>JAOWCC010001368.1:42775578-42918756 GCA_030867875.1 Actinernus sp. WN-2022
CAAACAGCCATCTTCACATCAAAGTAATCTAGATTAGCTCTAATCCGACATTCTCTGGCTTTCAAATAGTCAAGTATGATGCCTGACGACGGAAAATAAAGATCTGAAACAACACAGAAAGGAATTAGCGTGGGTGAGCACAAACCTGCTAATCGAAGTTGTCAGTTGGAGCTGAGCAATTCCAAGCCATGAACTTAAAGTATTCGCTCCAAATAACCAGCAAGTCGATCATGGCAAAAATAGGAACACTTTTTTCCAGTCAGACAAATTATATTTTCTGTAATGCTTAATGCTTTTCGGCTGTCCAGTTCGTATTTGAATTCTCAGCAGCTTTGCCTTTGTTTAAAGTGCGAGTAGCGCCATAAAACAACATGAACTATTTTTGTCCCCAATTCTATTTCTGATATAATTTAGTTGTCTGAATTAGTTTTTTTCGAGAGGCAGGAGCAGAAATTAAACTTGTAAATTTCTGACTCGTGCCGGCCAAAGGACTGGCCCGAGTAAAAAGTACAATATATATATTCAGGATCTATAATAATTTCTTCAAAATTAGGGCCGACATCTTTGACGCTCGGGTGTAGATTCTAATACGTTTGAAGGTTTTATTCTTCGCTTACCAGAAGTCCATAACCAGAAGTGTCCATCTCCCACTCTAGGGCTTGGTACATGAGTGTACAGAGTAGTCTATTTATGGAAAACTTTTCTCCCGCCATCCCGCAGCCAATCATATTCTTCGACATTTTATCAGCAGCACCTGATTGGCTAAGACAGCGATTTCCTTTGTTTGTAATATGGTACATTATATATGCGAATGTTTTTGGGGCGGACAAAGCGATGCCACTTGCTAGTGTAGAAACTTCTGATGATTAGCTGTTTCTCATTTATAACAAGAACTGGTGAACACCACATGTTCAGGAAAACCCAGAAGTCCATAACCAGAACTTGTGGCCAGTCCTTTGTAACCTTTATTTTTCCGTTTCATCTGTATAAGACTTCGTGTTTACAGCTGCGTCTGATGTATATACAGAACAAAGCTAAGTTTTGACTTTTGGTTCATAAACGCAGATTTAAGTTGTTAGTATATTTAACATATTTAACAGTGAAAATGTAGACAATTACTAGAAACGTAACGGCAGAATTGAACTCTGTGTCCTGTGTGACAGAAGATATATATTTTGAGGCGAACATTTGCATAATTAACGTTGGAAATGGCTGATTTGCAAGCGCTGGAAGCACAACAAGTCAACATGTGTCCGAGTGAACAAAAGCTTCTGCAACACCCTAATAGTCTTACTGGAGAAATGGATTTTATTCCCTCAGCACTCTGTCAATAAAAGGAGAAAATGAAGCGAGAATTCCCCAGCGGAGGGTTCGAAAACCCAGGAGTTTTTATTTGAAAAATGTTTGCATCAGAGCTCCGAGCACATGGAGCTGAGGCCAGTTTCAAAGTTTCAATTCACTGGAATCTGCAGCTTAGTTATTTTCCAATGAAAGAAACTATTAAAGAAGGTAGACTATATAGGAGTTGAGCCGGCTAAATACTTGATATTTGAATACCTGGCATATCAAACAACGAGGTCTGGAACCTAGAAACCGCCATGTCCTGGCAGCTCTTCCAAATATGGAATATGGAATTTTCCTAATATGGAAGAAGCCGCGGGAAATTCAAATCGACACTTTTGCTCGCTATTTTATTGATATGGCTCCAAGAGAAACGTTTTCGAGTTAAATGTACAATCATACTGATTCAATCGAGCTCGCAAGGCGTCAACTTCACTGACCGAACGCCAAAGTAAATTATTCTGTATAAATTTCTCTACCTAGTAGGATATTTAAAGTCCTGTTTTCATTCATTGTCTATTGAAATGACATATCTTTGTGGAGATATTTACCGTAAAATGATTTAATTCATGCGAAATATTTGACTTCTTTCAGTATGAAATGGGCCTTTTGCAGAAATGCAGTCACGTGGTTGTACTGGACAGCAAAAAATCTGTACGAGATCGGTAGTGTTATTAGCAAAACCTGTTTGAAAATGCTATTTTCCACCTCCAATCTTTCTAAAACAGCGTTTTTAAAAATAGCTTGCTATCCAGCATCCATGACAACGTCTTTCCCATGGGGATTACGAGCTTATTCATTCGTTAACGAAGTATTATATCAGCACGTGACTGTATTATATCAGCACGTGACTGTATTATATCAGCACGTGACTGTATTATATCAGCACGTGACTGTATTATATCAGCACGTGACTGTATTATATCAGCACGTGACCGTATTATATCAGCACGTGACTGTATTATATCAGCACGTGACTGTATTATATCAGCACGTGACTGTTAGCTGCAAAAGGACTATTGTACTTGACAACTGCTTTCAATTGAAATTCACTGCTGACAGTGCACTCAGTTTGAATATTAAAAACGTTAGAGACTTTATGTTTGTGCTTTATCGGTAAATATAGTCACTTGCTGACTGTATGATGAACTCAAAATTTCTTCATACTGCATTCGGCCTTCGGCCTCATGCAATATTCATTATTTTTCGTTCATCGTACATACACACAATCCCAAAAAGGTTGTCCAGCAGAATATAATATAATACTATAATATCCATGGTTTTGGGCTATTGTTTAGGCCAAAACAATAGGCCAAATCAATGGATATTAAAATATTATATTATGTTCTGCTGGACAACCTTTTTGGGATTGTGTGTATGTCCCTGGTCAGCGGAATGAGAACGGGAAATGATCATGCCAAAGTTTCAGGTTCGAAACGTAAATTCAGAGCTATTTTTTTAAAGCTGTTTGGAGATCTTGTGATGACCTAAAATATCGAGATAACCCATGAAGAGGAGACATGATTACACCTGATCTGTGGGTTCAGGGCCAATATCAATTCGTTTGAAACTTTGACATTCTACATTTTTTGTCAGTGATTTTTTTTACGGGCCAAAACAATAAGCCAAATCAATGGATATTAAAGTATTATATTATGTTCTGCTGGACAACCTTTTTGGAATTGACTGTATATCCCTGGTCAGCGGAATGAGAACGGGAAATGATCATGCCAAAGTTTCAGGTTCGAAGCGTAAATTCAGAGCTATTTTTTTAAAGCTGTTTGGAGATCTTGTGATGACCTAAAATATCGAGATAACCCATGATTAGGAGACATGATTACACCTGATCTGTGGGTTCAGGGCCAATATCAATTCGTTTGAAACTTTGACATTCTATATTTTTTGTCAGTGATTTTAAACAACAACCAGGGCCGGGTTGTTCAAAGCCCGATTAGTGTTAATCCTGGATTAACTCTGCACAAAACCTATTGGTTGTCATGGAAATTAACCCTGGATTAGCACTAATCGGGCTTTGAACAACCCGGCCCAGAGCGATAACAAAAATCAGCTCGATATCAGCGCAGTTATTCCGTTCTGTCTTCTACCTCTGTGAAGTCTGAACTGATCAGTGTTATTAGACTGATATAACGTTCAAAGAGCAGAAAGAAAGGATTAATGTGTACAGAGCTGACTGCACAAGAATATTTATTCTTAGCTGATCCCGATGAAACGAAATCCACAAACTGCTGTTGTTTGGAGCTGAAAACAATAAACAGTTTCGTCAGAATTATGAGATTTTTAAAATACCATGGAAAATAAATTTTAAGAATAAAAGAAATGTAAACTGTGCAACAATAATAAGACATTCAACGATGCGAAACCAAGAATTATCGAACATAGCTTTCATAATAGCATTCACTAAATAAATTAACACCATAAAAACAGGATTCCGCCGAACCTTGAACAAAACTGAATAAGAGAATTTCAAGAGGAATAACTAAGTGTTTATTAGAAAATTTTAGAATCGTTTAGTACTATGGCAATGATATAGGGTACATTGATTTCTATCCGTTTCTTAATCAAATTAATTAAATGTATTATGATGTGTTGTCAATAAATTTATAAATTGTGTAAACCTTTAAGCTATTTTAATCTATTCAATTGTTCTTGCTTCGCAGATGAAATTCGGCATGAAGTTCCGTCCGGCTTACATTCTGCCGTCGTAAACATTAATTCATAAAATCAGGAAAAATATTTGACCAAACAATAAATAGAGAGTGCCTGTTCCAAGTAAAAGTGTTGTATTCTAGATGAATTATTGACCTTTAAATCAACTACACAAGCCTTCGCTTTGATGATTTGGAAACGCGCACGGATATCGGCTGTTGTTGCATTTTAATGAACTTACCCCTACCCATAATGCACCCGATATAGTTATAAAGTTGAGGTGCGGGGGGTCAAAGGTTTTGCACTTTGCTGTATATATAGATACATAAATATTCAGAATAAAGGTGAAAGAGAAAATATGAGCCCTGAGTGGGATTTGAACCCACATACTAGTCCGCCGTGTTACCACTACAGCATCAGGACCAACCACGCTGGCAACGCAGCCAGTTGATGGTGTCATTGTGGAACGTAACCGTGGGTACTCTCGGCATTTTCTCTTTCTGGGTCGAGATGGGAAAGCCTATAACTTTAAACTAGCTTTCAACCTAAGGATCATACTGATTCACAGGCGGACAGACAAAGCTGACCTAGGCCAACTTAGGAATCACTAGGTTTAAAGGATCCCGAAGGATTCAGGCTTATTTAATAAACACATATAAACAGTATAAAGAAGAAACCCATCTATATATATAAATATTCAGAATAAAGGTGAAAGAGAAAATATGAGCCCTGAGTGGGATTTGAACCCACATACTAGTCCGCCGTGTTACCACTACAGCATCAGGACCAACCACGCTGGCAACGCAGCCAGTTGATGGTGTCATTGTGGAACGTAACCGTGGGTACTCCCGGTATTTTCTCTTTCTGGGTCACAGCGGACTAGTATGCCGAGGCCGTGGGTTCAAATCCCACTCGGGCTCATATTTTCTCTTTCACCTTTATTCTGAATATTTATATATAGAGATGGGTTTCTTCTTTATACTGTTTATATATATATATATATATATATATAAATTGAATATAGAAAAAGGCGGTAAAAACTAACGATGAACTTCCTGTAGAAGGATCCCTCTGGATTCACAGCTAGTTGTAGTTATATATTATACAAAGAATTTACAGGAGTACAACTGGCAACTTCTCACAGTTCCATATATTTAAAAACGTTTCGGCTTTCAGCCTTCATCAGTTAAAAAGTAAAAAATAAATAAATTTACATTCAGGTTTAGTGCTATATTTATACAGAAAGCTAATACAAGTGTTTTTAAAAGAAAAAATGTTGAATAAAAGAAATTACTGTTCCTCAAATGAATACAATAGGATTAAAATTCAATGTGAGCAGCCGTAATCTAAACAGTTATGTAATATCGCAAAGGTTATGTAATACTACTGAATATTTTCAAAAGTTAGTTACTGTGTGTTCTACTAAAGCGCTAATTACTAATTGAGTAATTTGTAAAATTTCTAGAGGTAGTGTAAAACTATTTATAATGGGTTCTATTCTTGGATTTGTATTCCCGCCGTTTATTCATACCATGCGGTTGTAAACACCTTAACTGTGCTGTCCAATAGGCTTCTCTAGTTAGAAGTTTCTTATCTACCTGTTGGGAATCTCTAATTTGTTCAATACATATGAACTTGTAGTCTGTTAACTCGTGCGACGATTGATTAAAATGAATTGCCACCTCACACGTTCTCTTATACGACTTGCCTACCTTGTATATTTTGTTAGAGCCTCGGCCAACGGTCAAAATTTCGAATCCTAATAAACTGCTTTAGAAGGCCCCCAATCGCCAAAAAAACACTCACACAACTACATTAAGTATCAATCTTTTATTATTGAAGATTCATTTCGTAGGAATCGGAAAAGAGAATTCACACGAAGCAATTATTTAAACTCTTCTGAGATCGTTATGAAACTAATCGATAAACCACAGGTAACCCAACAGACTAATAAGCGGGAAATATACGTCGAGTCTGGGAAGCCTGTGATTATAAATGCTTTCTCTATGAATGTTTTTCCTTCAGGCATTTTCAACACTATCACAATGTGCAGATTAACTTCTCCTGTGCTGGCCATACATTGTAAAAAGAAAGCACTTGTGTTTCCTGCAACAGTTTTGACAATTTTACAGCCCGTTTGCGGCCGGCAGTCTTGCAATTTTCTCAATCGACATGTTATTTTTAAAGCAGGTTATTTCATCCAATAAGAAACGAGTTCTCAGATCGTCAATGTCAAGCTGTCAGAATTGAACCAATCAGCGACGAGAAATGTTGTAGGCAGTTTATTTGCTTAGATTTTTATTTGGGTTCTTAAAATGAGATAGCTACTTTCCTTCGTCTAGATTGAAGTCAGTTATATTATAAAACAAATAACAGATGGTTCTCCTTGTTCTATCACAAAGTAATGTACTTTCGAGGTCTTGAAATGCTGCTAAATGTACCCGCGTTCTGCTCGTGCATCCGCAGTTTTTTAAGACCTCGAGCGTGCAATAGATTTTTTATAGAACAAGGAGAACTATATTTTATTTGTTAAGTATTGTGTTGCGTTCTACTGTACTTCATTTTTTGATATTGAATTGTTTGTGCTTTATTATATTGTTTTTTTTTTGTAGAAATGCGTGTCGTCCTACATGATCATATTTAGGATTTGTCACTTGCGAGTCCTCACAGTGACGTAATTGTAATGTAGGATTCGGTTCCAGGCCCCGGACAGTTTCAAGCATAAAGTAGTCAATTTGAATGGCGAAAAAGATACCTTTCCGAAGGCAGAACTGAAAAATAAATATACTCTTGATAATCAGAAAAGAATGAACTTTATTATTCTGCAATAAAATGCAAAATCTGGTTTCATAAACACTTTAAAATAAGATGAAAGAGACTCCCTAAGGCTTGCCCTGACACTGCCAAGCAAAAGATCACCATCATAATACCGGGCAAACTTCCAAATCCAAACCAAAACCTAGGCCTGAGGCACTGAGCGAGAATACGACTTCTCAGGGTGACGCAACGATAAGCAAACGCAGAGTCGCCGGAAGTTCGTTTTTCCAGAGCACTGATCAAATGCACAGCAAATGCCCAACACGATCTCCCTGTTGAATTAACAACTTGTAAAGGGGAGAATCTTAGGACTTCCACATTACTTCGAAAAACCTTAAATGGGAAACACGCGGCTTGATATAATGATAATCATTGATTCTAATGACATTCTTAAAACCAGTCAAGGGTAAAGATAAACAGTTGTCACGTTCGGAGCGGAGGTAGACGGGCTTAGTGTTGTATGTAATCATGACGTCTGCACTACACTGCAGTACACGTTACGAGCAGTACACGGTTACGAGTTCCAGCCCGAGTAGGAGCGCTCAATTGTTTTTCTCTCGATTACCTTCTCTTCTTGTTTACCTGTGAACCCTAGCTCTAGGTGAGTGAGAACTCGTCGTTTACCCGTGAACTCGTCCGACGTTTAAACAGAGCAAGGCTAGGATAAACAATAAACAGTACGTGGAAAGAAGTCAAGAGGGGGTGTCCACATAGTTCTACCCTGGTCTCTACTCTGGGACATTTTCCAGAACGATCTATCATATAAGGTTAACAACTGTAACCTTACTATGTATGCCGATGACCACTAGCGACTCTAAACAAGAAGTCGAGACAGTACTGAACAGGGAAGGTAACGATACCAAGATAATCTACTACAAGGAAACTTTGATAAATACCACGCTTTAACCATAGGACCCCAAAATAAGAACAGAGATTGATGTCGTTATAATGGACCAGAAAGTTGACACTTCTACCGATCTAAAGTTTAATACTGGGAGTAACAATAGATGAACAATTGAATTTTAAAACCCACATTAGTAATGTTTGTAGCAAGGCCAGTAAACAAGTGGGTGTCTTGATGCGTTTACGTAATATGATTCCTACACAAGCTAAGTTATTTTACATGGGAGATTTCAGATGTTTCTATCACTTTTTTGGATGTCAATGTTTCTGTTAGCGGCAATAGTCTAACCACTACTGTTCATTACGAGCCAACTGATTCGCACAGTTATTTATTGTTTTTATCTTCTCATGCTACACGTTAAAACCTCTATCCTGTACTAGCAATTCCGTAGGCATCGCCGTTTGTGTAGCGATGAATCCGACTTCAATTCAAAGTCCGAGGAGATGCACCAGTTCTTTGTCGAGCGCGGTTATCCTAACGCTGTTGTGACAACTGCATTGGACCGCGCCCATGATATCGACAGAAGAAGAATGAAGTGGTATACTTTGTGGTCATCAGAAAGGTCTCTAAACTTTGGCTCGAAGTAAGACTTCAACTGATTCACTATGTCGTCGACTCGCTTTGGGATACTGTGAGATTCATCTCTATCGGACTTATTTAACTGTCGAGTCATTCGTAGTAGTGTAGCCCTGAGAGTGAAGAACGCTTAATCTAAGTATCTTATATATGGTAAAAATACAATAGAAGAAACACGTTTTACAAACAAGTGTGGAATGTGAAATTATTTGCAATGCAAATACTGTAAAAACCGGACACGAGCATAAATACATTTTCTATTGTTGGCGCAATTTTCTTTGATCCGAGCACATATTTCCTCAGCGGTAATCATGCACTCAACACTATATAAACCGTTTCCCCACCCACAATTCCCTCTTTTGCTCTGACGAAGGGCTAGCGCTCGAAACGTCAGCTGCTACTCGCTTTCCACGGCGGTTAGCATACCTCAATCCACTTTAGTTGATTATATACCAGTGTTTATATTCCCCGCCAACACAGCCAACACTAGTTTTTACAGGAACTAGTTACCTATCGTATCTACAAATATATAAATCTGCTTTTCTCCCGCACCTCACTTATTGTAATACGTTCTGGTATTTTTGCCGGGCATCGGACAGTAGAAAACTGGAGAGAGTGCAGAAACAAGCACTGCATGTTGTTTACTGCAATAAGACACTGGATTATAGACCACTATTAGAAACTGCTTGCCTTCACACCCTTTATAACAGAAGATTACAGGATATAGCAATTTAAATGTATACAGTGAAAAACAATTTATGCCCCAAGTACATCCAGGATCTATTTACTATTAATAACAGTAACTACAACTTAAGAAATGCTGATTATACAATTCATCGATTCAGTACGGCTGCTTACGGAAAACATAGTATAGGTTACGTTGGACAAAAGCTTTGGTCGAAACTAAGTACTTGTGTCAAGTCACTACCTAGGCTTAATATTTTCCGTAAATGGATAAGAAAACTAGATGTTGTTGGCCTTTTAATGGAAAATGTAATAACTGTTTTTTATGTTGCAACTAGATTTTGACAGTAGACATACATGTTTTCTACAATTTTTAGATAATTTTATACATTTTAATTCTAGATATATAAACATATTCTGAACATATTTCGTTATTTATTATTTTATAGGTAAATTCATTGCCTGACGAGGGAATTCCACGCTAAATTTCACGCGAAAAACCGATATCGCACGAACCCATTGCGCGGTAAACTAACGAGTGAATAACGAGGTTCAACCACAGGCTTCCCAGACTCGACGTATATTTCCCGCTTATTAGTCTGTTGGGTTACCTGTGGTTTATCGATTAGTTTCGTATCGATCTCAGAAGAGTTTAAATAATTGCTTCGTGTGAATTTTCTTTTCCGATTCCTACGAAATGAATCTTCAATAATAAAAGATTGATACTTAATGAAGTTGTGTGAGTGGTTTTTTGGCGATTTTGGGCCTTCTAAAGCAATTTATTAGGATTCGAAATTTTGACCGTTGGCCGAGGCTCTAAGAAAGTTAACAAGGTAGGCAAGTCGACCTCGCCAAAGCACACACTTACCTCAAAGATCATCCAAAAATCGGCACTTTTCTTCCTCGCTCGCTATTCAGCTTTCGGTACAGGAGGGAATAGTTATCAAGCAACATCTGACCAGAGATTTAGGAAAATCCATCAAATTTTTCATCGCCAAACGGCCTCCTCGAGACCCCAAAAGCGCGACCTTGCAATGATCTGTAAGAACCAGAATGACCAAAGCGGTCCAAAATTTTCCCGACCCTACCCGAAACGATGCAAATCGCCTTTTTTCATGGGGGACCCTCAAGCGTGAAATTATACTTCCGCTCGAGGAACGGAAACAAATATATCGCCAATCAGAGAGACCATTGACTAGGCCTTTTAACGAAACAGGCGGTTACAGACTAATTTTGAATTTGGAACTCGCGAAAATTTCTCACGTGGAACTGTCATAGCACTCGGTGAAGACCCCAGCCAACTGTCTTGGTCCTCTGATTGGCGAGTTCCAAATTCAAAATTAGTCTGTAACCGCCAGTTTCGTATAATTTCACGCTTAGGGGTCCCCCCATGAAGAAAGACGATTTGCATCGTTTTGGGTAGGGTCGGGAAAATTTTGGACCGCTTTGGTCATTCTGGTTCTTACAGATCATTGCAAGGTCGCGCTTTTGGGGTCTCGAGGAGGCCGTTTGGCGATGAAAAATTTGATGGATTTTCCTAAATCTCTGGTCAGATGTTGCTTGATAACTATTCCCTCCTGTACCGAAAGCTGAATAGCGAGCGAGGAAGAAAAGTGCCGATTTTTGGATGATCTTTGAGGTAAGTGTGTGCTTTGGCGAGGTCGACTTGCCTACCTTGTTAACTTTCTTAGAGCCTCGGCCAACGGTCAAAATTTCGAATCCTAATAAATTGCTTTAGAAGGCCCCAAATCGCCAAAAAAAACACTCACACAACTTCATTAAGTATATATCAATCTTTTATTATTGAAGATTCATTTCGTAGGAATCGGAAAAGAAAATTCACACGAAGCAATTATTAAACTCTTCTGAGATCGTTACGAAACTAATCGATAAACCACAGGTAACCCAACAGACTAATAAGCGGGAAATATACGTCGAGTCTGGGAAGCCTGTGGTTCAACTAAACTGCAGTCGTTGCTCACAAAAGTTTGGTTTTCCGACATCAAAACTGCATGTTTTATTTTTGTTTATGCATGAAAACACCTGTATTTTATTTAGGTATACTTAATTTCGATCTAATCTTTACCAAGAAAGCGAAAGTGCATTAACTGGAGACAAAATTGTGAATGTTTGTGAAAGATTTAGAAAACCGGCGGCCTGTTGAAACCAGCCTGTTGAAACCAGTGCAAATCTAAAACCTGACAAACCGAAGAGCTGCTGCACAAGTATACGCACAAACTTGTAAGTATTAAGTGTTCCTTATCAAATGTTAATGCTCAAGTCTGTCTCACAATAAATAAGCCTGTTTTTAAACTGTTGAATGTTACTTGTGTTCAGTCCACTCGTTTCCAAAGTTTTCCTTCTACCACGATTTTAGTACCGTTCTGTAGCCGTGCTTTTCGTCCTGTTTTACTGTTTTCAGTCTGATTTAGCTTCTCTGTGTGAATATTACATGAATTAAATCAGCAAATCCACGAAGCCCCTGCTTTTCCGTTCAAAATCACACATTTTTGCTGCAGTTGTTTTTGTCGATTCGTCGGATCAGAGTCGGTTTCTTCTTGTTCAGTCGAGCGCCAAAACATCATTTCTCGTGAAAAACGGAATAAAAGATATATAATTTTCACGTTCTTTGACTACTGTTAACTTTGTGAATATCCTGGTTTGTAATTTGTAACATGATTTCTCTCTGTTCGCGATAATAAAAATAAACAAAATATTTACGCGCGGGCTTCCTGTACATCGTTGAATACAGCTTTTCAAACCATTGAATTCCACAAAATATTAAACGCTTCGTTAGCAAATCAGCGCGTGAGTTTGAGTCGTGCTATGTGATGCTCTTAGATAGAATAGTGTCCCCGATTAGTCGACTTTTTAGTCCTCTATATTTCCACAGACACTTATATAAAGTTCATTATTATTATTATCATGGTTTGGAGTTAGGTTTGTGGTTCGGGTATTTCAAGCGTGTTTTCCATTTAAGGTTAGTTGTTCATTCATTGGGGAGATTGCTTGAAATGCCAGGTGGGGTTTTGATCTGCTTTCTAATGGCTACTTTGATTAACTTCTTCTGGGTTTAGAACCTCGTAAAAGGCCGTTTCTAAGCGTGACTGGCGTCAGAAGAACGGACATTTATGTCTGTGCACTGGCGGAGTTTGAAAGAACAATAAGGATATCATGTGCTATATAGGCAAGTTACATTTACTTTATTGTATTTACCGAGATATTTCACAAACAGTATATTCCCATACAAAGGCTTATAATTTTGACCACACACAAATCAAGCCTGCATGGCATCCTGTGGGTGTACTGGAGGAATTTAAGAAAATTTTGATAAAGGATGACAAAGCTTCCACTGAATGAAAATACTGCTTTAAGGAGAAATTTAAAGCACCTTGAATTCGATTCACCGTGTAACCGTATTCAAGTTTCTATAATAAGCTTTAACTTTGCCATCCTCTACCGAAGACGTCTGCATGAAAAGCATATCAGGCCATTCGCACGCTATTTCTCTTCTATCTCAGGGTGTTATATTTATAGTTTTGTTTTTAAGAAAGTTCCAACGAGAAAAAGACCCTTGTTGGGGCTGGTCAAGTGTCTCCGCGATAAAAAAATAAACGATGGGAGGGGTTAATAAGGGGTTAGTTAAGATTTTTGTCAAGCTAAGATTTGTCATGGTTCACAAGACGCCAACGTCGGCAACATCTAGGACGACGCCACAAAACAAGTCTTAATTACAAAATAGTATAAATGCAAGTGAAAACGTATGCGGTTGTCTACATTTTGGCTTCATGTACTGCCGAAACGTCTTTCGAAAGAAGTGGTTTCGCTCGTAGAAATTGTCGTTCGCTCTCCGTTCACATGCCTACATACTAAATTTGGCTGATATTTATACCGTTGAAGAGAGCTCCACATTGCCGGCTCCACGGCGACGGAAAGAAGCGAATAGTTTTGGCCGTAGAGATTATCAATATTTCCAACGCGAAATATCGCCAACGAACTATCATAGCCGACAGAAATTCGAACTTCATTTAATGTCACTACGAGAATATAAAACTTTTTCAATTCGGTATTTGCGGAAGGTTCCTACAGGACATGAAGTTAAAAGTCAGGGTAAACCTTATCTTTACATTTATCCATGTGCGCTACTTTCATACAAGTTTGTTTTAATGACAAAAGTCCCACTCTGACTTTCTAACGGGACCTGAAACAACCATAGGGGCTGATCAAAGCAGGATCCGGCTAATCCACAGATCGAATTGGAATTTAACGTGTTGGTTTTTGTGGAGGGAGGAAAACCGGAGGACTCGGAGAAAAACCCTCGAAGCAAGGATGAGCTACCATTCAACTATTAAACTCAACTCACATATGGCGCCGCGTCCGGGGATCGAACCTGGGCCACAGAGGTGAGAGGTGAAGCGCTTAACCACTGCGCCACCCCGGCTACACCTAAACTAAACCCGAGACCTAGTAAGGACAATATTTGACTTTCCCGCCCCTCACTCCAATCTGTAATTTGAAATCTTACAGATTTTTGGGGCCACGTGACCAGCCCCAACCGTTTTTCTGGTTGGAGGAAAAGAACATGAGAACGAGGTAGGGGATCATGTTCCAACGGCTATTTATTGTTGTCCCAAACCTGTACTCCTGTTACCACATATCTATGGCAACACAAAATAGAATTCCAGTTCTTAATTATAAATTACTTTATATAGCAACAGCACCTAGGTCAGCAGTTACCATAGCAACCCCATCGACGGTACCGTTAGGTAGTGGGACTGTCACAATTTCATTATCAGTAGCCTCTTCTTTTCTTCTTTCTTCCCTTCGTTTCTTCTTCTCTTGTCGTGCAAGTTCTTTTCTTAGTCGGTTACTAATGTGACTGTTATTTTTAATTGATTTAGGCTTCACGGTCTGTTTTGGTCTCGCACCAGGATGTATCGTTTGGCAAGAAACACCATTAATTGTATCGCGTAAATTGTGAACAAATTCTTTCAAGTCTGGTTTCCCGACGGTTGGATCAGAAGCCGCATTCTCCTTGTCCTCCGTAATTGACGATTCCCTCTTCCCACATGGCTCACAGTCATTAGTCTGAGTAGAATTTGTGTTCTCCGTACTGCACGATTGTCCTTTAGTTTTAGCTCCGTCTGGGTTGGAGTCATCCTGGCTGCTGCTGCTAGATATTTGATCCTTTATCCAGGGTGAATTATCTTCTATGTCTTCAACGCCGTTCAAATTCTGTATGACGTCACCGTTATTAGGATACTCACTGACACAGCACTCCTCATCTGCATTATTACAACAGAGAAATGATTAGTTCAGTTTATTAACACGTCTGTTGCTATTGTACATTACTCACTGACACAGCACTCGTCCTCTGCATTATTCCTGGCATGTCTAATCGAACTCAATCGAACCAAAATGCAATCGAACTCAATCGAACCCTTATCGTTCGATGGAGTTCGATTAATCTTGTAATCGAACGTAATCGAACACCTACCTTTTGGGTGAGTTCGATTACCGAACTCAATCGAACGATGAATCACTAATCAGTTCGATTAAGTTCGATTGCGTTCGGTCGAATTTTTATATGGACAATAATATACACTCTCAACAGTTTAAACGTTTACCAGAAAGAATCAGCAATGTCTATACATTGAAACAAATCACATACGATATTATTAACTGACTAATGAAAACAAACAGGTAACAAACTTTTCGTGTCCGACTGCTGGAAATAGGTGAATGATCGAGAATAACACACTCACATCAACATCTTCGATTTCGAAATTATCAAGTAACCTTCTCTATCCTTATGGAATCGCGCGCTGAGATATAATTCTTTCTGTAGTGCTATTTCTCTCCTTATCTTTTGCCATAAATTATTGCATTTGGCCAACTCTTGCGGGTAAACTAGGATCCGCAATGGATAACAACCGCGCGCTCAACTCTTAACTGCTTTGAATTGAGATTGATGCAAATTCTGTACCCCGGAAATGTAAACTGGTTTGACTGGATTTCCAATTTCAGAGTTCGATTAGGTTCGATGGAAATGAACTGAGTTCGATTAAGTTCGATTACCCGATTTTTGGGTGAGTTCGATTACGTTCGATTAAAACGTAATTTTATTTAGTTCTTTTAAGAGATAGCTTCTCCCAACCAAGCATATGAAGCACACATTCTGAACTAGTATCAAAACTGATTTAGTTACTACTCTGGCAGCGCAGTTTTGCAGTTTCTGTTGTTTGTTGGATAGCTGTAGGACTAAGCCATCCCAAACCGAGCTGCAATATTGAAAGTGAGGCTCTATTAAGGCTTTGTATATCTTTTCTGCGGTACCTATATCAATAAATGTCCTAAATCTTTTTAGAGCACCGATGCGAGGATATTTTTTTTTAGAGATTTCATTGATATGCTTCGTCCAGGATAATGTATGGTCTACATGTATGTATAAGCCAAGTATACATGTATACTCACTGACACAGCATTATTATAATGTACTGTTCTAATAATAATAATAATAATAATAGGCCATATTTATATAGCGCCATATACATGTACCACAGTCCCATGGCGCTTTACAATTTACTGACATATCCCGTCAGTGAATTTTTCGGACTGCTATTACGGAGCCAATGGCTGCCACGCAGTTTACAATGTTGAGTGTGTGGTTAGTGCAATGGCCAGGCTGCTGTACCGGGTGACAATCCCCTTCTCTTTTTCGACTAGTACAACGGGTTCTTTCACGTTCCCTTCAAATACTTATTAGAAGTAGAAGGAGACAAGGCCAACGGCTTATAAACGTCCGTGCCCAAGGACGCGGCCGGGTTCGAAACTCCGACCTCCCGCACTCTAGACCGTGCTCTACCAACTGAGCTAACCAGTGAGGCGGTTGACAGATGAGAGATGTGAATAAATGACACCTAAACTTCCCCACATAATAAATTTTCAAGTCTATTTTCCCGAGAGCTGACGACAAATAGTTAAAAGAAATATAATATGACAGAATATGACTTACCATCTCTCAAGCACATGATCTGTAGAATATAACTAATGGATACATCAATGTTGAAATAATTTTCTTCTAAAGTCTGTATCACGAGAGCTAAATCCTGAAACAATAACAAATCACACAAATATTATTACGGCGTGATCGCTGTGAATTGACGTATGTTGCTCGACAGCACTTCTTAATTTTCGATCGGTTTCTTTTGGATTGGGCTACCACGGTCTTTTGGATTGGGCTACCACGGTCTTTTGGATTGGGCTACCACGGTCTTTTGGATTGGGCTACCACGGTCGCCACAGGTACAGGTAACCCAAGATTAAAATCAAACTTGCCCGAAAAAAACCAAGACTCTTCCACAGACCCCATTCAGTCGTTGCACTTTCTTCGAAATGTGTCTGGTACAGTAACATCCTAACAGAACCGGTCGGTTTCTTTTGGATTGGGCTACCTGTGGCGCACAGTCGCCACAGGTACGAGTAACCCAAGATTAAAATCAAACTTGCCCGAAAAAAAACAAGACTGTTACACAGACCCCATTCAGTCGTTGCACTTTCTTCGGAATGGGTCTATCACAGTAACATCCTGCAAGACATGCTGGGTGCAGAAAATCCTAGACCCAACAGGCATTGCGAAGTAAACAAGGTTCGAGTGAAAGACAGTGCTCTTGAGCTCGGTAGATCCGGGTACGTTTCGAGCAAGGCGGTAGCCACTGTAATTAGGTGGTAATAGGGAAATGAAGAATGCAGCAAATGGTAAAATACTGGCACAGAAATAGGCAGTATACATAGGGCTTACCAAGGTAGCATATATATTCCCAGTTAAAGAAAATCAAGGTTACAGGCACAAGTACTCTTTTGCTGTTCTGTATTGAAATTTAATGCCGCGCTTATTGTGATAGTGATGATGCCTTGTTAATGTTTAGGATCGACTAAAGCTAAGGATTAAGTAATGCTTCAGCTAAGAACTGTAGCAAAAGACAATAGGCTGCGGCAATGAGTAAGACAATAGGCTGCGGCAATGAGTAAGACAATAGGCTGCGGCAATGAGTAAGACAATAGGCTGCGGCAATGGGCATATCCCCACATACGAGTTTGCTTGAATATGCCTGAAGTGCTGTATGAGATGTCTACAGTCCAAACTACACACAGAAAAGTTTGTTTTATGCTATGGATTTTTTTTCAGTAACAACTCAAAGAAGTCACCATCAAGCCAATTGGAAAGGGAGAAAACAAAAGATCTTTCACTCGCGAATTTGATCAATTTCCCCACATACATGTACGATATTCTTCACAATTAAACCATTGTTAGTTTGATCAAAAATAAATTCAAACTTCGAAAATTATAGAATGAAAATGCATTATTTCGATGGGTTTCTATTGAATTTATGAGTTCAACCAATGAAATTACGAGAAAGAAGAATAGAAAATTAACACCGTTTTGTATTCCTTGTCGTTCAATGCTATCGTTCTTACCCGGGGGGTGACTCCCATATAAAAGGGGTAGGGATGCTCGTCGGAGATTTTCGATTTGAACCCTAAGAGGTACTAAAATGGGCGTGGGTCAAGCTTATTTTGACCCCTAACAGACAATAAAAACGTAAATTGATAACAGCTTTTTTGTTCAATTGACACCCGACCCCTAAAAAGTACCGCTTTACATAGAAATGTCTGTGTTTGATGGTGGATACCCTAAGTGGTACCAAACTCCTGATTTTGACCCCTAAAAGGTACGACGAGCATCCATGTACCCCTCACATAAGGGATTCCCCCCCCCGCCCCCGGGCGTTCTTAGCCGGAGCACTACTTAATCGAATAGCAATAATTCCCACATCATGTTGGCATCATCTGATACCTTTCCGGTACCATTTTAATAAAAAAAAAAATATGAATAGTTCATAAGATCGAGTAGAATTATCATTTGGGCCGTTAACTTTTGGTCTAAATTTACGTAAGCTATAAGGAAAGAGACTCAAATTCCAAACGAGAAAAACGATTCTGAAGAACGCATTTGACTTTCTCTTGGTGATCAAGCCAAAGATCGCGACCAAAGGAATTCTAAATATGTGGGTCGTTTTGAATCAGCCAATCAACGCGTCGATGCTGTTGGCATTCGGTTTGATCGTGGAGTTGAAAGCACATACGTTTGTTTTGATCGATGCGTTGATTGGCTGATTCAAAACGACCCACATATTTAGAATTCCTTTGGTCGCGATCTTTGGCTTGATCATCAAGAGAAAGTCTAATTGCCTTCTTCAGAATCGTTTTTCTCGTTTGGAATTTGAGGGATTGAACCCAAACTCGGTCAAGACATGGCGAAACTATGGCTCTATGAGATGCAGTTAGCCGTTTGGCGAAACGTTTGGAAATTTAGCCAGAAATCGATTTGGGGTTAGGGTCACCAGTGACTTTGGGCCGAATTTTGCCGTTGAGTTGCCTGCCTTTATTTTTTTCTCCCTCTCTGATCTCTACCCGAAATTCTCTTTTGCAAATCTCGCTAAATATAAAGCTTTTCCCCTAAAAAACACCACAACACTCCAATAACTACTAATCTTTATTTCTTGAGTATATTTAGAGCACAGTATCGCTAAAGTTTCATTCCAGGAGTGAAAATCTAACTCCGTATCATTTCTCGGTAATCTTTCAATTCGTAGCCACAGGGAACCCAAAACCAATTTTGAAGTACAAACCTAGAGGATGGTAAGCCTGTGCTATTAGGCATGACGGTTGATAATAACTTGAGTTGGAACCGACATACAGTAGAACTGAAAAAGAGTTTGCTAATAAATTAGGAATCTTGAGTGTCGTTTAAATAAATTAGCGGTGTTTGTGCAGTTCAAGTTTAACACTACATCTGCCTCTTCTACTAGATTTAAGAGTGATAACTTCATTTACTTATGAGTTCACACATTAACTGAAACCCTTACCCTTTTATATACCATTTTTGACAGAAAAGGTAACCCTTTCATATACCTTTTACTAAACGTTTCACTTGAGTAACCCCTTAAAACACTTGAATGAATCAGCCGTTAGGTGCGTCTGTTCGAGATATTTTGAAAGGCCCTAAATGACAGTTTTCCCTACCCTTTTCTATACTTTAACTAGTGAAATCCCTATCCTTTTATATACCTCCAGCCTGAAAAGGTACCCCTTTCGGGCGGAGCCTCTCCGTATAGTCCATTATAGGGAGTACCCCCCCCCCCAACCCGGGGGGCCAAGCATGCATTTATTGTATAAAAATAAAATATTAGCAGCTCTAGTATTATTAGTTAGTACTCTTAGCATCATCATTTTATTGGTAAGTTTAATTTAGTAATTTGAAGTTTATTTACGAAGTTATTGCATTTGAAAGTATTCTTAGTAATTATTAGTATTGTAAATAGATGTACAGTTAAATTATTCTTAGTAGTAAACACACGACCCCATAAGCCTTGTGCTTTAATCATAATCGTGTTTATATAAAGGCAATCTATCTATCTACAGTATCTACGGTCGGGCGGGCAAAAACATGTCGCTCAAATTTCACTTTCTTGCTATATGTATGATGCTCCACAGCTCCGCTATGACGTCATAATGACGTTACCGAAAATATGACTTAAATTTTAAGCAGGTTATGGACAAAAAATCATTTATTATTGGACAAAATGTCATGCAGCAGTATTTAAAACTCTAAAAGATGAATATAGCGATATTTTATAAATGCTTTTGTGTTCTTTATTTTGGCGGGAAAATTAGATTATAAATCAAGGCACATTGATCTTAATCTCCTCCCTCTCTCCTTCTTTCTTGAATATCTTGATCTTTTATTTCTCTTCCGTTGTACTAAAGGCGAGATTTTCCTTGACACCTCCGACTTCCTGCACTTCTCTAGCTCTAGGACTCGTAGAGGCTCGTCTGGCTTGGATCTCTCTCTCCATCCAGCCCGTACTTATACGTTCCGTGACTCTTTTTTGTACGTATCTGTCCTCTTGGAATTCCCTACCTCTAACTGTCCGTGCTTCAGAATGTACTACTGCGTTTAAGACTCGTCTTAAAACTTTACTCTCCAACAGACTTCTGTCCACTTTTGACGTCGACAACATTCGAACCTGGCGCATAATCTGTCCGCTTTGTTGTCGTCCTAACCTATCATCCGTCTGTAAATGTTAAGCTGCTGCTATTATGCTTTGATAAGTGTCGCGTTCCCAGCTCATCGAACACGGGGTGTTGTGGGCTGGAGCTCACTCCAGGTTCAACCAGGCACGAGGGACAACGGAATGATTCAAGGCGATTCTTTACACTCGTTCTCAATAACACGTGCAGGTTCGAAATTGAATTTCCAACGGAAAACGTCAATTTGGTGGATGTCACTCAACTATATTTCTATGGCAACACTGGTCTGCATGCTAAATAAAACGTCGCCATACAACTCCCAGATGTGGAGGAAACATAAATAGTGTAGGAGGTCAACGAAATCGTAAGTAATTTGAGGCGACATAGGTAGAGATATATGGCGGATACTAAGCCAAAAAACGATTGTTATTTGCTTGAATTCCTCACCGAAATGTCAGTCGAGAGTGGAGAGCATTGCCGATAATCCGTTTCAAAAAAAATATTTGCCCTGTCGAGCCTGGAGCTCGTCGAGGTAGAGCTCGAGGGTATTGCTCGATAAAACCTCTTATAAGGAGCATATCTGCAACTGGATGAATAAAAATAACTATAATTCTTTTTCCAAAACCTTTGAAGCTATATAAACAATCAGATTTATTATACACAAACCGCTCGCTCACACATAAAGTTTATGCGATTTCCCTATTTTGATCTTATACACAAACCGCTCGCTCACACATAAAGTTTATGTGATTTCCCTATTTTGATCTTATACACAAACCGCTCGCTCACACATAAAGTTTATGTGATTTCCCTATTTTGCAAACCCTTGGCTCTAAGCATGATTACTCTCCATCTAAGCGACTTTGGGAAAGACTTTGCCATGTTTATAAAATGCTAGTTTCCCGAATTTACTCACACAACGGTTCACTTCAAACTCCATGGAAACCGTTTGATTGACATCCACCAGAAACGACTTCGAAGTCAGGAGTTTCGTTTCGAACCTGCACGTGTTATTGAGAACGAGTGTAATCAAGTCGTCTAACACACGGTAAAAACTAAATGAATTTACAGGATTATCGATTAATATAAGAGCAAAATTTACAAGGTCATGCAAAGGAATACAAAAGAGATAACAAGGCTGAAACTATTTAAAATGACTTACGTCTGATCTTCTTCCGCGAGCTGAACAAGCTCCAAAGGATAACTCCAGATCAGTAATAACTCCTACTCCAAGTAAACTTAGAAAAATCACTCCTACCTCCAAAGTAGTACGATAAAAAACTAAGATGGGCTATAGTTACATTCTAGCTTAGAGAAAAAATGTGAAACTAAATACGATGGCTCTTTAAACTAAAAATAACATCACGCAACGTCAATTACACTAAATAAACTTATTAATTGATCACCCGATCAGTTAGTCTTTAGATCACTAGTCCAGTTCCGAATATGATAATAATTATAGTCCGCAATCTTGACACTCCTCGCCCAAGGATGTACTAAACATCCTTGCTTCTTTACTTTCCACTCCCGTACGTCTATGAGCCGTGTTAGCGTACCGCACTTACGGGGTCCAAGAGGACGAGCTCCTTGATCGGACGGAGAAGTGTCTTATTCTTCTCATCTCTTAGGATAGCAATAGGGGCCTTCCTCACCTTCTTGTCTTCGCTTGTAATGGCCTCTATGACTCGCCCTAGAGGCCAGTCATTACGGTGCTTCTCTTACGAGCACAATCTCTCCCGTAGCCAGATTTCTCTGTGGACCTAACCATTTCTGCCTGGGTTGGAGGGCTTGAAGATACTCCCGTCTCCATATCAGCCAGAACTGGTTGGCGAGGTATTAAACACGTCTCCAGTGGCGGCGCGCGTAAAGATCCACAGGGAGAACATTGCCAGGAGGAGGTCGAGTCTTCATAGTGAGGAGGAACATGGCGGGCGTTAGGGATTGAGGCTCGTCCACGTCCGAGGGCAGGGTTGTTATGGGTCGACCGTTAACGATGGCGCACTGTAGGGATGAAAGGGTCGAGAAGCGCGAGAACCTTTCCGATCCAAGGCCACATGGCTTTGTAACTACTGCCGCGCGGATAAGAAGTTCCCTGTGTACTATATGGTCGTCTTCATCGAGCGGAATGTCTTCTGCTTGCTGTGGCGTACTCAGGAGATCTCTTAAGATGCTGGGTCCGGTGAGCCAGCACGACTCCGCTAGACCGCGTGCGCTGAGGTTACGGGTCGCCAGATCTGCAGGGTTGTTACTTGTGTCTACATATTTCCACTGACTGGGGTTTGAAATCCTTCGGATTATCTGGACCCGGTTGGCGACATACACATGGAATCTGCGGCTCTCGTTCTGGATATAACCAAGTACAACCTTGGAATCAGTGTAAAATGTAGTGTCGTCGATCTCCATGTCGATCTCCTTGAGGATCTTATCGACCACTTGTACTGCCAGGACGGCACCGCAGAGCTCTAATCTAGGGATACTAGTTGCTTGTGCTGGTGCGACCTTAGCTTGTCCGTAAATGAAGACTACGCTCGTTTCTTCTCTCTCATTTGTCAACCGCAAATAGACTGCAGCACCGATCGCGTCTTTACTGTCGTCTGAAAAGGCGTGTACTTCCGCTTGTACTATTTCTCCGAAACCCTTGGGTTGATAGCGCCGGGGAATCGACAACTTCTCTAAGTCGGACTAGAGAGTTTCGCCATCTCTGCCACTGGTGCTGGAAGGCTTCCGGTAGTGGGTCATCCCATCCTAAAGTGTGGCTATTCTTCGTTTTCATGCCCATAATGACAAGTAGTTGGAGCATCAGCCTGCCCTCTAAGATAACGGGAACTGCGAGCCCAAGCGGGTCATAAATCGAGTTTACAGTAGAGAGCACTCTTCTCCTAAATGGCTTGTCCGCGAGGGAGACTCGAAACGTGAATGCGTCACTCTCCAGGTCCCAGTAGACGCCTAGGGAACGTTGCGGTGGCAAGACGTCGTGGCGAAGATCCAGATCGCGTACTTCCTTGCCTCTGTCTTGGGCCTCCATCACATCTATTCAGTTTGTGAAACCTCATGTTTGCAGTGGCTAATACCGCTTGTCCGTCTGTGACCAGCTTGACAGCTTCTTCTGCGGTGGGTCTTGATACCAGTCCATCGTCCACGCAAAAGTTCTTGTGAATAAACGCCTTCACTTCAGGGCCATACAACTCCTTGCCGTCATCTGCTGTCCTCCCGAGTCCGTAGGTGGACACCGATGAACTAGGTCCATTTCCAAACAGGTGTACGATCATGCGATACTTGACTATCTCCTTTGTTGGAACGTTATCTTCGAACCAGAGGAAGCGTAAAAATTCCCTATGACTCGGATCTACGTGGAAGGAGTGGAACATTTGCTCTATATTGCACATGACGGCGACGTCGTCACTCCGAAAACGAATTAGAACTCCGACTAGACTGTTCATTAAGTCTGGACCAGCTAGTAGTTCTCCGTTCAGCGACATACCTTGATATTCTGCAGAGGAGTCGAATACCACTCGAATTTGGTTCGGTTTCTTCGGGTGGTAGACACCGAAATGAGGAAGGTACCAGACTTGGCCGGTAACCGCGCGAGACGAAACTTGGTCGAGAGGGACTGGGACGGCATGGCCTCTCTCGAGCACCTTGCTCATGAACTCAAAATAGTCTTTCTCCATCTGGGGTTTCTTTCTGAGCGTGCGCAGCAGCCCATTGAGCCTATGAAGTGACTGACTTCGATTGTTAGGCATACTAACACCTGGTTTCCGGAAGGGGAGAGGCATCTCCCAGTTACCACGTTCGTGCTTATGAATACCATCGCTCATTATCTTGAGGAACTTCCGGTCCTCACACGACCAGCTTACATCATTGTCGTTTGGCGTGGTGTGGTACACATGTTCTGCTATATTGCGTTCTTCTGACTCCTGGTAAATGTGTTTCACTTTGAAATGGTTGAGACAGGGTACCATCTCAGGATCTTCGACCGTTGTTTGGCGATTTTCCGGATTGGAAAGCTTAGTGCGGTGGGTGCTGATATGAACTGGTCCGGCACCTAGGGGGTCTAGACATGCTTGTCCGGATACTGTCCATCCTAGAAGCAGCTTCTGTGCCCAAGGCGCTCCTTTAGGGCCATTTTTAAATGCTATCACTTTCAGCAACTCTGGCGCATCTCGACCAAGAAGTACATGAATGTTGGCGTTCGGATCGAGTGGTGGAATCTCGTCCGCGATCTCTCTGAGGCGGGGGAATTTCCTTGCCAGTTCTGGTGTTGGAATCTCTCGTTTATCTTGAGGGATGTGGTCACATTCCACTAGCGTGGGTATTTTTAACACTTTGCCTTGTAGCGATCGTACCATCAGACCGGACACGTGGCGACCGTACTTGACTTCCCTTGATGAACTGCAAGTAGGTAGATAGTAATTTTCCGCTGGACCGTTAGCCCCGAGCTTATCGGCGAGATGAGTGCTAATCATAGACGCGTTACTCTGGTCGTCAACGATTGTATAGACACGGGTGACTATATCTGGCTGCTCTTCACTGTATACGTTAACTAGCACTCTTACTACACCCTCAACTTCGTTGCATATCGCCGTGCACTTTGCGTTAACATTTTCTTCGGGGGTTCTAATCTCCTTTTCTTTGTGCAGAAGGGCTATGTGCCGTTTGTCTCCGCATTTAGTGCAGCTAATGTCGGCCTTACATTGTTCTGCCCGATGCCCGGTTGCTAGGCAACGGAAACAAAGCCCGGCCTTAAATATCCACTCCGTCTTCTCCTTTTTACGGTTTTGCGCCGAACGCTTTACATTCAATGAGGTTAGGTCGTGGCCTGTGCGTTCGTGAAAAGGACACCCTTTTTTCTCCTTTGCTAGAGTCTCCATTGGCTGCGCGTCTTTCGGCGGCTGAGCAGGTTTAGTATTGAGCGTTAGTATCCTTCTACTTTGAGCTCTGTCCCCTCGTCTAGGCATGTTGGGCGCGGAAGCCTTAGATCCCGCGAGTATATTCGGATGGTTCTTCATTCGTGCCTGATTTTGGACTACTTTAGCAAAATCATGGAAGCTCGGATAAGCGTCGTGGTTCCTCTCTGCGTGCTTTACGACTTCTTTCTCCCATTTACTGCGGAGAAATGCCAGTAACTTTTCGACTATTGGTCGAATAGCGTGGGGGAAGTTTAGACACGCGAACCCGGGCAGGAGGGCCACCTGGCTGTCTACGTCTCCACAGAGATCAGCGAATTCCTGTAGCTTTTCGTTGTTGTCCCTCCCGAACGCTGCAGTTCCGTTCAAGTGTTCCAGAAGGGTATTAGTTATCGCTGCCGCGTTTCCAAACCTTCTCTCCAGCTCGGCCCAGAGGTCTCGTAGTAGGGCGGCAGGGTCGTCTTGTTGTCTTTTCCGGTAGTTGTCAACCACCCGTTGGACCTCACCTTCGGTAAAGTTACGCAAGTAGTTGACTTCCTGTTCCGGTGGTACGTCAGCCTCCTGGACCATGGCCTTAAATGCCCTTTTCCACGGATGGAATAACGTAGCGTCTCCACTAAAGGTATCCGGATGGCACTTAGGAAGGCTTTGTCTGGCTAGCCCGGCAATGATCTTTTGATTTGCTGACGTTAGGGTTTCGACGAGTTGCGTTGCGATTATATCTTTATTGGGGGTTGATGTGGTAAATGGTCGCCCAAAGGTGTGGTGGGCGGCGCGATCATTACTTTCACTCGCTAAGGCGATAGCTGCTTTTGCTGGGTGTGGTCCGGTGGCGCGTGCGGGGAAGCAATGTTATATATCGTTAGGTGACGGAATTTCTGACGCGCTGGTCGCATGGACCCACTCCCTAGTTCTGTCTTTATGAGCAATACTCGGTACTTGGAATTTCGCGTTTCTCCCGCGACACTTCGCCTTTTATTGCATTTTCGATTGCCTTTAATTTCGCGTCAGCTACGGCCAGGGTTTTATTCGCAGTGAGGATGGCCATATCTCTGTCGTGGTTCGCGCGCTGCTCTTCGTGGAGTTTTTTGCTCTCAGCTTCGCGCTGTCTTCTCTCATATGTCATATCTGCGATTAAGCGTTCGTACTCGGCGCGTTGTCGTGCCGCGGCGGCTTCTACGAGCGCTTTTATTCGTGCAGTGCTCGTTGTTGATGCTAAAGATAGCGCGGATTTTCTGCTACGACGCGATGATTGCTTTGAGCGGCGCGTTGACGCGTGTGATAACTTATCACAAAGTTTAAACTTTATTCTCTCTATAACAGCACATGCATGATTCAATGTTGAGATCTTCACGTGAGTGATTTCCATATTTATCTTGGTCTATCAGGTCGACTAATTCGGTTAAATTGAACCTGAATTATTCTGCCGTGACCTGCAGGTTTTGTAAGATGCTATCTCCATTACCTCCTTCGGTAAGCGCCTCGGCGACGCTAATAGCATTCCTAAGCTTCTTACTCAACACACGGTCCACGCGATATTTCTCATCAATGGCGCTCTCTAATGCTTTTCGTTATAATTTTCTGTTCCTCTTTTCCACTGGCACTTCCTCCAACGACTCTGGTGGTTTTTAACTCCGATGGCTCATCTCCAATAAACTAGTTACTATACGTCTTACCTCCGTGGTTTGTAAACATCAATCAGACTTTTTACTGTCGCGTTCCCAGCTCATCGAACACGGGGTGTCGTGGGCTGGAGCTCGCTCCAGGTTCAACCAGGCACGAGGGACAACGGAATGATTCAAGGCGATTCGTTAATCAAGTCGTCTAACGTACACACGGTAAAAACTAAATGAATTTACAGGATTATCGATTAATATAAGAGCAAAATTTGCAAGGTCATGCAAAGGAATACAAAAGAGATAACAAGGCTGAAACTATTTAAAATGACTTTCGTCTGATCTTCTTCCGCGAGCTGAACAAGCTCCAAAGGATAACTCCAGATTGGTAATAACTCCCACTCCAAGTAAACTTTGAAAATCACTCCTAACTCCAGGGTAGTACGATAAAAAACTGAGATGGGCTATAGTTACATTCTAGCATAGAGGGAAAAAAACGAATTAATTGATCACCCGATCAGTTAGTCTTTAGATTGCTAATCACTAGTCCAGTTCCGAATATGATAATAAAAATATTCCGTAATCTTGACAATAGGTCCCTGCGTTTTTTACTTTTATCACTGGAAGTTGTATTCATTTTCTAATGGAATTGTCCCCCAAAAAATTAAAATTGCTAGAGTAATTCCTGTATTTAAAAAGGGTTCTTCTTTTTTATTAAATAACTATCTACCTATTTCCCTTTTATCCATATTTAATCAACTGCTTGAAAAATTAATGTCTAAACGTTTAATCAATTATCTTGAAAAACAACATATATTATACTCTAAACAATTTGGTTTTCGTTCAAAACATTCAACAACACATGCAATCCTTTCTATAATTGATAAATTTCAACAAGCTATTGAAAAGGGAACTACTTCTTGTGGGCTTTTTCTTGACTTTAGCAAAGCCTTTGACACAGTTAACCATGACATTTTAATTCATAAGCTGGAACATTATGGGATTAGAGGGATTGCTTTAAATTGGTTTCAATCATATTTATGTAATAGAAAGCAATTTACATCTATTGGTAATACATAATCTGAAGAGATAATTATTCCTTGCGGTGTCCCACAAGGATCAGTGCTTGGACCAACTCTATTTTTGATATATATCAATGATATATCTAACAGCTCTAAAATTCTAGACTTTCATATTTTTGCTGATGATACATGTACCAATCTATTTTATACCAATAACAGTTTGCAAAATCTGTAATTGATCATTGATGAACAACTAGAACTGGTAAACAATTGGATATGTTCAAATAAGCTTTCTTTAAATATTACTAAAACAAATTTTGTAATTTTCCATCCTTACCAAAAAAACTATCCTATTAAATTGGTACTAAATGGCAAACCAATAAAGCAGGAGAACACAGTGAAATATCTTGGAATACTTATTGACTGCAATCTAAACTGGAAATCCTTTATACATCAAATTTCAAAAAAAAATTAACAGAAGTATTGGTGTACTCTCGAAATTACGATATTAATTAAAATTACCTATTCTTACTAACTTGTATTATTCACTTATATATCCTTACCTCACCTATGGTATCCTTATCTGGGGAAATACCTACCATACTACTATTCATCCTTTATTCATCCTCCAAAAAAAGGCTCTTCGTATCATTACATTTTCTAAATACGATGCACATTCTACCCCTTTGTTTAGTCAACTTCAAATTCTGAAATTACATGATTTAACTTTCTTTCATACTGCATTATTTATGTTCCAGTTCCACACAAATACTCTCCCACCTGTCTTCAAAGATTTTTTTATACCACTTTCAAATGTTCACGCTTACAATACACGACTAGCTTCAAGCTCTTCTTATTATCTTCCAATTATTCGAACAAATTATGGATTATTTAACATACGTTTTCAGGGTCCTAAAATATGGAATTCAGTTGACAATAATATAAAATTTCTAACTAAACATAAATTGAAGAACTGTTTGAAAAAAGAACTAGTTAGCAAATATTAACTTAATTGCACAATCACATTGTAGTAGTTTATTAGTCTTGTCCAGTAGTATTCTATGTTAGTTCTATAGTAGTGTATATTAGTTTTTGTAAGTAGTTCCGTGGTAGTCTTGTATAGTAGTAATTATATAGTCCTCTCTTTGTCTGTAGTAATTTCTGTAGTTCCGATGCTCTGACCTTACAATGCATGTAAATCTATTTTTGGTGGCTCAGCTGAGTTTAGCTTTTCAGTTATTCTGAGCCTCCTTGTACTAATCTGGTTGTTATTATTATTATTAGTCTATTGCTCTTTGTAAATTATGAGTACAAAAATAAACTTGTTGTTGTTGTAGCCCTTATCGATCGTTTTCGTTCATTCTTTCATAATTTGCGTATACAATGTATTACTTTTCATTTATATATTTTGCTACGTTTTCCACCATCGCTGACCGGTGCTCGCGTGGAGGCAAACCTTGCAAGGGACTTCGAGCCCTATTGTTTCTTCTCCCCTGACCTTGTGTCCGAATGTCATAAATAAATAAAACATTTTTTTTGGCAAAATTCAACCTTTCATAACTTTTGATTTCCCTAACCAATTGACATCGGGTTTTCATTTCCTTCATTCTCATCACGGATATTTTTTTAAATATACAACATTCCGTTTTTAGAGGTAATGAACGTTCTAAATTACCAACAACGCTCTGTATTTTCATAAGCGCATGTTGTAAGTTTGTCGACTTATTCTAAACTAAACTAAAGTAAACCAAACTAAACAACAACAACAAGAACTGTATTAAACAATAAAGGAAACATAAAAGACCTTCTACAGTATACTTTCTATATAATTATATTCACAACATCATTTAACAAATAAAAGATGGTTCTCCTTGTTATATAACAAAATAATGCACGCTCGAGGTCTTGAAAAACTGCGGATGCACGAGCGGAACGCGAGTGCATTTAGCAGCTTTTCAAGACCTCGAAAGTGCATTATTTTGTTATATAACAAGGAGAACCATCTTTTATTTGTTTTATAATATAAACTTCAATGTAGACGAAGGAAATAAAGCTATCTTTAGAACCCGCGTAAAAATCTAAAAGCAAACTGACGACAGCGAAAACCCCATTTTAATGTACTTGACTTGTTTACAACTTTTTTCGTCGCTGATTGGTTCAATTGTGACAGCTTGACATTGACGATCTGAAAGCTCGTTTCTTATTGGATGAAGTAATCTGCTAAGAATAGAACGTGTGAATCGATAAAAGTGAAAGACAGAAATTGCAAGAGCCGGCAAATGAAATGGGTTGTAATATTGTCATCTGGTTAAAACTGTTGCAGGAAACAAAGTACTTGCTTTTTACAATTTCTGGTCAGCACAGGAGAGATTTATCTGCACATTGTGATAGTACAAGGCGTTGAAAATGCTTGATGGTAACGTATTCACAGAGAAAGCGTTAGCGACTTAGCGGCAGTAGGGTTGGACACGTGAGTTGAGGATTGCCGACTATTTTCTACAACAACTGCATAGTTGACACTGATTACTGATTCTGTGGTCTGAAGAAGGATATTTTCTTTATCCCAAGGAACAGTGTTGTAACTGCTGCTCTGATGGCCGTGTTGCGTAGCTTTTGAGGCTCTCTTCGTTGGCATGGCCAATCTACTGTTTTGAAATTCTGCCAGTTCTGGGTATACTCGTATCTGCACGTTTTATCGCCCGTTATTCATTCAGGAACAGTCAGGAACCTCTCAAACGAAATTCTACATGTAACCAGAGAAATCCCATTGTGTTCTTCACAATTCACTGTTCAGGTTTCAGCATAAAGCAGGCTTATTACAGTTTATATCGTCGAGTTATTGGTGAGTCATGTCTTGTTGTTGTGTTGTCACTTTCCTCTCGTTTTAATAATACACAGTGACAGGCTGTTAGAAAAAACACATTTTTTATAAATTCAATCATTTTTTATATCAAACTGTCAATGAGTAACACTGTATTAGAATGTGGACATTGCTTTTCTCAACTTCAAACGTTTTAGCATCCCATTTTGTGGTCCCTTTAGTGTACGAAGCCGATGCTAAATTCTCTCGCCGATCATTTTCTTTTAGTTTTGGGAAGCGACTTTTATTTTCCTCTTCTTCAACACACCTTAACAACTCAAAGTCGGACCTGTTTTCTTCCCAGTCTATGAAATTATCTCCGATAGCTATATAAACTCGCGAAAAACAATCACCGATACGTTTTGTTTTGATTGGATTCTCAGCGTGCTTGATTTTTTCTTGAGCGTGCCTTTATAACAAAATCAAGCACGCTGAGCATCCAATCAAATCGCACGTTCTTAGGATGATCCCATAATTTATATTATAAAGACTTTTAGTTGATCATACATTGTACCAGTGTAGCAACTTTATACATGTAGTTACATGTAGTTTGGATCAAAAAAGAGACAACCATAGTTTGCAGTTCATAGTTTTTCACACCATTTATAAACAATACACTGGTTTACCTGGCATCCAGTGGCAGACGTCACAGTCTCTTCAGGCGAGGGAATGTCGCTATTACATGTACTGCAAGCTGCTCCTTCCTGGCCTGCAAGATCATCCTTGATATGCTGGTCTTCTCTTCTTTCCTTTTTCTTTTGGCCTTTGCAGCTTTCGACTTTAGTACCGACTCCCTTCGCCTGATGGATCGACAAATAACACAATTTTACACTGGTATGTGTTCGCCTTCTCGAAAAAAATAGGATGAAGAGAGGATTTCTCTCCAAAATGTTAATTTCTGATAGAATACTTTTGTATGTATTTATGCATGCCTGTGTCTCCCTTGAAAATCAAGCATATGCACTTTTAAAAACAATCAAAAGGGAGGGAGGGGGATGATGGAGGGAAAATATGTGGCCTCAGTATATGTCAAGACTGTGATCCCTAATTCGCATAATATTTGCACCAAGTCAAAGTCAGCAAACAGAAATCCCAAAAGGCAGTGCAGAACATAATATTTTGCAAAACAGTTTGTTGAGTAACACTGGTATGTAATCAACTAAAGTCGATTGAGGTATGCTAACCGCCGTGGAAAGCGAGTAGCAGCTGACGTTTCGAGCGCTAGCCCTTCGTCAGAGCAAAAGGGGTTTGTTGAGTACCCTGGGTACCAGCTAAATGTTGAATTTTTTGATACCTCTCTCTCTGTAGACACTAATTTAAGGCACAAAGCACTACTGTCAGCTGGAGAAAAGCGAAGTGACGAGAAAAAGTAAATTAACCTCTATCGGTGGCAGCTGAGAATCTCACATCCATGTTCAGATCATGTACAAGCTTTGTATCTTGTTGCCGATTGGTGACCAACACCTACATGTAAGATATTTTTGGTTACTTGCCAGTTGGTGCCTTTAATAATGGAAACATACATGTAGTATAAAGGGGAAATAAAAAAAACGTTTCCCATCAAAATTCAACTACATGTACAAGGTTCACATAAGATACATTGTACATGCATGTAGGGCAGTGTGCAAATTTGATACAATCAAGTTAAATATGCCGGCCAAAATGGCTAGTTTTTCCAAAATTCTTCATGCCAAAAAGGTTTTTTTGCTGGCCAACCTGAGCATCGAGCCCTGACATGTAATTGCCATGTTTTTTAGACTTCAAATCTGTGAAAATTAGAGCCCAGTCCTGAGACTAGCGACATAGACACAAGCATTATTAAAGCATTAAGCACAATTAAGGTAGTGAGGACGGCAGCAACATAAGTATTTTTTTATTAAGCATGTATGCATGCATATTAAACATATCTGGCTAATCTTTTCACCACTTCCTCTCAACAGAAGAAAACAAAAATGGCAGGTGAGTCAACCAGGAGATGTTTAATATATATGCAATACATGAAGCATGTGCATGTTTATGCAAGCTTATGTTGCGCATGTGCTACTTATGCTTATGTCATGACTGTCCTCACTAGTGCATAAGACTCTGGGTGTGCTTATAAATGCGTATATGCTTGTGCATATGTTGCTAGTGAGGACCGGGCTTATAAAAGCCAACTGGTGGAAAAGTGTTAAACCAGGCAGAAACACACATACATGTACCAGTGTTTCTATTAGGACCAAAATGACCAGTCATTCTACAATCTACTTCCTTCACTATATAACTATATAAGTAACTAATTAATCATTGACTCACTTTTGGTCTGTCCATGCTTTGACTATCATTATACAGCCAGGCTGGACCTGTTCCTGGATCAGATATCCTCCTGACAGACGAATAATGTTCTCCATTATGATATGATATGTTTAGTTCTATTTTTTGTCCTGTGGTAGAGTATTCACTCCCATTTATAACCCAGCGTCGTTCATTCAGCTGATGAATGACAATGTCCACTCCATGATTACGAGCAAATGCAACAATAGAATCATTGCCTCCATATGTACCTAGTCTTGACAGCAATTCCACTGAAATATTCAGAATTAAGACAGATTCTTAAAAATAGATTTCATAAAAACTTTAATAACTGCAAATTATCAGGTCATTTGAAAAGAGAACACTTAAGTAATCACTACTAAAACAAATACTGTATATCAATTTATCAATAATTAGATTGGAAAGCCTCAATCCAGATACATGTGCATGTATCAATAAGTCATTAGAAACAAAGTGTGAGCGAGTAGTCTAGCTATTGGGTTTGGCATACCAAGTTACAGTTCCTTTCAACTTAAATGTACCGACATGTACCTACATGTATCGACTTACTGTACGGTATATATTTATGTAATAAGAGAAAAACCTGTGAAATATGTTAGAAAATTTAAAAAATCTAGTTGACTTTGTCTGACAGTCTGTACATGCATGTATGCACTTAATTGTTTTTGCAATTACTGTACATGTACCTTCAACCAGTCATTAGTAGAAGTTTACCAACTAGTGTTCTATCACAAATCCTGCAATCTGATTGCTTTTAAAGCTAACTCACTATCTATTCTGTGAAGTTCTACATGAGTAACTGCTGCAGTTTTCATAAAAGAATGCAGTCAACACAAACTTCATCTGTATAATACAGTTTTGTCCATGTTGTCATCCATGTAATTTTATTTCCAAGTCCGATTTTGTTAGCAGTGTGCATGCATGTGCAAATAAAATTAAGAGACTGGAAACAAAATTAGCATAAGGAGAGGGACTGCATGGGTTTGACAATTAGTCACTTATAGAATATACGGTGGTGTAAAAATCAACAAGAGCTTCTGTGGCGCAGTGGCGGTTAATCAACTGGATCATCATCTACCAGGAGTTCCTCGTGATCCTGGCTCAAGTTTCAAATTATGTAAGCCCGACGGGGTGAGGTTAATTAAGCTAGTAAGTGGATGGGTGACCGTTAAGTTATTAAAGTGGTACAGTAAGGTATGTCAGGGGGGACAAGGGAAAAAGAGGATGGGACTGGAGAAGGGAGGGGATGAAAGTAGAGTGAAGGGGTGGGTTGACAAAAAAATATTTTGTAAGGGAGGGGTGGGTGGACTTTTATTTTTATTTTTAAATCTCCCCCCAAAAAATTAAACCCCTTTTTATGAATCTCCCCCAAAAAATTAAATCTCTTTTTAGAATCTTGAAAAAATGAACCAGTTCAAAAAATGGTACTGGTTCAAATATATTTGTACCAGAGGTAATAATTTAACTACAACATATACATACATGTACAATATTATTCATGAACCATACATTTATCTCTGTCAATAAGTTTTTTTTATAAACATGTGCATCGTAAAAAACAAAGTACGCATATTATGGACTTACAGTGTTTGTTAAATGGTGTATCATCCTCCATAAATGGCTCAAAGTCATAGCAGTGATTCTTCATGTACTTGACAGTTTCGTTGCGATGTTTTATGTGCGAGGTATGGTCACCATTCAACTGATCTCCCAGTGCTCTGAACAGACAGTTCCTATGTCACACAGGATCAATTTGCATATTAATTAACTTAGACCTTAAAATTATATATATTATATAGAACTTTATACTTGATTGTACGAATATAATAATGTAGGTAATTTTTCATTTCAGGTAATTTTTATTTTTATCTACAATGCACATGTACATGTATGTACGTGTACTAAAAATATATTTATTACCTACTGCCAATGTGCATACATGTAGGTAATTTTATGGAATCACTTAATATTGTTTTACCTTTTTATATAGTTAATTAGTCACTGTGCCCACCTGACAAGGAGGCCCAGAGGCAGTACTTGCGAGAATGCACTTGAATTGTATTTTATGTTCAATGGGGGTACTGGGTTTATGTCATCAATTTCTGCAGTTTTAGTGAAATTCCAAGCTATTCGTTTTAAGTACTGCATATATATGTACATTTATTTAATGGTTCCAGCCCGCTGCCCCAGACAATAAAACAACAACAATATATGTGGGGTAAGGGGATGAGGATGAAGTACTCCAGGAAAAGTAGTAAATAGAAACCAACACAACACCGCCTGAGGGTCCTAATCCCCCAGGGCCCTGGGGGTACTGAATCCCCTACCAACACACCTGGGGTAGCAATATCCATGCATTGTCTCAACTGTCAAGGGGTAGTAATCCCCATGGGACAGTGAAATGGACATTACATTGAGTCTATGGAGGAAAGGGTGACCAAAGGAGCACTTCATCGACCTGTATCCCAATTTATTTAAATCCTAGTGTTAACTCATAAATTATTACATACAGAACCAATAAATTGCTCCTGTGTAATACATGATGTACATGTACATGTAAATGATAATGTTCGTAAATAAAAAGTTCTTAATAAATGTTCTGCTATCAAAACTGTCCATATCACAGAACGTCAATGGTGTTAAGCTACATTGTAGTATGGACTCTAGTACCAATTGCTCTATTAAGTGAGCTAACTGATGTTTAACTGCAAGAGGGAGTAGAGGCGGGAGCAGGAGCAAAGGGGAGGGTGGGTGTGGGAAACTTTTCCTTCTAGAAGCTTGCCAAGAGGAAAACTGACTGGCAGCGTTCCAGAGATACAAGGTACCAGAACTGGCAGCTTGGCTGTGATTGGTTGAAGGAATGACAGCCACGTGCAATGACAAATATGATTGGTTACCATGCCAGGGAGCTGGTGCATGATGGAGGGGAACTGAGAATGAACTTTGACCAGGAAGCTGTTTCCCACCTCTATTCAACTTGTATATACACAACGGGTTGCGGTTGGTCATTAACTACAATTTATGCAAGCATAAATTTGCTTACATGTATACAGTATATACAACTGTAGACAACAAATTGCAAACATTATGTACAATGTAAGATACATACATTGTATATCAATGTATTGGGTGCATTGTGGGAACAATTTCCCATTACTCGCACACAGACCAATGTGACAATGGCTACATAATGTAAAATAATGTACATCTAAGGGCTTTGGATGCATGCAGTAACTAAACAAAATTTTCAAGTTGCACTTTTATAAACTGATTTTAAATTCAAATTGTCTGGGATTGGAAATTTGCACACCTAATTATTTAGATAATGAGATTACTTTGTCTAGTTCTCTGAGCTTTAATAATGTTCTATTATTAAGGTTAATTACCAGATACCTTCAAAACGAAAAAGATGGGATTTTTTTTTTCTGTACAGAAATGTACATGAAGTTTTAGTAGACGTACATGTATGTAGCTCATATACAAAAAACTCTGTTAACTATATATATATATATACAGCAATTTTCATAAATTCTGACCCCCTTACCATATATAAATATATATCAAACATATATCTAACATTATGGGATGTCATTGCTGATATTTTTTTTCAAGTTGCCTATCATCAAGGGCTTCAGAAAAAAATATAGGAAGAGGTATCCCATAATGTTTGATAATTTTTTTATATATATTTATATATGGTGAGGGGGGTCAGAATTTTTGCAAACGGCTGTATATATATAGGCCAAAACAATAGGCCAAAACAATGGATATTAAAGTATTATATTATGTTCTGCTGGACAACCTTTTTGGCAGCGACTGTATATATATATTGATGGAGAAATACCAAAAGGAAGTTTTTAACCAGAAGTAAAAGGTTCTGTTTGATTGACAGCAGATCAATTAACACATGACAAGTGCTCACTTGCCAATAAGGAAAGTGTGGGGAAAGCTAGCGTATAAATTTATTTCATATACCAATGTTTACATTTATTGAGAAAAGTTTTTCCACACATGATTCCATAATTACATCAGTTGTTGGCCTTATGACTCATCCAAAAAGCAATGAAGCAGGATGCCCTTAGCTTGGAAAACAAAGAAAAAAGAAAGAAATTAAAACGAGGCCAAACAATGCATACGACTACGAGCCAAATAGAAGTCCTCGCAAAACCAGACAAGGGTTCGTATTTTCACTTTCAGACACTTGCTGAGTGGTCTACATGTACATGTGTACATGTGTACATGCGATCATAAAGAAGAATTGATAGGAGCCAGCCAAAAGAATATTTGTTTCCAAGAAAGCTTGCTAGATGGAAACATAAAGTCTGACGGTGACTCTGAATCACTTGAAACCAACACCACAATCTCGCGTAATTGCTGTGCTGTTTCAGAAGCCTGCAATTCGCTGTCACTGGCATCTCTAGGTGTTCACCTTGGCTTTGTCCCTCAAGTTTTTTTGTAATATGATTCTTCTCAAATGTCACAAAGCAAACAGATTTTAAAACAGTTGGAACTTCTGAAAGCCATCTCACTAGATCGGAGAAATAGGATAGCTGAAAATTCGAGATTTTCAAAGACCTCAAAACTTTTTATGTATTCTTGTAGCAAATTTTATAAGCTTTAAAATGATACATGTACATAGATGATGTACATTTATATCTACGATGTTTCCTTGAGGCGCTACATATTTTAGACTGGAAATGCACCCTGAAGGTATTCGGTAATTAACCTTAAAGGGATACCCAAGTGAAAAACACATTTGGCTCAAAAGAATCTTTGATGTCCTTTATTCAGAAAAAAAGTATTAAAATTTGATAAAACTTATTTAGTGTTGAGAAGGAGCACCTCAAAGTTGGCCCGTGAAGAACTGGGTACTGCAAATTTGGACTAGATTGTGGGGGAATGGGTATACTAGTAACAGCATCATATATTAATATGTACAGTAAATGAGCTAATTAGTATGGGGCTTCACATATTAATCACCTCTAGATCTGTGGAGTACTGGTAGTGGTTATTTTTAAAGCACTGACCTACAGATCTGATGGTTGCTGGTTCATTAGTACCAGCAAGGATAGTGAAGGTAAACAAGCTGATCATGATTATAAGATTGGGTATATATATTAATGAAGCACTGTCAGAAGACAGGGAGAGGTGTAAGGGGAAGGAAGTAATTATAAGGGTGAAGGTACATTGTAGCTACAAAAACAGAGGAGGAGGGGAGGTCAATTTCGTTTTAGTACACAAAAATTACCTACATGTAATAATTAAAGATTTAAAAATACAAATTTAACCTGAAATGAAAAATTACCTACTAGACATAATTTTTTACTTATTTTTGTTTATAAATACATCATTAACATGGCACTGCTCAGTAATTATTGGAAGGGAGATTGTACATGTAGACCTGTGGTCTTTCTAAAACCTTCATACAAAGGACAATAGCAAAAAAATGAAATGGGGTTACTGTATAAATTAGAAATTAGGATTAAAAAAATATAATTAAATAATTATCATGTACAACATCCAATCCATTGAACAACTTTTATAATAAATAATAGCTTATAAGTAATTAACATGAACAACTGCAAATAAAAGAAGAATCTGTGCAGTGTCCCACAGTACATGTATGTCTCTCTGTTAATAGTACATTGTACATAATACATGCTAAAATGCTACACTGTACATTTAGTATTTAACAAATCACTTCAAATGTATCAGGAAATATAAAGGTTAGTAGTAGTACTGTAGTCTATATTTTTTTTTTAACACATTTCACAGAATGCGCGAAACTCGTTTAAATGTGTATGCGTGCATACATGTATGTTACAATCTTAAGATGAGTAAAATATGAAATTCAAGATACAATGTAGATACTATAATTTAATAATAGTAAATTACATAAGTTAACCCTTTCAGGCCCGAGTTTTGGAACCAATTTTAAGCTATTTCTAGACCGAAAAGAACCCTCCCCCCTAAGTAAACTACAGTCATTGTTACCATGGAATTTTCAACTGATCTATAATACTGGGAGCTCAAAGTTTTTAGATGGCCATTTTGAAAGCTGAGTTGTGGATTACTTAACGGAGCTGGCGGGATGTTTGTTTGGAAGAATACAGAGAATTTCAGGCTTTTTAAAGCCTTTTTCACCATTTATAGAGTACTGGAGGACATCATTAAGTCTGATGAGAGCTTCAATCAGCACTTTCTCAAAGAACGAGTCTGTGCCAGTTTATTGTGATGGAGAAAGAGCCTCATTTCTCACTCGTGAATGGGCCAGGATGTCTTCTGTCACTTTAGCGTGGGCTTTATAAATGGGGTCTGGAGCCACCTATCATAGCTTTTTTTGAATATTGGACAATATTTACTTGCCATTGATTCCAATATGAAGGTATTAGGTCGAAATGGCCATGTTGCTGTTTGGTAGGATTTCCCAGCATGCTTTGCAGTCATTATGGATGAATTTAGCTTGCTGTGAAGTGCTTGTGGACAGTCTGAATGGTTTGGATCTGGGCAAGTTTAGGTGTTGGGAGACAGAAAGTGAGGTTAGTGCAAACATGAAACTCTAAATGTTATGTGAAATATGCATTTTTAAGAGAAAATGTAGAATCTGAAGAGAAATAATTATTTTTGGAAGTGCTATTTTAGTCTTTTTTTCTGAAATGAAATAATGTAACCTAGCTGTAGTTAACTTTTGCAAAGAAAGGAGGATTTAGATGAAATTATTCTTTGTTAACATGCCCAATGCAGTTCACTAGGATCACTTGTCTATACATGTGTACATTATGGTTTGGGGGAATCTCAGGGCCTAGCTCTTTAAACTTTGTCAGACTGAAACTCCCAAATCAAGTAACCAGTAAAATATGGAAAATTCCATATGTGGGCATGAAAGGGTTAATATAATAATGACAAAATAAGTATTATTGCTTTATATGAATAATTTTCCCACAAGGGGATAATCTAAATGCTATAAAACTAGAAGAAAAGTGCAACTTAAATCCGCTTGTACAGAAGTGACAAGCACAAATAATAATATAGGTTACTGAGAAAACCAAACTGTTTCCCTTGGCATATGGGAACACTCATTAGATGTTTGGGATGGGATACTAGGAAGAAATGAAATCAATTTCTCAGTATTGAAGGTAGAAATACAACTAGTTATTATAGAGAATAATAACTTATTATATGCATATATTAATAGCTCACCCATCTCCAAGAATGTCCTTTATTTTAAACCCAATGGTCTCTAGTTGATTTTTGAAGCTTACACAATTTTCATCATTGTCTAAATATTCTTTTATCTGCTTTTCCTTCTTCATTGCATTTCTGCGAGATCGCTCATCTCGTTTGCGCTCCAGATCATCTCGCCGCTGACTTTTACTTTTCCCAGAATTCCCTTTAGCCATGAAGAGATGATTAATAAGCCTGAAAAGCATTATTAGGTGATCAGATAATAATTGCGTTCGACGAAGGAGAACGCATACTAATCTTGCAGTGGACTCCCTGTGGTCATGTGTGGGCTACCTGTGCTTCCCTTGGCGAAAGAAATCGAGATTTGTGTATGTCCTCATGTTTGTACTTTTTGGAATAAATTATCTCGGCCGGGGAACTGGTAACTACACGTACACGATGCGAGCGGCCATTTTTGGTGAATGCCAGCATGGCTTCTGCTTTGTTTCGCGATCGGTTAGTTACTTGCCTTATTTTCCGACAATCCAATGCAATGATGTTTCAAAGGTTCGCAAATACAATTGAGCAAAGCCTGAGGAAAGTGTGTAGTACATCTGGAGGACCTTGAACATTCAACTCGGCCATAATTATTTATTTATGCTGAACCCGAGACCGAGTGAACTTGCTGTGCTGTTCGGTTTGCCGATATTCAAAACTGCAAATGGTCAAGATGCTATAAATCATACCCGAAGGCTGAATACATGGATATTAATATTTCAGTGTGAGTTGTCAAGAAGCTTTTTAAATACTACACATGTGTGCATCGTGGTGGTTTAACTTTAAGTCAAACATGGTCTGTTTTGTTGGCGCGGTTAAATACGACACAAGACAGAGAGACCTCTGCTAGCAGGGAACATAATTTGTAAACAACCGAGTGAATTCTGTTGGCTTGCTTGCTGTACTGGATTCTGCTTTTCGCTGTACATACAGATACCGAAACTACAAACAGTAAAATGACCTGGGTGAAGAGAAACAAGGTCTGAGTTTTCTAGATACGCGTAATCGCCGTATCTTGTGTGAGTTGCGACACTGTGTACATCTACTACAATCTACATTGAGACAGAGAGTTAATCTATACCGACACTTTGATATGCCAAGGAACTGGAATACCAACACAGTACAAGGTGAGGGAAATTTAAAGTACTGACTTCATTGCTGTGTTCAATTAATCTACATTGAATTTCTAACGGACCTGATCAAAGCGATCAAAGCCAGGACCCGGCTACCAACATTGACCATAAATTATTCTGGAACTAACAATGACGCTCAATATTTTGCAGCCAACCTTGTTCTCACTTGAAAAATACCCGGGAAACATAATGTGAATGATGTATACATATAGCCCCATAAGCATCGCATCCAATGATTTAATGTTACACAAAGATAATTACAGTTTTATACCCAGATGCATCCCCTTGTATATTATTATTAACATATAAGTCAAGACATCAAAATTTTCACATTAGTTAAAAAACAAGCACTTTTGATCAGGATTACGTACACTGTCCACATCATTGCAGCAATTTTTCAGCTTTTCAGACTGCAGTTACCACAGTGCTTTCTCTTTCAAAAAATATGTCGAACGCACTTTGATAATCTATGATTACTTCTAGTAATAATAATATATACAGCTTATATAGCGCTTATACAAATAGATCTAAGCGCTTTACAGGTATCTAAGATAAATATAAATGAAATATATCACTGAATAATCTAAAAATAAACAAAAATAAAAAATAAAAAGCACATAAATACAATAAAAAATATAATAATAAAAAGTATTAATAATAAACAAAAAAATTAAAATAATTTCAATCATAAGCGACATGGAACAGATGCGTTTTCAATTTTGTCTTAAAGTCAGATAACGTTGTGCATTTTCTCAAGGCAACAGGTAGCCCATTCCACAGCTTTGGGGCCGCCACGGAGAAGGCTCGACCTCCATAGGTTTTTAAATTATACTTTCGTTCCCCCAACAGGTTTGCTCCACCTGATCTAAGGTTCCTATTAGGTCTATATTGACTTATCATATTCCCAATATAATTCGGAGCAAGTCCATTAAGAGCTTTAAAAGTCAATAGCAAAATCTTATTTATTATCCTCTCCTCAATTGGTAGCCAGTGTAACTGCATAAGGATTGGCGTTATGTGATCGTACTTTCGTGTACCCGATAATAATCGTGCTGCTGCGTTAAAAACATACTGTAACTTTTTCGTCTGGTTCTTAGGAAGTCCATAGAGTAAAGCATTAGCACTATCTAGCTTGCTGGTAACAAACGCATGCACAAGCGTCTCAGTAGTCTGGAATGACAAGTATCGCCTGGCACGAGCAATGTTACGTAAATGAAAAAATGCAGATTTACAGGTGTTATTAATTTGGGACGTCATAGTCAGAGTCTTGTCAAATATGACCCCAATGTTCCTTGCTGCATTCGATGGCGATATGCTATCAGGACCAATTGTCAGCGTAGAGAAGTCAGGTTCACGAATAAACTTAGAGCTCAGGAGGAGAAGTTCTGTTTTATCAGTATTAAGTTTCAACTTATTTAGTGTCATCCACTTGATTATGTCAGACAGGCAGAGTTCAACACGGGACTTAACTTAACATAAGATACAACTGTACTGTTCTTTATTTTAATTTATTTCTCCCCTTGAGATACACAGGCATGCAAACACGCATACAGGGGATATATATACATATATAATTTCAATAGTACAAGATTCACTAATATTAAGTGTCTTTAATGCGGGTATCAGCGGCCATCCCGAGGGGGCGGCCCCCGGGCAACCCACAGGCTTAGCAGGGGATTTGTAGCAAAAACATGCCCCACACGCGGGGCATTAGAGCGCTTTTGCGTTTTCGTCAAAATACCCCGGGGACATACCCACAGGGTTTGCACGTAATCTGCTGTCTCAACGTTCAGCAGTTTTCGCCACAGGACTCGCTCGATCGATCGACGTTCTTCGATTTCTTTGTTCTTGAGGTAAGTCATATCATTATCATTCAAATTAAGAGATTAAATTAAGGCATCCACTGTCGGAAGACAGAACAAAGAAATAATGGATTATATTTGTACAAAGGAAGAAGGCGCCAAAAAAAATATTGCATTAAATATGGTCAGAAAAATATTCCTGCTAGGAAATCATGCCCACCCCCCCTCCTTTTCGAATGGCCCGCCCCTTAGAAGCAGGATGTTAGAGCCTTTGTTGTTAGGGTATGCTCTCCCTCTACCTACGTAATGGTTATTCACGGAGGGCGTCGCCCAAGGTGAATAATTGAATAAATCCCTTACCCGCGAGCGAAGACCGATAAATGGCTTATTTTTAACAACGGCGAGGTTTTATCGCTGTACGCAATAACAATATCTATTTTCATAAACCATTGGGAACCATTTTTTGCCCAGTATATAAAAATATATATATATGCAGATATATGTTATTGCATAAAATGACTGAGTCATTTTAACAGACAAACGTAGTGTAATGTGAAAGCAATGTCCCACTCGAAAGACATCAGTGCTTTTTTCAACCATCTCCTTTACTTCTCAGTGCCTGAAGCCAATCATAAGTAAAACTTTGTAGTAGGAAAGTGCGAGGGAATACGTCCAGGTCCAGGGGAACGAATCTCTCATACACGGGTCTCATGCCAATGGTAATTATTTGAAATCTATTTGACATTAAGTTTCAAGTTTTCAAGTTTTTTCAAGTTTTTTTTATTTCACACTATTTTTCTTTTTGAATTACAATAAGGGAAATATGATTAACTAAACGTATATATATAATAGATAAGGTAAATTAGAGTATGAGATGGGAGTGACAGTGCACAGTGGACAAAGTAGCCTGGAGGCTTTCGAGTTATTCACTGTTTAAATTAAATTTAGGCTTATATGTTATAGTATGATATTAGTGAGTAGAGATAATGTTGTACAATGGCGAGTTGAACTTAAGTTTGGTTAAAAAAGAAAAAAAAAATCACACACAAGTAAAGAAAAAAACAAGACAAAAAAGAGAGAAAGAGAGGAAATACGATAAAGGAGAAATTTATATGGAAATAGCTTATATGATGTGTTATTGTTTTTAAAGATTAGGATTAGGAGGGACTCTGGAGTTTGAGAAGGTAGGATTTATATAGTTTCTTGAATTGTTTCGTGTTTGTTGTTTGCTTAAGCTCATAGGGGACGGATTCCCATATTTTACAGGCTGTATATTTAAATGTAAATTTTCCCATGTTTGTTCTTACATTTTGGCAATAAAGATTATTTTTGGCAGCATATCTTGTGTTGTAATTGTGTATCTTGGTAACTGGAGTTAGGAAGTCATGGAACACAGGTGGCGTATCAGATGGATTACGAAGAAGCTTATGTGCACGAGTTGCGTTACATTCCAGTAGTGTCACATTTCATTATGTCCACTACAAAGTTATTGCATACATACAGTCAATGCCAAAAAGGTTGCCAGCAGAACATAATATAATACTTTAATATCCATTGTTTTGGCCTATTGTCTTGGTCTAGACAATAGCCCAAAACAATGGATATTATAGTATTATATTATGTTCTGCTGGACAACCTTTTTGGCATTGACTGTATATCGCATATATATATATATCGTTTGGCCTGGCGTTTAGGACCCTCCGGCAGTTAACTTCTTTTCAAATACTGAGTACCACAATGGATAGTCCGGGTGGATAAATAAAAGTGGTGGAAATGGGCCTTCTTGTGGGTGAGTAGTATATTTTCAGCTCAGTTGTTTGTCATCATGATTATATTTACCGGGCTATATTAGACAAGTTTAGAGGAAATCGTTATCGTGCAGAGTTGAGTCAGTAGTTTATCTCCATGTATCTTAATTAAGCTTTCTATTTGCTTATAAAGAAGGTGCAGGAATTTATTTTAGTTCTCATAACATGACTTGTAAACTAGAGTTGTATTCGTTGAGCCGGCGCTTCGCTAGCGTCACTGATAGGTGACAGGTCAGATCTTTGAGAATGAAAATGTCTTCGTTTGGCTTCAGAAATAACTGCAGGATCTGATATATTTGTCGTTTAGAATGTACTTCCGATGTAAATGTAGGCATTTAATGAGCACAGCCTGGTGAATTTCGGCCAATTCGATGACTGGAACAACCCTGTTGTTGTTTCAATGTTTGATCGGATTCGCACGGAAATCTATATGTAGCTACCATTCAATTAACGGCTCCTCGACTGATAAAAGGGTACGAAAGGTACATTTCACTTTCAGAGCTTTAAAAGACCAGCTAAGAGTAGTTGAAAAATGATTTTGGAGGTTTGTTTATTTTTTGAATGGGTGTTTATGATAAGCACTGTAAAATTAGAGGTTAAATCGTCTCTCTTACAGTACATGGTCGTTTTATTTTGCCGAGGGGAAGCGTTTGGATTCCAAAGTTGGCACTTTGCTAGATTAAACTAGAATAACCAAGCTTTCATGCTGTGTAGATTTTATTTAAAAAAATCATATACCAGAAGTCGCTTAGGGCTGTCAAAATTGGCCATTATTTTGTCTTATGTTTTGGACGCCAAAACATGCATGTTTAAAAAGGCGGAGAAAAAATAATAAATTACACTATCAGAATATATTCTTGCTGGATGTTGAGGTCAAAGAGTTGTTTTAATACGTGTGTAAGTATGATTCCATTGGAGTTTTTATAAGACTTCCCTAGGTCCTTTTTGTTGCGTGATGATTCGGTCGTTCCGACAAGCCAAACACCGCTCTGGGGCCGTATTTTCAATCTTTTGTAAAAATCGCCAAATTAAAAAAGCGCTGGAACTTTTGATATGATTTCCTAAAACAGTTCACCCAAGGGTATGTTCTGGCAAAATATGAAGGATTCCGAAATTTCACCGTTGACCCGCGATTCTCGATATTTACAGGCAGTCGCTCTTAAACGCTTCGTTAGCCAATCAGCGCGTGAGTTTGAGTCGTGCTATGTGATTCTCTTAGATAGAATAGTGTCCCCGATTAGTCGACTTTTTAGTCCGCTAAATTGCCACAGACACTTATATAAAGTTCATTATTATTATTATCATGGTTTACAGTTAGGTTTGTGGTTCGGGTTATTTCAAGCGTGTTTTCCATTTAAGGTTAGTGGTTCATTCATTGGGGAGATTGCTTGAAATGCCAGGTGGGGTTTTGATCTGCTTTCTAATGGCTACTTTGACTAACTTCTTCTGGGTTTAGAACCTCGTAAAAGGCCGTTTCTAAGCGTGACTGGCGTCAGAAGAACGGACATTTATGTCTGTGCACTGGCGGAGTTTGAAAGAAAAAATAAGGATATCATGTACTATATAGGCAAGTTACATTTACTTTATTGTATTTACCGAGATATTTCACAAACAGTATATTCCCAAACAAAGGCTTATAATTATGACCACACACAAATCAAACCTGGGCTTCCTGTGGGTGTACTGGAGGAATTTAAGAAAATTTTGATAAAGGATGACAAAGCTTCCACTGAATGAAAATACTGCTTTTAGAGAAATTTAAAGCACCTTGAAATTGATTCACCGTGTAACCGTATTCAAGTTTCTATAATAAGCTTTAACTTTGCCAACCTCTACCGAAAACGTCTGAAAAGCATACCAGGAAGTACATTCGCACGCTATTTCTCTTTTATAGTTTTGTTTTTTAAGAAAGTTCCAGCGAGAAAAAGACCCTTGTTGGGGCTGGTCAAGTGTCTCCGCGATAAAAAATAAACTATGGGAGGGGCTAGTAAGGGGTTAGTTAAGAGTTTTGTCAAGCTAAGATTTCTCATGGTTCACAAGACGCCAACGTCGGAAACATCTAGGACGACGCCACAAAACAAGTCTTTATTACAAAATAGTATAAATGCAAGTGAAAACGTATGCGGTTGTCTACATTTAGGCTTCATGTACACCAGGGTGAAGCTGGCTTCCGATTCGCAGCTTCCGATTGACCCAGCTACCGATTCGCCTGGCTTCTGATTCGGATCCGGGGGGGGAGGGGGATATTTTCAACTTTTGAATTGTCGCTTATATAGAATAGCAATATCAATAACACACGTATATTGTATTTTAGAGGATCAGTATTTCAGTATTTCGCATCGTATGTAAAGCCTAAACCCTGATATTCACATTCCACATCACTGGAATTTAGTCCATCCTAACTTTAAGTGCTTTCATGTGTCAATGCGAACCTATTTCATCGTGATATTAACCAGAGCTTTACTTAAACTAGTCACGCATTTACTTATTCTTTATTTTCGGTAATAAACCTGATAACAGTCAATAGTACGTAGTCATACATTGCCACTAATAAATCGAGTCAGTTCTTAGCACAGTCACTGTCGCGGTACATTTATATTTTTAATTTGGCCACGCTGTCTCGCTCAGTTGCCATTACTCAGTGCTTTGCTATGCTCGATTGCATCTAGCTGTCACACAAATCACTCTGGACCGAAAGTTGGCTGGCTTCAATCAATCAGTCAATCAGTTTTATTTCATCACCTAATAATGCAGCAATTACGATAGAAGTGACAAGGAGTCTGCTAGAAAGCAATCGCATTGAGTGGTCATTCCAATCGGGAATCGGAAGCCAGCCTCCGATTCATATTTGTGATGAAATAAGTTGCTGGCTTCCGTTTCGTATTTATGATGAAATATAAAGATGCTATTTGAGTGGTCAATCCAACGGACTCCAGCCTCTGATTCATATTTATAGTTAGTGGATCACGATGAAATTTAGTTGCTGGCTCACATTTGAGTGGTCAAGTCAAACTTTTACAGCGGAGTTTCCTTTACACAAAGCTCTCATCTTGTCATCACTTAGTTATTTGATATTCGCCGGGTCACGGGTTATGCTATGCTCAATTTCTGAAATTGAAGTTGCTGGCTTCCGATTCGCATTTGCCGAGTGGTCAAGTCGAACTTTTACTCTGATTCGCAAACAGACACCATATACTGCAGATGCGTATTTGTAGTCCATAATAAGCCAGTCAATTTTTTAGTCTGAAAAAGAGTACAGCTTCTGATTCGCATTTCAGCTCAGTTTTCTTTACGCAAAGCTCTCCATCTTTTCCCAACTAGCCGTCAATATTCCATGGCATTTACGGCACAAAATCGCAATTACTTTATAGAATGGGATAACGGTTTTCTTACTTCCTCTCGTTTTATTAGTGGCAATGTATTACTACGTACTGTTGACTGTTATCGGGTTTATTACCGAAAATAAAGAATAAGTAAATGCGTGACTCGTTTAAGTAAAGCTCTGGTTAATATCACGATGAAATGGGTTCGCATTGACACATGAAAGTTAGGATGGACCCGGGGATGGACTAAATTCCAGTGATGTGGAATGACTGAAATACTGATCCTCTAAAATACAATATACGTGTGTTATTGATATTGCTATTCTATATAAGCGACAATTCAAAAGTTGAAAATATCCCCCTCCCCCCCCGGATCCGAATCAGAAGTCAGGCGAATCGGAAGCTGGGTCAATCGGAAGCTGCGAATCGGAAGCCAGCTTCACCCTGGTTCATGTACTGCCGAAAAGTATTTCGAAAGAAGTGGTTTCGCTCGTAGAAATTGTCGTTCACTCTTCGTTCACATGACTACATACTAAATTTGGCTGATATTTATACCGTTGAAGAGAGCTCCACATTCCCGGCTCCACGGCAACGGAAAGAAGCGAATATTTTTGGCCGTAGAGATTATCATTATTTCCAACGCGCAATATCGCCAACGAACTATCATAGCCGACAAAAATTCGAACTTCATTTAATGTCACTACGAGAATATAAAACTTTTTCAATTCGGTATTTGCGGAAGGTTCCTACAGGACATGAAGTTGAAAGTCAGGGTAAACCTTATCTTACATTTATCCACGTGCGCTACTTTCATACAAGTTTGTTCTAATGGCAAATGTCCCACTCTGACTTTCTAACGGGACCTGAAACAACCATAGGGGCTGATCAAAGCAGGATCCGGCTAATCCACAGATCGAATTGGAATTTAAGGTGTTGGTTTTTGTGGAGGGAGGAAAACCGGAGGACTCGGAGAAAAACCCTCGAAGCAAGGATGAGCTACCAACTAACTCAACTCACATATGGTGCCGCGTCCGGAGATCGAACCTGGGCCACAGAGGTGAGAGGCGAAGCGCTTAACCACTGCACCACCCTGGCTACACCTAAACTAAATCCGAAACCTAGTAAGGACAATATTTGACTTTCCCGCCCCTCACTCCAATCTGTAATTTGAAATCTTCCAGATTTTTGGGGCCACGTGACCAGCCCCAACCGTTTTTCTGGCTGGAGGAAAAGAGCATGCATGGGAACGAGGTAGGGGTACTGTTTGGTACCTTATAATGGCATTCAGATCATGTTCCAACGGCTATTTATTGTTGTCCCAAACCTGTACTCCTGTTACCACATATCTATGGCAACACAAAATATGATTCCAGTTCTTAATTATAAATTACTTTATATAGCAACAGCACCTAGGTCGGCAGTTACTATAGCAACCCCATCGACGGTACAGTTAGGTAGTGGGACTGTCACAATTTCATTATCAGTAGCCTCTTCTTTTCTTCTTTCTTCCCTTCGTTTCTTCTTCTCTTGTCGTGCAAGTTCTTTTCTTAGTCGGTTACTAATGTGACTGTTATTTTTAATTGATTTAGGCTTCACAGTCTGTTTTGGTCTCGCACCAGGATGTATCGTTTGGCAAGAAACACCATTAATTGTATCGCGTAAATTGTGAACAAATTCTTTCAAGTCTGGTTTACCGACGGTTGGATCAGAAGCTGCATTCTCCTTACTCTCCGTAATTAACGATTCCCTCTTCCCACATGGCTCCCAGTCATTAGTCTGAGTAGAATTTGTGTTCTCCGTACTGCAGGATTGTCCTTTAGTTTTAGCTCCGTCTGGGTTGGAGTCATCCTGACTGCTGCTACTAGAGATTTGATCCTTTATCCACGGTGAATTATCTTCTATGTCTTCAACGCCGTTCAAATTCTGTATGACGTCACCGTTATTAGGATACTCACTGACACAGCACTCCTCTGCATTATTACAACAGAGAAATGATTAGTTCAGTTTATTAACACGTCTGTTGCTATTGTACATTACTCACTGACACAGCACTCCTCTGCATTATTACAACAGAGAAATGATTAGTTCAGTTTATTAACACGTCTGTTGCTATTGTACATTACTCACTGACACAGCACTCCTCCTCTGCATTATTACAACAGAGAAATGATTAGTTCAGTTCATTAACACGTCTGTTGCTATTGTGCATTACTCACTGACACAGCACTCCTCCTCTGCATTATTACAACAGAGAAATGATTAGTTCAGTTTATTAACACGTCTGTTGCTATTGTACATTACTCACTGACACAGCACTCCTCTGCATTATTACAACAGAGAAATGATTAGTTCAGTTTATTAACGTCTGTTGCTGTTGTACATTACTCACTGATACAGCACTCCTCTGCATTATTATGTGATGATTAGTTCAGTTTAATATTGAAACGTCTGTTGCTGTTGTACAAACATATACTTTATTTATACACACGGTAAAATATCAGTCATTACAAATTTAAGATAAATATTATAACTGTAATATTACTATAACTGTAATATAAACTGTTTTACATATTGGCCGTGTGGGAGTCCGATTTGGTAACATGCTTTTCTATACCTTTTTTAAAGGTAGAAAGTGAGTTAGCCATGCGTAGATTAGATGGCAGATTGTCCCAAACGAGTGCACCACTATAGCTGAAGGAACGTTGCATGTAGTTGGTGCGTGGTTTTGGAAGATATAGCTTATTTTCGGAGTCCCATAATTGATAGTTAGTCTTATGTGGGATACACATTTCCTGTAGGTAACCTGGGGTTAGTTCATGAAGGGCCTTATACATAGTTATAGCCTTTTGTTTAGTTCTTTTAAGAGATAGCTTCTCCCAACCAAGCATATCAAGCACACATTCTGAACTAGTATCAAAACTGATTTAGTTACTACTCTGGCAGCGCAGTTTTGCAGTTTCTGTAGTTTGTTGGATAGCTGTAGGACTAAGCCATCCCAAACCGAGCTGCAATATTGAAAGTGAGGCTCTATTAAGGCTTTGTATATCTTTTCTGCAGTACCTATATCAATAAATGACCTAACTCTTTTTAGAGCACCAATGCTCATTGATATGCTTCGTCCAGGATAATGTATGGCCTATGATAAGCCAAGTATACATGTATACTCACTGACACAGCACTCCTCTGCATTATTATAATGTATAGCCTGCTTGCAGGCGGTGGAGGGTGTTTTTTCGCGCAGCAAACGGGTGTTTTTTCGCGGCCGCCATATTGGCCGAGCGTGATTGAGACCTGGGATCGAATGACAAATGGAGGGGGGAGGGGGGTGGGGGAGAACAAGCAGATCTGAAAGACCGCCTGCACGAAAGCCTATGGTTTCTGAGTACACGCCCACCACGCACATGATTTCCGTTAACTTGTAACTCATTCTTAATTGACCAATAGGATTCGACGTGTGACAGCCTGCCAATTTTGATTTGGTTTGATTGAAATGCGTGCAATATTCAAAACAAACTTCGCTCGCTGTCAAATGCAATGCAAAATGTTGGTGAAATTGGTTCTCAGATACGGAAATTTCAATAAAACCAGCTATTTTTTGTTCAAAGTTCTCCATGGAAAGGACTGCGACAGTACCACTTTAGAAATATATGTAGACAGTTCGGTTTTAGCTTGTTGCGTTCGCCCCATCAGTCTCTCAAAGAGTTTCATGTTGCAAATCCTCCGAAATACAGACATTTAATACAAGCTGCTTCAAAAAGCCGTCCAGCACCGCAGTCTGGCGAACCAGAAGATACTCCCAGAAGAGGTGCCATACAAGCGGCTGCTTCCTTTCTTAAAAGAATTAAGCTCGCATAAAGATAAATACAGGATCGAAAGAATCTCTAAACTTCAAAGAAAACTCCGATGCAGACAATGTTTTGTCTGGAACTCGATATTGAAGAACTCGTGGTAAATGTTGTGATCGTCTTTCTCTGACAACTCGAAGTCCATCTTAGTGAATGTTTGCCGAAAGAAATGGATGACCGTTGCATAAATGTTTGAGGTGGATTTCTGATTATTTCCTAGTTCAACGGCCGTGAAGTCAATAGCCGGATTGCATCTCTGCAATTTGGTCGACAACAATAGTTTTCAGTGGCGAATTAAATCACGGTTCGTTGTCGAGTTATCTCTAGTTTACCGTAAATATCATACTCTTTCCAAAGCCTGTCGAAAGCACAGCCAGAACGGCAAGTTTAAAGTACAGGTCACAATTCACAGGTCAGGTTGTTAAATTCTAAGACAAAATAAAGGCTCTGTATAGCTTCCTCCTGCTCTGTTTTCAAAGTACCTTTACCCAGCCGCTGAGAAAGGAGCGAGCAGCTGTGTTCTCTCTAGAAAACCTCTGGAACTAGGGTTAAGGCGAAGGAGATAACTTTGTAAACGGAGCAGGAGGAAGCTATATACAGAGCCTGATATTTACGGTTTTACGAACTTGCGAAAAGAGAACTCGACAACAAACCTCTCGCAGTTCGCCGCCTTCGCGGCTCTTTCTCCGTGGCTGTTGTCTCAAGAAAACCTCTGCAACCAGGGTACTTAACCTTAGTCTTCAAAAAAGACAAAGCCTTTTGTATTACTCGCCATATTTTATCAACTGCAAGCTCAGTACACAACACTTATTTTAGTTACGCCGCTTCGCAAGGCTACACATATTCCTTTCAGTTCTTGCTTTCAACACTTGCCGCGATAAGCTTGATTGACACCGTTTCAGCCAATCATATACCCCGTCCGCTGGTGGACGGGATCTAACTTTTGTACTCGGAAACCATAGGCTTTCGTGCAGGCGGTCTTTCAGATCTGCTTCTCCCCCACCCCCCTCCCCCCTCCATTTGTCATTCGATCCCAGGTCTCAATCACGCTCGGCCAATATGGCGGCGATGATCCGTTTGCTGCGCGAAAAACACCCTCCACCGCCTGCAAGCAGGCTATATAATGTACTGTTCTAACAGCTGACAGATGTGAATAAATGACACCTAAACTTCCCCACATAATAAATTTTCAAGTCTATTTTCCCGAGAGCTGACGACAAATAGTTTATTATGACAGAATATGACTTACCATCTCTCAAGCACATGATCTGTAGAATATAACTAATGGATACATCAATGTTGAAATTATTTTCTTCTAAAGTCTGTATCACGAGAGGTAAGTCCTGAAACAATAATAAATCACACAAATATTATTGCGGCGTGATCAATGTGGATTGACGTATGTTGCTTGACGGCTCTTAGTCTTAATTTTCGGTCGGTTTCTTTTGGATTGGGCTACCTGTGGCGAACGGTCGCCACAGGTACAAGTAACCCAAGATTAAAATCAAACTTGCCCGAAAAAAAACAAGACTCTTCCACAGACCCCATTCAGTCGTTGCACTTTCTTCGGAATGGGTCTATTACAGTAACATCCTGCAAGACATACTGGGTGCAGAAAATCCTAGACCCAACAGGCATTGCGAAGTAAACAAGGTTCGAGTGAAAGAGTGCTCTTGAGCTCGGTAGATCCGGGTACGTTTTGAGCAAGGCGGTAGCCACTGTAATTAGGTGGTAATAGGGAAATGAAGAATGCAGCAAACGGTAAAATACTGGCACAGAAATAGGCAGTATACATAGGGCTTACCAAGGTAGCATATATATTCCCAGTTAAAGAAAATCAAGGTTACAGGCACAAGTACTCTTTTGCTGTTCTGTATTGAAATTTAATGCCGCGCTTATTGTGATAGTGATGATGCCTTGTTAATGTTTAGGATCGACTAAAGCTAAGGATTAAGTAATGACTCAGCTAAGAACTGTAGCAAAAGGCAAAAGGCTGCGGCAATGAGTATATCCCCACATACGATTTTACTTGAATATGCCTGAAGTGCTGTATGAGATGTCTACAGTCCAAACTACACACAGAAAAGTTTGTTTTTATGCTATGGATTCTTTTTACTATGACAACTCAAAGAAGTCACCATCAAGCCAATTGGAAAGGGAGAAAACAAAAGATCTTTCACTCGCGAATTTGATCAATTTCCCCACATACATGTACGATATTCTTCACAATTAAACCATTGTTAGTTTGATCAAAAATAAATTCAAACTTCGAAAATTATAGAATGAAAATGCATTATTTCGATGGATTTCTATTGAATTTATGAGTATCAACCAATGAAATTAGAAGAAAGAAGACTAGAAAATTAACACCGTTTTGTATTCGTTGTCGTTCAATGCTATTGTTCTTAGCCGGAGCACTACTTAATCGAATAGCAATATATTCCCACATCATGTTGACATGATCTGATACCTTTCCGGTACCATTTTAATAAAAAAAAACTACGAATAGTTCATAAGAATTATCATTTGGGCCATTAACTTTTGGTCTAAATTGACGTAAGCTATAAGGAAAGAGACTCAAATTCCAAACGAGAAAAACGATTCTGAAGAACGCATTAGACTTTCTCTTGATGATCATTTATTTATGAATTTATTGTATTTTAGAAAAAAAACATTTTAGCAGCTCTAGTATTATTAGTTAGTACTCTTAGCATCATCATTTTATTGGTAAGTTTAATTTAGTAATTTGAAGTTTATTTACGAAGTTATTGCATTTGACAGTATTCTTAGTAATTTTTATTATTGTAAATAGATGTACAGTTAAATCATTCTTAGTATAGTAGACACACGACTCCATAAGCCTTGTGCTTTAATCATAATCGTGTTTATATAAAGGCAATCTATCTATCTACAGTATCTACGGTCGGGTCGTTATCTTCGAACCAGAGTAAGCATAAAAAGTCTCTATGACTCGGATCTACGTGGAAGGAGTGGAACATTTGCTCTATATCGCACATGACGGCGACGTCGTTACTCCGAAAACGAATTAGAACTCCGACAAGACTGTTCATTAAGTCTGGACCAACTAGTAGTTCTCCGTTCAGCGACATACCTTGATATTCTGTGGAGGAGTCGAATACCACTCGAATTTGGTTCGGTTTCTTCGGGTGGTAGACACCGAAATGAGGAAGGTACCAGACTTGGCCGGAATCCGCGCGAGACGAAACTTCGTCGAGAGGGACTGGGGCGGCATGGCTAGCTCTCTCGAGCACCTTGCTCATGAACTCAAAATAGTCTTTCTCCATCTGGGGTTTCTTTCTGAGCGTGCGCAACAGCCTATTGAGCCTATGAAGTGACTGACTTCGATTGTTAGTCATACTAACACCTGGTTCTTATGAATACCATCGCTCATTATCTTCAGGAACTTCCGGTCCTCACACGACCAGCTTACATCGTTGTCGTTTGGCGCGGTGTGGTACACATGTTCTGCTATACTGCGTTCTTCTGACTCCTGGTAAATGTGTTTCACTTTGAAATGGTTGAGACAGGGTACCATTTCTGGATCTTCGACCGTTGTTTGGCGATTTTCCGGATTGGAAAGCTTAGTGCGGTGGGTGCTGATATGAACCGGTCCGGGCAAATTTTTTTTTTGGGCCCCAGTTCAGATCAATGAGCAACTTTACCATGAGGCCTTGCGCGCCCAATCCAAGATGGCGGACAAAGATGGCGGACTTGGGGAAAGGAAATTGTTTTCGGGGTGGTGCTAGTAAAATTTTGACAACTGCGTTGACGTAATTCAAGAAACCACGTGATGTTGCCATAATAAAGGGAGGAGTGGGTCAGTAAGAAATAATACGCAGTGGGTGGCTGGCGGCAACTTGTAGTTCATGTTTCATTTTCGCGGAAGATTACGAATTCGGCACCGGCTTTTGCGCGGGATCGTGGGATTTTCAGTATTCTTTAATACTATTGAACCTGGATTTTTCTAACCGCTGGAGCCGAATAAGGGTTTGAAAATTGTTTCCTGAACGGTGATCATGAAAGTAAGTGCAATTCAGTACTTGCTCGTAAGCGTTAATACCTTTGAGACATTTTTGCGTAGTTTCCGGACATATATTCGAAAAGCTGCAGGTTGATGAAAGGTGAGAATTTTAAGTTTCCTTATTAAAAATTATAAGACCTTGTAATCTTTAATTACTTATGATTCTTTTCCCGATTGTGCAAAGCGATTATTCTCTTCAGAGGGATACCTTTCATATTTAAGAAGATCCTATTGAATAAATACCCTAATTTAAGTGCTAAAACAAAGTGAATGTTAAAAAAACGAATTTCCCTACGTAAGGAAAAAAGGAACACAGTATATTTTATAAACATTTTGTCGTAATTTCATAAGAAAATATTATTTTTAATTTGTATATTAAATATAATTAATATAATTTTAAAAAGTATAGTACCCCCCCCCCCCCCCTTTAGTTCTTAGATATTCTTTTTACTTTTCCAAAACTTTATGCAGAGTTATATAAAAAAAACAAATTCATATATATGTACTCTGTATACATTGTTACATATGTACCTGGTAGAGAAAGAGTAAGGGTATTTTGATTGTAATTTTGGGTGACTTTAACAATTGCACTTAATCATAACCCTACCCTACCCCTTCCTAGGTATGCTGATTTGTTTCTGTTTAACCCCTTTCATTAGTTGAAGTCTCATATTTCTTTACTGAGTATAACAATATAATTACAATAAATATAATAAAATATACTTACTTTAATTATTAACCAACACAGGCTTGAACCCATTATTTTGTGCCAGCCAACAAGAGGATGTAGTCATGACCTCATGACTTCCTTCATAAATAAGCTACCCCTTGGAGCTTTTGAACTTTTCTAGTTGTGATATTGGAATTTGAAGTACATGTAAAAGGTAAATTAGGTGGATTAAAGAAATAAAAAACGCTAGCTGTAATACTGTAAAATTGTAATTGTCAGGAAACATATTAACTATTAAAACACAGTATTTTTCAAGTGTTAGTAGTAGGCCAGTCATGCATGTATGTTGCCGATTTATATATAATATACTGAGCACACACTTACATGCATTTTAAATTTAAAAGTTGTGTTAAATAATAATGATCAATTCATTGGTAATTAATCAAATTGTTGTTTTATTTCCTATTACTGCCTGTGGTATTTTACATACATTTAGCTGTTAAATTTGTTTCCCTTAGTTAATTATATATATATAATATATTATATATTATATATAGTATGTATTTGCTCCTTTAATTAATATCATTAACTAAATCAGGTATACCTGAGGTCTTGGCATGCATGCATGTGCATTATTATTTATAGATTATATACTCTGATAACACTTATTTATTAAAGCTTAATTGACTAATTAATTAGAAGGTAATTGTGCACTAGCTGTTTATTGTAGAAAAAACCTTTAAACTGTCACAGCCAAAAATTATTGTAAATGTGAGTGTTTCAAAAGCGAATAAAAATGCATGTACAAGCATAATTCTGAGCTAGCTTTTATATAACAATTAGTGTGCTAGTATATATATAATTTTATGTAAATGGCACAATTACAAATAATTGGTATAGCCTTAATTCATACTGCTTCTAAACACTTGAAAAATACTGTGTTAGGTTTTCTGATAAAACAATTGTGACAAAATTGGAACCCAAGAATTACAGGGTTCTTTTTATTCCTTTAGGCTGTATTCATAATATGTATACCTGACAGGCCGGGAGGGGGGCAGGTGATTTTAAGGGATCCCAATTTGTTTTAACAGGCTTTAGAAGGGGGAATCTTAAAATTTATTTATGAAAGGTTGGGTGGATTAATGTTAATTTTTTTAATGTTTGTCAAACAAAGACCTACGTATATACACTTAAAATGGTAGGTGCACAGAATGGCTAATTAATGCACTAAATAGAGCTAGCTTAAGAAATGCAGGAGAATGCACTTGCAATAATCTAAAAACCTTCCCGGTCCCCCCCAGAACACTTTTTCTTAAGGTTGCATGCAGCTAGGAATGCCTGATGTAAGGTCGAATTAATGATTATATCAATTAAAGGACAATATATTCTTGTGTAGTTTTGGAACACCATGCAGCAACAAATACTTTTTACAGACACCAAGGTGAGTGGTAGTTAATAACAGTTAATTTTATGGTTTATTCTTAGCTTTTCTACATATTGTAGTATTAAACCGAGTTTCACGGCCCGAAATGACAGTTCTGTAAAATTATGCTTGTTAAATAATGCTAGTTTGCATATGAAACTGGCCTGGGGGGAGGGCTAGGGACGGCGGTGTATTAATTTTTTGAAAGGATGGAGGGGGGTTGCTAAAATTATTTAAATAAGCAGTTTATTCTGGGGGGAGTAATAAAAATATGACGTAATCTGAATAAATAACCTGGACCCCTGTGGTATAGTCATAATCAATGCAGTCTTTAATTTACTTCCAATATCACAACTGAAAAGTTCAAAAGCTCCATGGGATAGCTAATATTTATATAGGAAGGCATGAAATCATGTACATTCTCTTGTTGGCCAGGCACAAATAATGGTTCAAGCCTATATGTATTGGATAATAAAGAAGTATATTTTGTTGTATTTATTGCAAATATTGTTACTGTAAAGTAGACTTCAACTCTAAGGAAAGGGGTGGAAATGAAACAAATCAGTATAACCTAGGAAAGGGTAGTCTTTATAAACATATAACCTGCATAACCCTACTTTCCTTCCCCCACCCTCATAAAGAATACCAAAACCATACACACAATATATTCATAATTCTGTAAAATTCACAAGTACCCCACCTCCAATATTTTGATTGAAAATGACCACCAAAAAAAATAAAGATTGTTGGATAACCCATAATTTCCCTGAAGAAATTTAAATTATAAATTAGTACCTTTCTCTGACCTGGTACAAATGTAACAAATACATACATATATATGAATGTTGTTTTATAACTCTGCACAATGTATTGGCAAAGTAAATACGGATGGGCGAAATTAATTGGAGGGGGGGGGGGGGGGGGGGGTGGGCGGTTCTGCGAGTGCTAAACAAAGGACTTTTTATTACAATATAATTTACAAATTAAAAATAATATATTTTATTATGATATCACGACAATTTTTTTATAAAATATACTTTGTTCCTTTTGGGGATTCTACCATTCTTCCGAAGTCGGAATCTGCCCCTGAAGTGTGTCTTCCCTCTATAAATTGAGCTACTTGCGGTCCAGAAAATATTTATTAGCGCGCGAAAACGTCTCGCCAAGTTCGCGTAAATCATAAAGTCGTGAAAGGCGAACACGAAAGAGTAATGCGTTGATCGTTGTGCCTTGCATAAGGAAATTTGTTTATTTTACATTAGCACTTTATTATAGGGGTATTTATTACCTTTCATATTTGAGAAGATCCCCTTGTCATCTCTCTGTAAACACCGAGATATATATAATCGCTTCGCACAACCAACAAAATTATAAAAACAAAGCCTAATGTTTTTGTATCGGGAAAAGAATCATAAGTAGTTAAAGTTTACAAGGTCTTATAATTTTTAATTAGGAAACTTAAAATTCGCAACTTTTCGATTGATGTCCGCAAACTACGCAAAATGTCTGAACATGTACTGTATTGCACTGTTCAGGAAACAAGAGTTGTCGAGATTTTTCCAACCCTTATCCGGCTCCAGCGGTTAGAAAAATCCAGGTTCAATAGTATTAAAGAATACTGAAAATCTCACGATCCCGCGCAAAAGCCGGTGCCGAATTCGTAATCTTCCGCGAAAATGAAACATGAACTACAAGTTGCCGCCAGCCACCCACTGCGTATTATTTCTTACTGACCTACTCCTCCCTTTATTATGGCAACATCACGTGGTTTCTTGAATTACGTCAACGCAGTTGTCAAAATTTTACTAGCACCACCCCGAAAACAATTTCCTTTCCCCAAGTCCGCCATCTTTGTCCGCCATCTTGGATTGGGCGCGCAAGGCCTCATGGTAAAGTTGCTCATTGATCTGAACTGGGGCCCAAAAAAAATATTTGCCCGGTCCGGCACCTAGGTCTAGACATGCTTGTACGGATACTGTCCATCCTAGAAGCAGCTTCTGTGCCCAAGGCGCTCCTTTAGGGCCATTTTTAAATGCTCTTACTTTCAGCAACTCTGGCGCATCTCGACCAAGAAGTACATGAATGTTGGCGTTCGGATCGAGTGGTGGAATCTCGTCCGCGATCTCTCTGAGGTGGGGGAATTTCCATGCCAGTTCTGGTGTTGGAATCTCTCGTTTATCTTGAGGGATGTGGTCACATTCACTAGCGTGGGTATTTTTAACACTTTGCCTTGTAGCGATCGTACCATCAGACCGGACACGTGGCGACCGTACTTGACTTCCCTTGATGAACTGCAAGTAGGTAGATGGTACATTTCCGCTGGACCGTTAGCCCCGAGCTTATCGGCGAGATGAGTGCTAATCATAGACGCGTTACTCTGGTCGTCAACGATTGTATAGACACGGGTGACTATATCTGGCTGCTCTTCACTGTATACGTCAACTAGCACTCTTACTACACGATAGACCACCCTCAACTTCGTTGCATATCGCCGTGCATTTTGGGTTAACATTTTCTTCGGGGGTTCTAATCTCCATTTCTTTGTGCAGTTTGTCTCCGCATTTAGTGCAGCTAATGTCGGCCTTACATTGTTCTGCCCGATGCCCGGTTCCTAGGCAACGGAAACAAAGCCCGGCCTTAAAGATCCACTCCGTCTTCTCCTTCAACGGTTTTGCGCCGAACGCCTTACATTCGATGAGGTCGTGGCCTGTGCGTTCGTGAAAAGGACACCTTTTTTCTCCTTTGCTAGGGCTTCCATTGGCTGCGCGTCTTTCGGCGGCTGAGCAGGTTTAGTATTGAGCGTTAGTATCCTTCTACTTTGAGCTCTGTCCCCTCATCTAGGCATGATGGGCGCGGAAGCCTTAGATCCCGCGAGTATATTCGGATGGTTCTTCATTCGTGCCTGATTTTGGACGACTTTAGCAAAATCATGGAAGCTCGGATAAGCGTCGTGGTTCCTCTCTGCGTGCTTTACGACTTCTTTCTCCCATTTACTGCGGAGAAATGCCAGTAACTTTTCGACTATTGGTCAAATAGCGTGGGGGAAGTTTAGACACGCGAACCCGGGCAGGAGGGCCACCTGGCTGTCTATGTCTCCACAGAGATCAGCGAATTCCTGTAGCTTTTCGTTGTTGTCCCTCCCGAACGCTGCAGTTCCGTTCAAGTGTTCCAGAAGGGTATTAGTTATCGCTGCCGCGTTTCCAAACCTTCTCTCCAGCTCGGCCAAGAGGTCTCGTAGTAGGGCGGCAGGGTCGTCTTGTTGTCTTTTCCGGTAGTTGTCAACCACCCGTTGGACCTCACCTTCGGTAAAGTTGCGCAAGTAGTTGACTTCCTGTTCCGGTGGTACGTCAGCCTCCTGGACCATGGCCTTAAATGCCCTTTTCCACGGATGGAATAACGTAGCGTCTCCACTAAAGGTATCCGGATGGCACTTAGGAAGCTTTGTCTGGCTAGCCCGGCAATGATCTGTTGATTTGCTGACGTTAGGGTTTCGACGAGTTGCGTTGCGATTATATCTTTATTGGGGGTTGATGTGGTAAATGGTCGCCCAAAGGTGTGGTGGGCGGCGCGATCATTACTTTCACTCGCTAAGGCGATAGCTGCTTTTGCTGTGTGGTCCGGTGGCACGTGCGGGGAAGCAATGTTATATATCGTTAGGTGACGGAATTTCTGACGCGCTGGTCGCATGGACCCACTCCCTAGTTCTGTCTTTATAAGCAATACTCGGTACTTGGAATTTCGCGTTTCTCCCGCGACACTTCGTCTTTTATTGCATTTTCGATTGCCTTTAATTTCGCGTCAGCTACGGCCAGGGTTTTATTCGCAGTGAGGATGGCCATATCTCTGTCGTGGTTCGCGCGCTGCTCTTCGTGGAGTTTTTTGCTCTCAGCTTCGCGCTGTCTGCTCTCATATGTCATATCTGCGATTAAGCGTTCGTACTCGGCGCGTTGTCGTGCCGCGGCGGCTTCTACGAGCGCTTTTATTCGTACAGTGCTCGTTGTTGATGCTAAAGATAGCGCGGATTTTCTGCTACGACGCGATGATTGCTTTGAGCGGCGCGTTGACGCGTGTGATAACTTATCACAAAGTTTAAACTTTATTCTATCTATAACAGCACATGCATGATTCAATGTTGAGATCTTCACGTGAGTGATTTCCATATTTATCTTGGTCTATCAGGTCGACTAATTCGGTTAAATTGAACCTGAATTATTCTGCCGTGACCTGCAGGTTTTGTAAGATGCTATCTCCATTACCTCCTTCGGTAAGCGCCTCGGCGACGCTAATAGTATTCCTAAGCTTCTTACTCAACACACGGTCCACGCGATATTTCTCATCAATGGCGCTCTCTAATGCTTTTCGTTATTATTTTCTGTTCCTCTTTTCCACTGGCACTTCCTCCAATGACTCTGATGGTTTTTCACTCCGATGGCTCATCTCCAATAAACTAGTTACTATACGTCTTACCTCCGTGGTTTGTAAACATCAATCAGACTTTTTACTGTCGCGTTCCCAGCTCATCGAACACGGGGTGTCGTGGGCTGGAGCTCGCTCCAGGTTCAACCAGGCACGAGGGACAACGGAATGATTCAAGGCGATTCTTTAATCAAGTCGTCTAACGTACACACGGTAAAAACTAAATGAATTTACAGGATTATCGATTAATATAAGAGCAAAATTTGCAAGGTCATGCAAAGGAATACAAAAGAGATAACAAGGCTGAAACTATTTAAAATTACTTTCGTCTGATCTTCTTCCGCGAGCTGAACAAGCTCCAAAGGATAACTCCAGATTGGTAATAACTCCCACTCCAAGTAAACTTTGAAAATCACTCCCCAACTCCAGGGTAGTGCGATAAAAAAACTAAGATGGGCTATAGTTACATTCTAGCTTAGAGGAAAAAAACGAATTAATTGATCACCCGATCAGTTAGTCTTTAGATTGCCAATCACTAGTCCAGTTCCGAATATGATAATAAAAATATTCCGTAATCTTGACAATAAGTCCCTGCGTTTTTTACTTTTATCACTGGAAGTTATATTCCTTTTCTAATGGAATTGTCCCAAATAATTTTAAAATTGCTAGAGTAATACCTGTATTTAAAAAAGGTTCTTCCTTTTTATTAAATAACTATCGACCTATTTCCCTTTTATCCATATTTAATCAACTGCTTGAAAAATTAATGTCTAAACCAATTATCTTGAAAAACAACATAATTTATATTATACTCTAAACAATTTGGTTTTCGTTCAAAACATTCAACAACACATGCAATCCTTTCTATAATTGATAAAATTCAACAAGCTATTGAAAAGGGAACTACTTCTTGTGTGCTTTTTCTTGACTTTAGCAAAGCCTTTGACACAGTTAACCATGACATCTTAATTCATAAGCTGGAACATTATGGGATTAGAGGGATTGCTTTAAATTGGTTTCAATCATATTTATGTAATAGAAAGCAATTTACATCTATTGGTAATACATAATCTGAAGAGATAATTATTCCTTGCGGTGTCCCACAGGATCAGTGCTTGGACCAACTCTATTTTTGCTATATATCAATGATATATCTAACAGCTCTAAAATTCTAGACTTTCATATTTTTGCTGATGATACATGTACCAATCTATTTTATACCAATAACAGTTTGCAAAATCTGTAATTGATCATTGATGAACAACTAGAACTGGTAAACAATTGGATATGTTCAAATAAGCTTTCTTTAAATATTACTAAAACAAATTTTGTAATTTTCCATCCTTACCAAAAAAACTATCCTATTAAATTGGTACTAAATGGCAAACCAATAAAGCAGGAGAACACAGTGAAATATCTTGGAATACTTATTGACTGCAATCTAAACTGGTACTAAATAGCAAACCAATAAAGCAGGAGAACACAGTGAAATATCTTGGAATACTTATTGACTGCAATCTAAACTGGAAATCCTTTATACATCAAATTTAAAAAAAAAACACACAGAAGTATTGGTGTACTCTCGAAATTACAATATTAATTAAAATTACCTATTCTTACTAACTTGTATTATTCACTTATATATCCTTACCTCACCTATGGTATCCTTATCTGGGGAAATACCTACCATACTACTATTCGTCCTTTATTCATCCTCCAAAAAAAGGCTTTTCGTATCATTACATTTTCTAAATACGATGCACATTCTACCCCTTTGTTTAGTCAACTTCAAATTCTGAAATTACATGATTTAACTTTCTTTCATACTGCATTATTTATGTTCCAGTTCCACACAAATACTCTCCCACCTGTCTTCAAAGATTTTTTTATACCACTATCAAATGTTCACGCTTACAATACACGACTAGCTTCAAGCTCTTCTTATTATCTTCCAATTATTCGAACAAATTATGGATTATTTAACATACGTTTTCAGGGTCCTAAAATATGGAATTCAGTTGACAATAATATAAAATTTCTAACTAAACATAAATTGAAGAACTGTTTGAAAAAAGAACTAGTTAGCAAATATTAACTTAATTGCACAATCACATTGTAGTAGTTTATTAGTCTTGTCCAGTAGTATTCTATGTTAGTTCTATAGTAGTGTATATTAGTTTTTGTAAGTAGTTCCGTGGTAGTCTTGTATAGTAGTAATTAGTCCTCTCTTTGTCTGTAGTAATTTCTGTAGTTCCGGTGCTCTGACCTTACAATGCATGTAAATCTATTTTTGGTGGCTCAGCTGAGTTTAGCTTTTCAGTTATTCTGAGCCTCCTTGTACTAATCTGGTTGTTATTATTATTATTAGTCTATTGCTCTTTGTAAATTATGAGTACAAAAATAAACTTGTTGTTGTTGTAGCCCTTATCGATCGTTTTCGTTCATTCTTTCATAATTTGCGTATACAATGTATTACTTTTCATTTATATATTTTGCTACGTTTTCCATCATCGCTGACCGGTGCTCGCGTGGAGGAAAACCTTGCAAGGGACTTCGAGCCCTATTGTTTCTTCTCCCCTGACCTTGTGTCCGAATGTCATAAATAAATAAAACATTTTTTTGGCAAAATTCGAACTTTCATAACTTTTGATTTCCCTAACCAATTGACATCGGGTTTTCATTTCCTTCATTCTCATCACGGATATTTTTTTAAATATACAACATTCCGTTTTTAGAGGTAATGAACGTTCTAAATTACCAACAACGCTCTGTATTTTCATAAGCGCATGTTGTACGTTTGTCGACTTATTCTAAACTAAACTAAAGTAAAGTAAACTAAACAACAACAACAAGAACTGTATTAAACAATAAAGGACACATAAAAGACCTTCTACAGTATACTTTCTATATAATTATATTCACAACATCATAGACTTTTAGTTGATCATACATTGTACCACTGTAGCTTAACTTTATACATTCTCATTCTCATCACGGATATTTTTTTAAATATACAACGTTCTAAAGGTAAGTTTACATGTAGTTTGGATCAAAAAAGAGACAACGATAGTTTGCAGTTCATAGTTTTTTACACCATTTATAAACAATACACTGGTTTACCTGGCATCCAGTGGCAGATGTCACAGTCTCTTCAGGCGAGGGGATGTCGCTATTACTTGTACTGCAAGCTGCTCCTTCCTGGCCTGCAAGATCATCCTTGATATGCTGGTCTTCTTTTCTTTCCTTTTTCTTTTGGCCTTTGCAGCTTTCGACTTTAGTACCGACTCCCTTCGCCTGATGGATCGACAAATAACACAATTTTACACTGGTATGTGTTCGCCTTCTCGAAAAAAATAGGATGAAGAGAGGATTTCTCTCCAAAATGTTAATTTCTGATAGAATACTTTTGTATGTATTTATGCATGCCTGTGTCTCCCTTGAAAATCAAGCAATTATGCACTTTTAAAAACAATCTAGCCATTGAATATGGGGCGAGGGAGGGGGATGATGGAGGGAAAATCTGTAGCCTCAGTATATGTCAAGACTGTGAGCCCTAATTCGCATAATATTTGCACCAAGTCAAAGTCAGCAAGCAGAAATCCCAAAAGGCAGTGCAGAACATAATATTTTGCAAAACAGTTTGTTGAGTAACACTGGTATGTAATCAACTAAAGTCGATTGAGGTATGCTAACCGCCGTGGAAAGCGAGTAGCAGCTGACGTTTCGAGCGCTAGCCCTTCGTCAGAGCAAAAGGGGTTTGTTGAGTACCCTCAGGGTACCAGCTAAATGTAGAATTTTTTGATACCTCTCTCTCTCTGTAGACACTAATTTAAGGCACAAAGCACTACTGTCAGCTGGAGAAAAGCGAAGTGATGAGAAAAAGTAAATTAACCTCTATCGGTGGCAGCTGAGAATCTCACATCCATGTTCAGATCATGTACAAGCTTTGTATCTTGTTGCCGATTGGTGACCAACACCTACATGTAAGATATTTTTGGTTACTTGCCAGTTGGTGCCTTTAATAATGGAAACATACATGTAGTATGAAGGGGAAACAAAAAAAAACGGTTTCCATCAAAATTCAACTACATGTACAAGGTTCACATAAGATACATTGTACACGAAGGGCAGTGTGCAAATTAGATACAATCAAGTCAAATATGCGGGCCAAAATGGCTAGTTTTTCCAAAATTCTTCATGCCAAAAAGGTTTTTTTGCTGGCCAATTGCAACCTGACCCTGGAGAAAATCCTTACAGGATCCTTGCATATCTGTCCAAGATCCTTGAGGATCCTAACCAGGATCCTTGCAGGATCTTGGAGGTTCCTTGCAGGATCCTAGCATTTCTTGTCAAGGAACCTGAAAGGACTTTGCAAGATCCCTTCAGGACCCTTCAGGATCCTTCAGGATCCTGGCAAGGATCTTGGCCATCAGGATCCTAGACAAATCCTTCAAGGATCCTGACCTTACAAGGATCCTTTCCTGATCCTTCAGGATCCTGCAAGGAGTTTCATCAGGGGAGCATCGAGCCCTGACATGTAATTGTCATGTTTTTTTAGACTTCAAATCTGTGAAAATTAGAGCCCAGTCCTGAGACTAGCGACATAGGCACAAGCATTATTAAAGCATTAAGCACAATTAAGGTAGTGAGGACGGCAGCAACATAAGTATTTTTTTATTAAGCATGCATGTATGCATGCATGCATATTAAACATTAATATGGCTAATCTTTTCACCACTTCCTCTCAACAGAAGAAAACAAAAATGGCAGGTGAGTCGACCAGGAGATGTTTAATATATATGCAATACATGAAGCATGTGCATGTTTATGCAAACTTATGTTGCGCATGTCCTCACTAGGAAAAGCAACGACATAAGCATTTAACCACAGTCAAGAAGAATGGAATATTTCGATTTTCTTGTGCTTGTGCTACTTATGCTTATGTCATGACTGTCCTCACTAGTGCATAAGACTCTGGGTGTGCTAAATGCTTAATATATGCTTGTGCTTATGTTGCTAGTGAGGACCGGGCTTATAAAAGCCAACTGGTGGAAAAAGTTTAAAGTGTTAAATAAACCAGGCAGAAACACACATACATGTACCAGTATTTCTATTAGGACCAAAAGGACCAGTCATTCTACAATCTACTTCCTTCACTATATATAACTACACCGTATATGTAACTAATTAATCATTGACTCACTTTTGGTCTGGCCATGCTTTGACTATCATGATACAGCCAGGCTGGACCTGTTCCTGGATCAGATATCCTCCTGACAGATGAATAATGTTCTCCATTATGATATGATATGTTTAATTCTATTTGTTGTCCTGTGGTAGAGTATTCACTCCCATTTATAACCCAGCGTCGTTCATTCAGCTGATGAATGACAATGTCCACTGCATGATTACGAGCAAATGCGACAATAGAATCATTGCCTCCATATGTGCCTAGTCTGGACAGCAATTCCACTGAAATATTCAGAAATAAGACAGATTCTTAAAAATAGATTTCATAAAAACTTTAATAACTGCAAATTATCAGGTCATTTGAAAAGAGAACACTTACATGTAAGTAATGACTACTAAAACAAATACAGTATATCAATTTATCAATAATTAGATTGGAAAGCCTCAATCCAGATACATGTGCATGTATCAATAAGTCATTAGAAACAAAGTGTGAGTAGTCTATTGGGTTTGGCATACCAAGTTACAGTTCCTTTCAACTTAAATGTAGCGTCATGTACCTACATGTATCGACTTACTGTACGGTATATATTTATTTAATAAGAGAAAAACCTGTGAATAATGTTAGAAAATTAAAAAAATCTAGTTGACTTTGTCTGACAGTCTGTACATGCATGTATGCACTTAATTGTTTTTGCAATTACTGTACATGTACCTTCAACCAGTCATTAGTAGAAGTTTACCAACTAGTGTTCTATCACAAATCCTGCAATCTGATTGCTTTTAAAGCTAACTCACTATCTATTCTGTGAAGTTCTACATGAGTAACTGCTGCAGTTTTCATAAAAGAATGCAGTCAACACAAACTTCATCTGTATAATACAGTTTTGTCCATGTTGTCATCCATGTAATTTTATTTCCAAGTCCGATTTTGTTAGCAGTGTGCATGCATGTGCAAATAAATTTAAGAGACTGGAAAAAATTAGCATAAGGAGAGGGACTGCATGGGTTTGACAATTAGTCACTTATGGAATATACGGTGGTGTAAAAATCAACAAGAGCTTCTGTGGCGCAGTGGCCGTTAATCGACTGGATCATCATCTACCAGGAGTTCCTCGTGATCCTGGCTCAAGTTACAAATTACGTAATTAAGCCAGACGGGGTGAGGTTAAAAGCTAGTAAGTGGATGGGTGACCGTTAAGTTATTAAAGTGGTACAGTAAGGTGTGTCAGGGGGGACAAGGGAAAAAGGGGATGGGACTGGAGAAGGGAGGGGATGAAAGTAGAGTGAAGGGGTGGGTTGACAAAAAATATTTTGTAGGGGAGGGGTGGGTGGACTTTTATTATTATTTTTAAATCTCCCCAAAAAAAATTAAACCCCTTTTTTATGAATCCCCCCAAAAAATTAAAATCTCTTTTTTAGAATCTTGAAAAAATGAACCAGTTCAAAAAAATGGTACTGGTTCAAATATATTTGTACCAGAGGTAATAATTTAACCACAACATATACATACATGTACAATATTATTCATGAACCATACATTTATCTCTGTCAATAAGTTTTTTTTATAAACATGTGCATTGTAAAAAACAAAGTAAGCATATTATGGACTTACAGTGTTTGTCAAATGGTGTATCATCCTCCATAAATGGCTCAAAGTCATAGCAGTGATTCTTCATGTACTTGACAGTTTCGTTGCGATGTTTTATGTGCGAGGTATGGTCACCGTTCAACTGATCTCCCAGTGCTCTGAACAGACAGTTCCTATGTCACACAGGATCAATTTGCATATTAATTAACTTAGACCTTAAAATTATATATATTATATAGAACTTTATACTTGATTGTACGAATATAATAATGTAGGTAATTTTTCATTTCAGGTAATTTTTATTTTTATCTACAATGCACATGTACATGTATGTACATGTACTAAAAATATATTTATTACCTACTGCCAATGTGCATACATGTAGGTAATTTTATGGAATCACTTAATATTGTTTTACCTTTTTATATAGTTAATTAGTCACTGTGCCCACCTGACAAGGAGGCCCAGAGGCAGTACTTGCGAGAATGCACTTGAATTGTATTTTATGTTCAATGGGGGTACTGGGTTTATGTCATCAATTTCTGCAGTTTTAGTGAAATTCCAAGCTATTCATTTTAAGTACTGCATATATATGTACATTTATTTAATGGTTCCAGCCCGCTGCCCCAGACAATAAAACAACAACAATATATGTGGGGTAAGGGGATGAGGATGAAGTACTCCAGGAAAAGTAGTAAATAGAAACCAACACAACACCGCCTGAGGGTCCTAATCCCCCAGGGCCCTGGGGGTACTGAATCCCCTACCAACACACCTGGGGTAGCAATATCCATGCATTGTCTCAACTGTCAAGGGGTAGTAATCCCCATGGGACAGTGAAATGGACATTACATTGAGTCTATGGAGGAAAGGGTGACCAAAGGAGCACTTCATCGACCTGTATCCCAATTTATTTAAATCCTAGTGTTAACTCATAAATTATTACATACAGAACCAATAAATTGCTCCTGTGTAATACATGATGTACATGTACATGTAAATGATAATGTTCGTAAATAAAAAGTTCTTAATAAATGTTCTGCTATCAAAACTGTCCATATCACAGAACGTCAATGGTGTTAAGCTACATTGTAGTATGGACTCTAGTACCAATTGCTCTATTAAGTGAGCTAACTGATGTTTAACTGCAAGAGGGAGTAGAGGCGGGAGCAGGAGCAAAGGGGAGGGTGGGTGTGGGAAACTTTTCCTTCTAGAAGCTTGCCAAGAGGAAAACTGACTGGCAGCGTTCCAGAGATACAAGGTACCAGAACTGGCAGCTTGGCTGTGATTGGTTGAAGGAATGACAGCCACGTGCAATGACAAATATGATTGGTTACCATGCCAGGGAGCTGGTGCATGATGGAGGGGAACTGAGAATGAACTTTGACCAGGAAGCTGTTTCCCACCTCTATTCAACTTGTATATACACAACGGGTTGCGGTTGGTCATTAACTACAATTTATGCAAGCATAAATTTGCTTACATGTATACAGTATATACAACTGTAGACAACAAATTGCAAACATTATGTACAATGTAAGATACATACATTGTATATCAATGTATCGGGTGCATTGTGGGAACAATTTCCCATTACTCGCACACAGACCAATGTGACAATGGCTACATAATGTAAAATAATGTACATCTAAGGGCTTTGGATGCATGCAGTAACTAAACAAAATTTTCAAGTTGCACTTTTATAAACTGATTTTAAATTCAAATTGTCTGGGATTGGAAATTTGCACACCTAATTATTTAGATAATGAGATTACTTTGTCTAGTTCTCTGAGCTTTAATAATGTTCTATTATTAAGGTTAATTACCAGATACCTTCAAAACGAAAAAGATGGGATTTTTTTTTTCTGTACAGAAATGTACATGAAGTTTTAGTAGACGTACATGTATGTAGCTCATATACAAAAAACTCTGTTAACTATATATATATATATACAGCAATTTTCATAAATTCTGACCCCCTTACCATATATAAATATATATCAAACATATATCTAACATTATGGGATGTCATTGCTGATATTTTTTTTCAAGTTGCCTATCATCAAGGGCTTCAGAAAAAAATATAGGAAGAGGTATCCCATAATGTTTGATATTTTTTTTATATATATTTATATATGGTGAGGGGGGTCAGAATTTTTGCAAACGGCTGTATATATATAGGCCAAAACAATAGGCCAAAACAATGGATATTAAAGTATTATATTATGTTCTGCTGGACAACCTTTTTGGCAGCGACTGTATATATATATTGATGGAGAAATACCAAAAGGAAGTTTTTAACCAGAAGTAAAAGGTTCTGTTTGATTGACAGCAGATCAATTAACACATGACAAGTGCTCACTTGCCAATAAGGAAAGTGTGGGGAAAGCTAGCGTATAAATTTATTTCATATACCAATGTTTACATTTATTGAGAAAAGTTTTTCCACACATGATTCCATAATTACATCAGTTGTTGGCCTTATGACTCATCCAAAAAGCAATGAAGCAGGATGCCCTTAGCTTGGAAAACAAAGAAAAAAGAAAGAAATTAAAACGAGGCCAAACAATGCATACGACTACGAGCCAAATAGAAGTCCTCGCAAAACCAGACAAGGGTTCGTATTTTCACTTTCAGACACTTGCTGAGTGGTCTACATGTACATGTGTACATGTGTACATGCGATCATAAAGAAGAATTGATAGGAGCCAGCCAAAAGAATATTTGTTTCCAAGAAAGCTTGCTAGATGGAAACATAAAGTCTGACGGTGACTCTGAATCACTTGAAACCAACACCACAATCTCGCGTAATTGCTGTGCTGTTTCAGAAGCCTGCAATTCGCTGTCACTGGCATCTCTAGGTGTTCACCTTGGCTTTGTCCCTCAAGTTTTTTTGTAATATGATTCTTCTCAAATGTCACAAAGCAAACAGATTTTAAAACAGTTGGAGTTGGAACTTCTGAAAGCCATCTCACTAGATTGGAGAAACAGCATAGCTGAAAATTCGAGATTTTCAAAGACCTCAAAACTTTTCATGTATTCTTGTTGCAAATTTTATAAGCTTTAAAATGATACATGTACATAGATGATGTACATTTATATCTACGATGTTTCCTTGAGGCGCTACATATTTTAGACTGGAAATGCACCCTGAAGGTATCTGGTAATTAACCTTAAAGGAATATACCCAAGTGAAAAACACATTTGGCTCAAAAGAATCTTTGATGTCCTTTATTCAGAAAAAAAGTATTAAAACTTGATAAAACTTATTTAGTTTTAAGGAGCACCTCAAAGTTGGCCCCGTGAAGAACTGGGTACTGCAAATTTGGACTAGATTGTGGGGGAATGGGTACTAGTAACAGCATCATATTAATATGTACAGTAAATGAGCTAATTAGTATGGGGCTTCACATATTAATCACCTCTGTGGAGTACTGGTAGTGGTTATTTTTAAAGCACTGACCTACAGATCTGATGGTTGCTGGTTCATTAGTACCAGCAAGGATAGTGAAGGTAAACAAGCTGATCATGATTATAAGATTGGGTATATATATTAATGAAGCAAGTCTGTCAGAAGACAGGGAGAGGTGTAGGGGAAGGAAGTAATTATAAGGGTGAATTAAGGTACATTGTAGCTACAAAAACAGAGGAGGAGGGGAGGTCACTAGAATTTCTTTTTAGTACACAAAAATTACCTACATGTAATAATTAAAGATTTAAAAATACAAATTTAACCTGAAATGAAAAATTACCTAGACATAATTTTGTACTTATTTTTGTTACTTTATACATCATTAACATATATATGGCACTACTCAGTAATTATTGGAAGGGAGATTGTACATGTACATGTAGACCTGTGGTCTTTCTAAAACCTTCATACAAGGGACAATAGCAAAACAATGAAATGGGGTTACTGTATAAATTAGAAATTAGGATTAATAAAAAATATAATTAAATAATTATCATGTACAACATCCAATCCATTGAACGACTTTTATAATAAATAATAGCTTATAAGAAGTAATTAACATGAACAACTGCAAATAAAAGAAGAATCTGTGCAGTGTCCCACAGTACATGTATGTCTCTCTGTTAATGGTACATTGTACATAATAGATGCTAAAATGTACACTGTACATTTAGTATTTAACAAATCACTTCAAATGTATCAGGAAATATAAAGGTTAGTAGTAGTACTGTAGTCTATAGATTTTTTTAAACTTACACATTTCACAGAATGCGCGAGACTCGTTTAAATGTGTATGCGTGCATACATGTATGTTACAATCTTAAGATGAGTAAAATATGAAATTCAAGATACAATGTAGATACCATAATTTAATAATTTATAATAAATTACATAAGTTAATAGAATAGAATAGAATAGTAACTTTATTTAGACACGGTAGTTTTAACAGTAACTAAGACTGGTTTACATAAAAGCCGTGTGTAAAAATCTGTACATAAACATTAAATGATATTACATTTCATTAAAATCTGCTAAAAACGCCAGAGTCAGTTCTTTTTGCGTTCGTGTACGATATATTATACTATAGTAATTGTAATTGTAAGAGAGTAAATTATAAGGCGTCAAAGAAGCAGGGAGGTAGACCATTTAGCTTAGTTTTAAATGTATTTAACGATTTGCTAGTCCTCAGGTCTTCTGTTAAATTATTCCAAATATGTGCTCCTCTGTAGCCGAATCGCTTTTTACCATAATTCGTTTTGGGGAGGGACAGTTGGAATTTTGATGATGAACCTCTTGTGTTATATGGTGTATGAACCCTATTAAATGTGTGTATTACAGTTAACCCTTTCAGGCCTGGAACCAATTTTTAGCTACATGTATTTCTAGACCGAAAAGAACCCTCCCCCCTAAGTAAACTACAGTCATTGTTACCATGGAATTTTCAACTGACCTATAATACTGGGAGCTCAAAGTTTTTAGATGGCCATTTTGAAAGCTGAGTTGTGGATTACTTAACGGAGCTGGCGGGATGTTTGTTTGGAAGAATACAGAGAATTTCAGGCTTTTTAAAGCCTTTTTCACCATTTATAGAGTACTGGAGGACATCATTAAGTCTGATGAGAGCTTCAATCAGCACTTTCTCAAAGAACCGAGTCTGTGCCAGTTTATTGTGATGGAGAAAGAGCCTCATTTCTCATTTGTGAATGGGCCAGGACGTCTTCTGTCACTTTAGCGTGGGCTTTATAAATGGGGGTCTGGAGCCACCTTAAGCTACCATAGCTTTTTTTGAATATTGGACAAGATTTACTTGCCATTGATTCCAATATGAAGGTATTAGGTCGAAATGGCCATGTTGCTGTTTGGTAGGATTTCCCAGCATGCTTTGCAGTCATTATGGATGAATTTAGCTTGCTGTGAAGTGCTTGTGGACAGAATGGTTTGGATCTGGGCAAGTTTAGGTGTTGGGAGACAGAAAGTGAGGTTAGTGCAAACATGAAACTCTAAATGTTATGTGAAATATGCATTTTTAAGAGAAAATGTAGAATCTGAAGAGAAATAATTATTTTTGGAAGTGCTATTTTAGTCTTTTTTTCTGAAATGAAATAATGTAACCTGCAGTTAACTTTTGCAAAGAAAGGAGGATTTAGATGAAATTATTCTTTGTTAACATGCCCAATGCAGTTCACTAGGATCACTTGTCTATACATGTGTACATTATGGTTTGTGGGAATCTCAGGGCCTAGCTCTTTAAACTTTGTCAGACTGAAACTCCCAAATCAAGTAACCAGTAAAATATGGAAAATTCCGTATGTGGGCATGAAAGGGTTAATATAATAATGACGAAATAAGTATTATTGCTTTATATGAATAATTTTCCCACAAGGGGATAATCTAAATGCTATAAAACTAGAAGAAAAGTGCAACTTAAATCCGCTTGTACAGAAGTGACAAGCACAAATAATAATATAGGTTACTGAGAAAACCAAACTGTTTCCCTTGGCATATGGGAACACTCATTAGATGTTTGGGATGGGATACTAGGAAGAAATGAAATCAATTTCTCAGTATTGATGGTAGAAATACGTAGTTATTATAAAGAATAATAACTTATTATATGCATATAATAGCTCACCCATCTCCAAGAATGTCCTTTATTTTAAACCCAATGGTCTCTAGTTGATTTTTGAAGCTTACACAATTTTCATCATTGTCTAAATATTCTTTTATCTGCTTTTCCTTCTTCATTGCATTTCTGCGAGATCGCTCATCTCGTTTGCGCTCCAGATCATCTCGCCGCTGACTTTTACTTTTCCCAGAATTCCCTTTAGCCATGAAGAGATGATTAATAAGCCTGAAAAGCATTATTAGGTGATCAGATAACATATTGATACAACTGTACTGTTCTTTATTTTAATTTATTTCTCCCCTTGAGATACACAGGCATGCAAACACGCATACAAGGGATATATATACATATATAATTTCAATAGTACAAGATTCACTTAATATTAAGTGTCTTTAATGCGGGTATCAGCGGCCATCCCGAGGGGGCGGTCCCCGGGCAACCCACGGGCTTAGCAGGGGATTTGTAGCAAAAACATGCCCCACACGCGGGGCATTAGAGCGCTTTTGCGTTTTCGTCAAAATACCCCGGGGACAATTACCCATGGGGTTTGCACGTAATCTGCTGTCTCAACATTCAGCGGTTTTCGCCACAGGACTCGCTCGATCGATCGACGTTCTTCGATTTCTTTGTCCTTGAGGTAAGTCATATCATTATCATTCAAATTAAGAGATTAAATTAAGGCATCCACTGTCGGAAGACAGAACAAAGAAATAAAGGATAATATTTGTATAAAACTATTAAGATTTTTGACACTTCTAAAACGTTTAGCTTCTAATACTTATAATATGTTGCCCAGGTTGCCCCAGGGGTGGGGGTTTTTGTCACAATTTTCTGCCCCACCCGAGGGGTTTTAGCATGTATTTGTCATGGCTGCTGTGACAAATGCCCCTGGGTGCCCGGGGGCCGCCCCCTCGGGATGGCCGCTGATACCCGCATAAACTCTCAACCGTGATCCCTAAGCAATGTCTCAGTTATATAAATTATGTACATACACTATATACATGTAGCTATAGTTGTCATTTAAATTATTGTTATACTGTTATTTTGCCATTGTTCTGTGGGCCTGCTTACTAAATTGTTGTACCACCATTGTTGTGGGACTGCTAGCTGCAGTGTACATGTATATTCAAAATGCTTGAATCCCGGGCTTGAATCTATACTTTACAATGAATGTCTTTTGAATCCCCTTTCCAAGTGCAATCACAACTCCAACAAATACGAATATGTCAAAAAATTAATATTTGTACCGTGATGCAAAAATGTTACATAACTTAATCAAGAGGTTATAAACTTGATCAATACCACTTCACTAAGATCAAGCTTAGAAGTAAAAACGGCCGGCCGGCCTCTAATGCTAGCACTATCTCCGATTTGTGATAATTTTATAACAAACTTTTTTAGCCTAACATTGACGTAACATCCTTCCTTTATAGCCTGAATGAAATTTAGGCTACATCCTCCTTTGCAGAAGCGAGAATTTATAAGATAAGTAATTTATATATACTTACACGAATACCAGAATAACAAACGATCAACGTCCCAATCCAACTGGATTCTGGAAACATTCTTTGATCTGAAGTTTGTTGTTTTCTCTTGTTTTCTCTTCCTTTCTCTTCGTGGTGCAACAGTGCAACCGCTGGCCAACAATGCTCTACAAGGGGGGTGGGTTGGGGATTGAATGTGATTGTTTGTTCGATCGTTTGACAAGTGAGGAAATTTATTTGAAGAGCTTCTTAATCAATTCCAGTTAAATAAATTTAACATGTTTGTTCGCTCCCCAAGAGCCATTCGAAAGAAAAAGGCCACAAATTCTTGTCAATATCATTATTTAAGGCTCATTTTGGAGGGGGTGGGGGGTGGTGTCACTGTTCCCTCTAAACCACTCACCCAAGTGACTCTTGGGCAGTCACCGCTGATATCAAGTGGGCGCGACTACTTTTATCTCCATTATTTGCCAGTTCGCCGAATGTTTTCGAGGTAAGTTCGTAGGCTAGTTTGTAAATAGCACGTATAACTTGTGGTAGCGGTAGAAATGGGTAAAGAAGATCTAGGTGTCAATCTGGAAACTTGTGCGTGAAGTAAAAAATAAGAAGCTTATTAAATATATGGTTTATTTTACGTCGAAGACGAAGATACAGGAAGTCGTTTATAGCCGTTAATAAGCTATTAGCTTATTTATTTACAGAATTAAGACTTACAACTGATTGAAAACCTTGAGTTATACTTGGTAGCTCTCTTCAAAATTGGCATCACTTAATGATGGACTTAGTGTTGAAGGAGAATCACAGTTAAAAATATAACACAAACAAAGAAGGTTTTCATGCATATGCCGGTAAATATAGAAGATACAACAAGTAGACAACAACCTACTGATATAATAAACTAAAAGCCAATTAATCAAGGCAATGCTAATAACTCTATCAATTCCAAACCTGCCCATCCCCCTACCCCTGGCCCTGGGCATTTGTGGGGCATTTGACATTTTTAAATCAGAATGTTGCAAATGCCCCACCATTGGGTCAGCTAATTTTAAGCTATAGATGCAAATGCCCCACCGTGGGGCTTTGGAATAAGTACAAACCTCTTATAAAATTCTTTAAAGTGGAATCGAGAGGTTTATGAAATGTGTAAAACTTACATGTACATGTAATTCAAAATTTTCTGCCATAGCTACTTTATGTAAGTACTGTAGGTCAAAAACATAAACAGACTGATCAAAAACTACATAATATGTTATGTTGCAAGAGTTAAACCCAAAGGTTTTGCCAGGCTTACATGTATTACTCGGGAGTCAAAATGGCTGCCATTTTGGGAAAAAAATTACTGAGTATTAAGATAATTAGCCTGGGGACAATTACTAAAGGCTAGCTACCAAGACAATTAATCTAGTACACTTCAACTTATTTGAGTATAATTTCAGAGTTGATTGTGAGAGAAACTTAAAATGAGATTAGTTTACTCTATAATTTCTTTCTGAACATGATTGGAGAATGTAATCAACCACATTATCAATTTTTACTTTTTAATCCAACAAAAACTGAATATTAATTAATTATTTAGATGGTTATCAAGATATACCCATCCAATCTAGAAAATGAGCCAATCAAATTTGAGTACAATACTCACCCACTGCCAATCAGCTTTTAGCATGAGAAAACAGATTTTTCACCATGCACCTGCCCCCGACATTTGGCTACAAAAAAAATATGATAGTTTCTTCTCTCAAGATCATTTCTTCAAACAGAGTTGTATAGGTTTACAAGCAAAAATATGCCTTTTTGTGTGTGTTAATATAACTGTTGTATACAATAAACAATTTATTACACATTAAAACATAACGTAATATGGCTGGGAATTTTACTCATCAATTTTATTTTTCTTGCGTTTCAGGTGCGAAAAAATAAAACTGCATGAGTCGTAAAAATACCAAGCTGTATTGAAAACACAACTGACTGCGTATTAACCTCTTTATCAAGGAGGGGTTTATTAAAGCTTGTAAAAACAGCTGTTTTACTGCTGAATGTCCTAAAATCTTCATAATAAATTATACAGCCACCCTTTTGGGTTATTTTGCACAATTAAGTCTCTGTAAATATTTACTGTAACTAGTCACTCATTAAAATTCGATGAAAAAAAGTATTTTACTGATGTTTGGACAGAAATATAATAGTGGCCATATTAATGACATTAACTTTATATGGCATGGGTGGCGCAGTGCGTTTACAAGCGCTCGCCTCTCGCCGCTACATGTATGTCCCGGGTTCAATCCCGGCTCGGGTCATATGTGAGTTGAGTTTGTTTGTTGTGTTGTTCTTGCCACAAGGGTTTTTCTCCGGGTTCTCCGGTTTTCCTCCCTCCTCAAAAATCAACATGTGAGTTTGAATGTGGTGAGTAGAGAATATATCAGTGTAGTGTGAGCGTGTGTGGAGTGAACCGGTACGGAAGAGCCCCTCACGGGGAGTGCGTGGTTGTAAAACAGATATTTATTTATTTATATGAATTGTACATTTGTACCATACAGTATTAAAGTGGGTGTCCAGAAAGTGGGGTTTGCATGCATGACTACATGTAAATTACAATATCAGGTCACAGTAAATTACAGTCATATGTTATGATTTGAAATAATTATTATCTTGGTTTGACTTTTCTAGCAGGTGACATTATATTGTTCTACCTCCAAAATCAACATCCCTCACCCTGATCCTGTAAACCTAACCCAAGTACAGTATACAAAAACAAATAACGACAACATAGATTTAGTACGTACCGTACATATTATACACGTATATTAGGCTTTATTAATATTTTAAGCAAAAGATTGCAAGTACACACAGAATGCTTACACTTTTCCATTTTCAAGTTAATTTAGGATGCAATCTGCATGGTACCCCCACAAGGACAAGGCTGGGCAAGTTATATTTTATTACAACCCTATCACCTGGGAACGTAAATGGAACAGAAAACTAGTTAGCGACAGTGATGTGCTGGTAAGTAATTTAGTAATTTAAGGGCTGTGTGCAAAAAGGGTGTAAGTGATTCTTGATCACATTCTAAATTCTCCCTTGAAAACAAAGAAATTGAAGGAGAATTTAGAATGTGATCAAGAGTCACTTACACCCTTTTTGCACACAGCCCTTCAATTATATTAGTAAATAATTAACAATTATTCCCTGAAGTGGAGGTGACTATAGTTAATAGTGGTTGATATGTGAGGTAGTCACCGTCACACTGAGGGTAATACATTATTGTTTTTTATAGTATAATCCACACAAGTGAAATAGCCAGCCTCAAATCAGTTCAGAAAGTTCTAACAGCCTGATTAACAACTGAATTCTCCATACACGAGAGAGGAAACAGTGAATACATGCAGTGCACTGTATATACCGTAGCGCCCACCCTCGATTAAGCGCCCCCCTCTCGATTAAGTGCCCCCCTTGGCAACAAAATTTTAAATAAGCGCTTCCCTCGATTAAGCGCCCCCCTCCCCTCCCCCAATAAATATGGCACAGTAAGAGAGATGGCATACAACTTGCGTTTTATTACAAAGTTACGGCATGTTCCTACTGTATATGTAGTACCGTATTAAAGTTATGTTTGGCTGATAGGGGAAATTAGTTTCTTTTCTTCCAACTCACAGTCCGTGATTATTAAGTCCATGTGCTTGCATAGCTCTTGTATCCGAAGCAGCTCGTTCTTCAGCCTTCTTCCCATTTCAATGCTTTGGGTAAATGATGTGAAACAGCCAGGGACGACAAGACCAATTTCCAGTTTCCCTGAGCCCTCCCTTGGCAACAAAATTTGAAATAAGCACCCAGGGCGCTTAATCGAGGAAATACGGTATTCCAAGTTTGAGTATATAAACAATCAGAGTGTTGCAAAAAGCACTATAATCACTTGTGTGGTAATAATTATAATTATTATTGTTTATTTATAACAATTTATATTTTATTTAATACATACATTGTAGTATGCATGTGACATCCTTTAACTCATAATCCAGAGGATTTTGACATAAAACAATAAACTGGAATTAAACAAGTTAAAAATTACCTTTAAAATGCCAATATTTCGACTTTATTGAAGTCTTTGAAAATTCACAAAAATAGAAGTCATTGGAGGGACAAGCATCCCTCCAATCCATACAGTCTTGGAAACATCTCTTATTTGTGCGACATTTGAAAGCTCACCACATGGTAAATAATTGCAATGAAACATCCCCAAACAAGGTTAACCTTACTAATTTCAAAGTGCTTTTTCTTGTAATGGAGTTAATTTCTTATTTAAATTATAATTAGATTAACATTACAAATTCAACCCAGGCCTTTCTTCATTTTGGTACTGGCAAGTCTGGTAACAATTGTATCAGCTGATTATTTTGGTATAATCAGCAAAATAGCCCATTTTGACAATGTTGCGCATGCAGCTAGAACAATTAAATTGACTATCTGTTTTAAATAACAAAAGGCTGGTGAACCAGAACGAGTCTAATAGCAGCTGGCATCTATTGTTCTACTGATGCATGTGCAACATTGTCAAAATGGCCTATTGGAATCGGTCAGAAATATGTTACGAATGTATAGTTTCTGTCATACCGCACTATTGTATCATAGGGATTATTAAGGAAATACATTTTTTTATACAGTAGTGTTATTGTCTGCCATCAACATTAGATGTTTTCTCTTCCTTTGACAATTAAGCTGAGACAACTAACCTGCATTGCATACGAACTGAACCCTGGTTAAGTCCATCTGCGAAACAGGGACAGGATTCTTGTTCTGGATCCCCAGCGAAGTACTGGATTATACAAAATGTATGTAGTCGATTGTGATTGCATGGCTTTTACTGATGCTCATGCATTCTTAAACACCTTCTGATTGGCCATTCAATTGTCACCAGCCTTGTGCAACTGCAGTTAATTTACATTTCAAAACATTGTGGCTTTTCATGTCGAGAAGAGCCAATGATATTTGTAGACTATCTGTTTGAAATCGAGATTCCTTTGCTAGAACATTAGAGCAGTTAATTGACCAGAGGTGAGTTCAGATGTGATGCAGACTACAATGTACAATGTAGATCTTTCCATGCTGCATGGAAGATTTGTTTGCATGTTCCTTGAACAAGCATTTTGCCATGACAGATTCTGATTAAGTCTTCAGGACATTTCCTATCGAGTGACACTAAACCACAGGCATTCTATTATGCGGTGACATTACTTCAATGCCTAACCCGACATTTAAATAAACCTAACTATCTCTGATAGTAAAACACAGGTAAATGACAAGAGCTCCTCTATGGCTAGAATTCCCAAGTAAACAGCTGACTTGTGTGCAAATTACCAATTTGAACCGAGCAGCCTCTGACATGAACTGCCCATCATAACAATCACACAAGGCTGGTGACAGTTGAATGGCCAATTAGAAGACGTTTAAGAATGAGCATTAATAAAAGTCAATCACAATCGACTACTTCTAATCCAGTACTTTGCTGGGGGTCCAGAACAATAATCCTGTCAGAGTTGATGTAAATTACCTATCAGATGCAACACATGCTGTAGGGACATTACTGGCCTGCTTGAATGCCTTTATGAATGCAGGATATTCCGAGTTTGAGTAGCCAATCAGATCTATTCACTTGTGTGGTATATACATGTACTACTGGCTATTGTATAGAGCCGGGGGGGGACTCCCTTATGTGAGGGGTACATGGATGCTCATCGTACCTTCCTTTTAGGGGTCAAAATCAGGAGTTTGGTACCACTTAGGGTATCCACCATCAAACACAGACATTTCTATGTAAAGCGGTACCTTTTAGGGGTCGGGTGTCAATTGAACAAAAAAGCTGTTATCAATTTACATTTTTGTTATCTTTTAGGGGTCAAAATAAGCATGAGACACGCCCATTTTAGTACCTCTTAGGGGTCAAATCGAAAATCTCCGACGAGCATCCCTACCCCTTTTATATGGGAGTCCCCCTCCCGGGGTATAGAGTGCTAGCTGTATGTACATTGTTCTAGTTGGGAATCAATTGTTTATTATGTTGCAGACATGGTCATTTTATACGAATAATGTTCAATAACATTTGTACCCAATGCAATATTTTGAAATAAAAAATTCGAGTTTCCTGTGGTTTTCTATTCGTTAACTTTCTCTTAAAATTTCACCTCACAATTCTTTAACTACATGTACTTAAACATTTTTGTCTGCATACATTCTTCTCAAAACGTTACCCCTCTCAAATTCTTGAGATAGTAAAAATTACCCTCCTAAATTTTGCACTTTCAAAACTGTTAGTCCTCCATCTAAAACAGGTCTGTAAAATGTTGTTGAAGCCAGCTACAGCTAGTTTAGAAGCCGGAAATGTATTCTTTTTGTTTGTTTCAGCGGTACGAGAGACAAGAAAGTAAGACAGGCTTGATCAATGTGTTGCAGCAACATTTGAATGCTTTACGATCTGAGCGAGGGACTGATAACAAGCCTACTCTCTCACAACAACAGCGCAATGACAAGAAGCATTGTAGGAGCACTTGTACTCAGACATACATTATGCACCAAGATAACGTGGACAGAATGCAGTCTGTAGTAACATCGGCAACACAAACAGAGAGTCACTTTATTGTACAGTACGAACCTCATGAACAGCCAACAAGTGTTTCAAACACATCATCTATTGCGCATCTTACTGTTGAAACAAGCGCAATGCAAGATGATCCGTTTACAAGAAAAATAATTACTGCAAGTAACCCGCATGGAGTGGGTACTAACATAGTGACATCAATGGGTATTCTTCAGTTGGGACAGTCCGTTAGCAAGGATGCCGGTAGAGCTATGATATCTTCAAACAGTCAACCGATCAGCCACAGTGGACTAAGCGTTAACTCCAGTGAAGCCAAAAGTGTTATTAATAATGCCTTGCAGATCAGTATTCCAAAATTAAGAGAAATGGTTCGCAGTGCCAAGTCACTGTACACCCACACCATAGGTTCAAGTGCTAACTTTAGCGGAACAATGAACTCGCCGCAAGAGATTACGCCGAGCCCTTGTGCAATGAAAGAGAATCAGATATCACATTGCGGCATGTCTGCTATTAGTGGTCAACAAAATGTGTTTTTGGTATCCAGTGTAACCGAGATTGGTCAGCCTTCTGCCAGAGAGTCCAGTAGCCACCAAGAGACGCCTAATATTCCTTGCGCCACACAGGAAACTCAGGCAATCAGCAAAAACACAACGAAGAAACTCAAAAAGCTTCAGCAATGTAGTTACTGTAGTAAGTTATTCAACAGCTCTTCGCGCCTTGTACGACACCTGTTTGTTCACACAGGAGTGAGACCCTACCCATGTCAGATTTGTGATAAAGCCTTCATACAGCCCAGTGACCGCACTAAACATATGCGAACACACACAGGAGAGAAGCCCTACAGGTGCAGTCAGTGTGGTTCTTATTTCAGGGAGATTAGTCATCTCACCAGGCATATACGAACCCATACGACGAAAGAGCTGCTGTATAAATGCCTACATTGTAATAAGGGGTTCTCTGCTCGCTATACACTGCAAGCTCATCAGAAAACTAAAGCACACCTCAGAAAATTGTCGAATCAAGATTATAATTTATGAATACAGTCGAACCTCCCGTAAGCGGACACCCTTAGGACTTAGCGTAGCTGTCCGCTTACGGGATGTGTCCGCTTACAGGAGGTTGACAGTAAGGGATAGGAAGTGGCAGGCAACTTTGGAATTGTAAACCACATGCTTTAAACAGCTATACAGGTTCAATCCAAGGCTCATAGCTCAAATATGTTGTCATTTTACTAAGCTGACCTTGATTTAGCTGGAATTCAAAGATAGAACTCCATACATTTGAAATAATTAACTTCAATCTCTTCGGTTAATGTTGGTTGTTTTTGCTCATGCGAACCTAGAGATAGGTCCGCTTACGAGAGGTGTCCGCTTACAGGAGGTGACAAATGTAGTGTTTTATTAGAGAAATGGTCGGGTCCGCGGAATAGTATCCGCTTACAGGAGGTGTTCGCTTACTGGAGGTGTCCGTTAGCCGGGAGGTTCGACTGTAGTCTGTAATTAAGCATAGTGGTTTCAAAATGGTTTTGGTTTTGCTACTAACACTACCGATCTCGTACAAGAGCCTTTAAATTTATGAATTAAGATTTTTTTGCAACCCAGTACAATCACGTGATTGCATTCCTGCAAAAGACCCATTTCTCACCTCCAATCGATTGTCGATCTTTCTAAAACAGCGTTTTTAAAGCTTGCTTGCCGTCCAGCATCCATGGCAACGCCTTTCCCATGGGGATCACGAGCTCAATTCATTCGTTAACGAAGTATTATATCAGCACGTGACTGTTTCCTGCAAAAGGCCTATCACAACTGACTTGAGCTGCGATACTAACTGAATTGAACAGCAGAGAAGCGGTTCATATTTTAACTTTAAAACTTAGAAGCGCAACACAGAGAAATTAGATGGTAGGAGGCCATTACTCGGAGCGCTTATCATAGTTTAGAATGCGTTTCTCGCGGGTTCGGTTTCCTTTTGCGTAATTTTAATTCAAACGTTTAAGTAATGGTCCAGATAAGAACTGTAGTAGAATCCATTGTTCTGCGGCAATGAGCCTCCCCCACATACGATTTTAGCTACAGTCCAAACTACATCTCGAAAATAAAGTATTTTTTATGCTATTGGCTCTTTTTTCTGTGAAAACGCAGAGAAGCCACCATCCAGCCAATCGGATATAGAGAAAACAAAGGATTTTTCAATCGCAAATTTAATAACTTTCCCCACACACGATGTTCTTCGAAATTAAACCATAGTTAGTTTGATCAAAAATAAATTCAAAACACAAAAAATATCGAATGAAAATGCATTATTTCAATGGGTTTCTATTGAATTTATAAGTATCAACCAATGAAATTACGAGAAAGAATAATAGAAAATTAACACCTTTTAACATTCCTTGCCGTAGACACTACAGTTCTTTTCTGGACCATTACTTAATGATGATGTAGCCATGTTGGTGGACAAAACAAGAGAAGCTGACGAATCATATTTTGTTCACAACATGCGATAAAAGCAAACAAGAAGAAATAAAATCTCAAATTAATTTGGTCAGGGAAAACGCTCCGGGTAATGTTCTTCCTGTTGAACACATTATTTTATAGGCTGATTTAGGCTACAGTTCCCCTTTAATATTTTGGCGAATAATGTTACCAAAGTGTGTTAATCGCACCCCCCAGAGTAATCAGTATATACCAGACTCGATTGCAGTCAAACTTCTAGCGGACCCCCTCCTTTTAGCGACCACTTCTTTGCTGTCTTTTTTTTTACTCGGATGGTTGGAGGAAAATTACATGCAATTGATACATTTTTTAGAAATAATGAGTGAGTTGGCCCCGATAAAAACCTAAGGTTGTCTAAGTCAGGACCACTCAGGCGGAAAAGGTATAGAGGAAGTACAAATAATTACAAACAACGGAACTTAAATAATGTTAGTCTAAGACGAAAGTAATTATAAGTAAAGGTGAAGATTAAACTTGGTATTTACATTTCTTATCAAGCTGGGTCTATTTAAATACAATGACAATCTATTTTCAGTCCAATGTGTGTGTCCCATCGAAGCTTTCACATAACTTACGGTATTTGTAACCTGGCCTCTTGTAAGCGCTGATTCGGTCACCATAAGTAGACACCAGACAATTTTTGGAAATATCAACATACCGGCATGATGAACTAATGTTCCCTCATTGACATGCAAGAGGGAAAATTAGTAGTGTATGCACGTTGATGAAGGAACATTGGACTGTCTATGGCACACCGGGTTATGACGCAATATGTGTTACATCCTGTATCATCAGTCCTATTTTGTGGCTCAAGAAAGTTCTCGGCTAAACTGCAGAATACCCCGTAACTCTATCCTTTGCGTAGCCCCACTATAACATGGCGTAGCATGGTCAAAATGCTTAGTGTCTACGCGTCGCCAGTCCCAGTCTCTCCATTTCGAAGCGTAGCACTTGGGATCCAACGCATCCTCGCTCTAGAATTACCAATAATCAGTAAATGGCAAACACGCTTGAAATACCGATTATTGGTAATTCTACGACAAATCCTAATCCGAAGCACAAACCGAACCCTAACCATCGGACGAGTTCACGGGTAAACGACGGGTTCTTACTCACCTAGAGCTAGGGTTCAAAGGTAAACAAGAAGAGAAGGTAAACGAGAGAAAAAAGATTGTAGCGCTCCTATTCGGGCTCGAACTCGTAACCGTTTGCGTGTTGTGCTTGGTAGTGCAGACGTCATGACCGCTACACCAAGCGCGTCTACCGCCGTTCGGAATTTGACAATTGTTTATCTTTATCCTTGACTGGTTTTAAGAATGTCTGTTTAATTGCGTTCTAGAATTAGCGATTATTGACAATAGAAGAGCAAAAGCCAATTACTGATTATTGGTAATTCTAGAGCGAGGATATGTTGTGCGATCACAGGGGTTGGGGTGGGGGTGGATCGGGTTTGGACTCATTCCCTCGTCTTCGACGCGTAGACGCGAAGCCATTACTATAGCAAGCTTCGTTCTATAAGGACACTTAGGAACACAGGGATGTGGAAACTCCATGCATGCATGCCCTTTGAAGTAATATTTCAAAACCGACAATGAGGACTGGACGGGATTTCAAGTCCGCGCAATTAGTTCCAACTAACTGCGATGACTTGAAATCTCGTTCAGTCCGAATTGGAGGCTTTGAAATAACATCTCATTGTCATTAATTATTCGGGAGGGATGTTGTTTTTATACCGGGTACAGGTTGACAATTGTTTGTTCATCATAATGAAGCAGTTTATTGTTTCTTTTCATTTGGGACGTCAATGTTCCAGTATTAAATTCAAATTCAAAACTGAATTTTTTAAGTGTGGCGTCATTTCAACATGGTTTCTCGTGAAAGAGACTGAGAGCGATGAAGAAACAAGAAGCTGCACGCAGCTTGAACTCCGGCGTATATTTTGTAACGCGGACGATCTCAGATACCTGCGTATTTGCCAATTACAACGCACAGATGCGAAAGTACGCACACACTGTTGATCTCATCAGTAAAACTCCACGAGTCAGAACACGAGCGACCTAAAGTACATTGTAAGCCAGGGTACCTAGGATAACTGACACAGGTAGCCCGAAATTACTAGATCTGTTCTAAAACTCCACATGAGTCAGGACATGAGTGACCACGAGTGCACAGCAGTTCATAATTTAATTAACAAAACATTGTAATAAACAAATATAATTATAATTGTTTTATCGTCTTAGTTGTCTCGGGTTACCTGTGTTATCAGTGCGAAACATGTGTACAGCCGTCCGACATTTAAAAACTGATGCATTATTCCCTAATTCCATATTCTCAGGAGCCCCATTACCAGGAGCGTCTATATATACTATACCCGCGAGTCAACGTTTGACCGGTTTGAGCTATTTTTAGAACATGTTTCCCGGGTAACTGCCTTCTGACTCTGCTGCGATCGTGCATATGCTTGCCGTAATTATCGAGATTAAGAATGATCTATTGTTCTTTGAGGTGATTTTACTAACGCTGCATTGTCCTGACTATGTTTTTTTTGGATTCCCAAAGTGTGGGCACGTGAACTCCCGTGAGATCTGTTCTAAATATAGCTCAATCTGGTCATACGCTGACTGAGGGTCCTGAAGGGTAAAATGGGAGCTGGGATTTGCCTCTTTTTGGGCTGGGAAAATGGGATTCGTGCACTGGGACTGGGATTTTACCACTGGGAATGGGACAAACACTTTGGAAAATGGGAATGGGATTTCTCTTCTTTGTGAGACTTGCTAGTCTCTGACTCTATAATTTCACACAAATACTCGAATTAGCCCACTTTGATGACACAAATACTCGAATTAGCCCACTTTGATGACTGGGATTTGGACCAAAATTGGGCTGGGAACTGGGATTTAGGACCCCCCTTCAGGACCCTCCTGACTCACAGTCCTGGTATGGGAGATGGACGCTCCTAGTGATTACAATAGTCACTGGAAGCAGTGAGGTTAACCTGCATAGTATGAGTTCAACTTGAATGAGAATGAATCTTTCGAGGCTGCTTGTTTTAGTTCAGTTGGTAGTTTATTCCATAGAGACTGAAGCAGCGCTAAAACTGAAAGTTTTCTTGCCAAAGGTTTGCTTAACCTTTGGTAGCATAAAGTTGTGGGCTGCGTTCCTTGTGTTAAGGGAGTGTGTCTCTTTCAGCATTTGAATTTATTTCGGACCTATTCAGGCGTTTTACCATTAAGGGTCTTATACAACAGCATTAGTTTGAGGCGTTTTACTCGTTCAGGGAAAGGAATTATGTTCAAGTCCTTAAAAAGCGTCGAAGAAGGGGTATCCCATGGGGCATCTAAAATTATCCGAGCTGCTCTTTTCTGCAGGCGGACCATAACTTCCCAATTCGCTTGAGAAGTTGTTCCCCAAATTGTTGATCCATAGTCCATGATGGGCTGGACGAGTGTGCTGTAGTATAGTATTCTTGTTTTTGGTGTTAGAAACTGTTTTATTCTTCTGAGGAGGCCGAGGCTCCTGGAGATCTTGCCCCGTTAACGTACTCGATGTGGGTGTCCCAAGAAAGGCTAGTGCACTATTTATTTTCGTAAAATAATTTCTATTATGCACTTGCATCTCTTCGTATTTGATTATTGGGAGCTCCACTCATAGGCTTGCCTATATATCCATATTGAAATTAAAGTCGAGACTTATTTTATTATGCCGAAGAAGTAATCCTCCAATCAATGAACACAATAACGTGAACAGCTCGTGTGAACTGTCCAATAGGTTGCTGTGCAATATATAGCTTTAATGTGCAAATTTCGTGCATTGTACAAAATACAAGCATGTGATTGGCTAACGAGCGTGCATTATAGGAGAACAAAGCACTCGACCCAGATCCTCTCTGACCTTCCGGGAAGGGAGACTGATCATACATGTGAGCATGTGAGCATGTGAGCCTAGCCTGATAGCCGGCTCTCCGTCAACACATCCTCCCCGTTGAATTAACAACTATCCTTAAATGGAAAACACGCTTAAAACCAGTCAAGGATAAAGATAAACATTTGTTACATTCCGAACGGCGGTAGACCGGCTTGACGTCTACACTATACTGCAGTACATGCAAAGGGCTACGAGTTCGAGTCCGAGTAGGAGCGCTCGAAAATTATTTGTCCTCTCTTTACCTTCTCTTCTTTTTTACCTGTGAACCCTAACTCTAGGTGAGTGAGAACCCGTCGTTTACCCGTGAACTCGTCCGATGGTTAGGGTTTGGTTTGTGGTTCGGGTTAGGATTTGTCGTAGAATTAACCTTTATCATTATTCCAAGCATGTTTGCCATTTAAGGATAATTGTTAATTCAACGGAGAAAATGCGTTGTCTCCGTAGCCGCCCAAAGAAGACCCCCCGCAGCGACTTCCGTTTCACTTCCTTTTGTGGCGGCACAGGAAGCCCAAGCTCTGCCGGTTTATAAACTTATAAACTTAATTTTATAAGTTCGTATGGGAATTTTTAAATCTAGCTTTTCTATAAATATACCAGTGTAATAAAATGAATACAACTTACCTGGTGTCTATAATATGTGTCTTGGCTGTGTCTGTACGTAGTTTCAGCAAATTTGGGCGAATTTTAAAGCCCTTATCCTAAATACTAAAGAAGAATTCTTTGCTGCGCTCACTCGTAAGATATTTCATCAACACTCGAAGCTAAAATCCGTATCTCCGCGCGGTCATGTAATGTTCTCTATGTCCTATACATGACAACATATAGAGGTTTTGCACCACCACGTGATGGCAGCCATGTTGGTGGCAGGAACAATAGAATGTTATTCCTTTGAGATTTAATTTTTCACATGATTGAACAAATCTCATTGTTCTGGCCACCAACATGGCTGCCATCACGTGATGGTGCAAAACCTCTATTGGGCTGGCACGTGACCACAATCTACAGATCTCGTTTCAACACGTACTACATGAAACATTCTGTGGCTCACAGAGGTGCCATCATATGGAACACCATATCTGAGAACATTGACGCAGCAACATGTACTACAAACACATTTTTGGATAAGACTAGAAAGATAGATTCACTACATAACTTAGATTTTAACTTTACATCAGTACAGACTCTCACTAAAGGAACTAAGGATTACATATATTATTGATATTGTTACATTTTTAGCATTTTTAACTTTTTAGACATTTTATGATATTGTTACATTTTTAGCATTGTTAACTTTTTAGACATTTTTATGATTTTTAAATGATTTAGCCACTGTTTTCAATGTATATAATTTTTATATTTATGTTACACACGACCCCACAAGCGGCGACGCTTTAATGTATATCGTGTTTAAATAAAAGTTATTGTATTGTATTGTATTGATTGGTGTACAACAACTTTAATTTGGCTCTGTGTGGTATATACCACTTATTATGTAATGCTAATGAAAGCTAGCAAAACCCGTATAGACAATTCTGTCGGTGGTACGTTGGATCTAACAGAGAGATCTGATCAGCCAAAAACAGTAATAAGTGAACAAGTCCAAGGACTACAGAAAATCTGATCAAACAACGTATATATTGATAAGTTAACAATATTTCGGCTGGCCAAACCAGCCTTCTTCAGGTAGATCTTACAAGTGAATAATATTTCACAATGGTAAGTAAAAATATAAAAAGTGATTACACAATATGAGAGGAAAAAGAAAAAGACGTAAGTAGACTAACGCATAAGAATAACTCGCGTAAAAAATATACGTATTAAGTTTGATCAGCTTTTCTGTAGTCCTTGGACTTGTTCACTTACCACTTATTTGACGTTTTTCCAGGTAATACGTGACGTGCTGATATATGTATTTTTCTGCGGTCCCGCAGGGGCGAGGAAAAATGCGACCAATGAGTAAAATAACAGCACGTAATACTTGGAAAAACATCGAATAAGGGATTTATTATTATTATTATTAATAATAATAATTCCTAACGATAATCATAGAAATAATACAATCATGAAATAAATAATTAATTAATTAATGTTCGGTATTTAGCGCCTGGTTGACGGCATAAAAACCAGCCTATCTTATGTATTTTCGCCCAACTAGATGAAATTTTGGGTGTGATATTCGCGAAAATGAAGTTCAGGGGGGTTAAGCCGTTTTGAAATTTTGTTTTGCCTGTCATTCCCCCCCCCCCCTGAACTTTAATGTCAACCGAATGAAGAAGACCCCCTGCAGTTTTCTATGGGTAACATTTTGGGGAAAACCCCATGTCTCTACGATGTTCCTTTCTACCCGTAAAAATCCATCGCCCTTTCCGTTTTGGCCGCAAAGCATGCTGGGACAGTTTCATTTGCTATTTCCGAGTCCAGAACTGGATTAAATAACGTTGCAGCGTTAAAATTATAGTTTTGGTAGTAAACACGACGAACACAACATATTGCTTGCAAATGTGGGGTAAGAAATGCGAACCCGGCTTGCAAAACTGAGGGGGGAGGGGTGGAAAATCCTATGCATTTCCTGTTAATAACGGTGCCCTCCCCATTAGAAATGGCTTGAATGAAGTTGCAGCGCTGAAATCATAGTGTTGGTAGTAAACACGACGAACACAACATATTGGTTGCAAATGTGGGGTAAGAAATGCGAAACCTGGCAAAACTGAGGGGGAGGGGTTGAAAATCCCATGCCTTTCCTGTTAATACATTTAGAAGTGGCTAGAATGAGGTTGCAGCTTCAAATCACAATGGATCAAGTGATGTGGCAGAGTTAAAAGCATGGTTTCTGTACTCGACGCGACAATGCAACGGCCATGCGGCATGAACTGCGGATGGCTGTCGGTTCGCGAGCTTGTGATGACATTCAATGCACTTGGATGGAAAATAACAATCGTTTCAAGGAGAAACTTTTTTGGCTGATGTTTAGGCCACTTATTTCCACGAGAAGTGCTCCAAAATTCCAGTTGAGCCTTAGTAGGTGGAAAATAACCATACACTTATGATCACTACCATGCAAGTTGCATGGCACTATCCAAAACGCGCTATTACCTAGCTAGCGTCTAAAGCTAACACACATGTTGGATTATCGTTAGCGGTATCCACTAGTAATAATAATAATAATAATAATAATAATAGGTATTTGGAGCATCATACTGAAGTATCGATGCTCTTGCAGATTACATAATAAAATTATTATGAAACTATTTACAATATTGATTACATATCATGATCAAGAAACTAATAAGAATTAAAAAGATAGGTCTTTAATTTATAGCTGATTTAAAATTACTTAAAGAATCAATACATCTGATATGGTCCGGCAGTAAGTTCCACATGTCACATGTCACATCGCCACATGTCTTCAGGGTTTGAGATTTTGGAACAGCCAGGAGATGACGGTCTAACGATCTTAAAAGCTTGTATTGATTTAATAGTTCAGTGATATAAACGGGAGCCTGACCATGTAAGGCCTTAAAGGTAATTAAAAGCAACTTAAAAGTAATCCTGGCTCTAATAGGTAGCCAGTGGAGTTTACGGAGTAGAGGAGTTATGGGCTCAGATTTTTTAGATCTAGTGACTAGTCTGGCTGCCGTGTTTTGAATACGCCGTAGTTTGTCTAGTTCTATACGACAGCTTTCTTAATTCATGGGTTTCTGTTCCATTTAAAATGTATTTTACAGGGCAATATGGAAAGTCTAGTGGATATTAATGACGGTTCTGATTGTTTTATTATACATTTTAAGTAAAAGGTTTAGCAAAAAGAAAGCTAGGAAAAACTTGACTAAAAAGTTTGATAGACGAAACTCGGCCTTAAAATATGAACTGAGAGGTGCGAGTTCCAAAATATCTATGCCACAACCCCGGACTAACTTTGGCAAAAATCGAATTTGCTACAACGGAACTGAACTTTGGAATTCATTGCCTGAAGATATCAGATTACAATTAATATTTTTAGAACTAAACTACGTAAACATACACCATTGTAATTACAATCTGATAAGACACGTCAAACGTGTAAAGCAGTAGGCATTCTTTTTACGATTTAAAAATTTTATTTTTAATGTTATGCTATTACTGATGGTTTCTTACGTGTATAAATAAAGTATGTATGTATGAAGTTACGACGTAAATTGGGTTGTTTACGATCCAATGTGATCCGATCACAATTCAGAATGGCAGTGAGAAGAATGATAAAATAAAATAAAGGAAAAGTGACTTTATTTAACGTCGGTACCTCGTGGCGTAACATTCTTGAAATAATTTAACGTCCTTATCCGATTAGACGTGAAGGTCTAACCATTTGCAGTTCGTGAACGAGATTGTTTTACAAAGGCAGCACCACTGCTCAGTTATTTTAAGATACTGAGTGTTAGCCCGGCCGGGGTTTGAACCCGCGACCTCCTGCACAATAGACCGGAGCAGCTTAACCACTGAGCTAACCGGGAGATGGTTAGCTCAGAGCCAAAATCAATAGCCGAGCGCTGTGCATGCATCACACCGAACTTAGAATAAACTTCCACTGCATGCTATCTGACCGTCTATAGGTTTTAACCCTTATTGTCTTCTGATTTCCGATCCTAAATGAAAGGCTTAATAAGATCACTTACTAGCAAAGTTCGCACTGACAAATTTTATTTACCTCTGCAAACTTGCCAGACAACAGAACACAATTACAGGTCACAAACGCCAACCAAAATGAAATTGAAACACGCAAACATATCGATGCCTGGAATACGACCTTCGTGTGTGATGATTGCTAAAATATATCTTCAGTGTCTGTCGGCTGAGGTTTAACAGAATTTTGACATTAGTGTCACAAGTACTCCTCATTGTCACCCTATTCGTTGTCTTTGAAGGATCTGGCTTTGTATATAATGTTTCTAGGGATTCTCGTTTCTGAAAAGAAATATTGTTCGTAAACTTTATTAGAAGTCCTCGTCTTCTTTCCTAATGGACCCTATGAGCACCCTATGAGCACCCTATCGACACTCTATCGGCACCCTATTGACACCCTATCGGCACCGTATCGACACCCTATCGGCACCGTATCCACGAAGTATTAGATTGAGATATCGCTTTCTTGTATATTACTTTTGATTCGTGTTCATCGTCACGGAATGATTACTAGACAAACCTGGTTGGTTTTGAATTGCATTTTTACACCTGTGATCTGGTTTTAACTCAGACTGTAGAAACTGCCTGCTTAATGAATTATTCAAAGTCGGCTCAAGTATTCATCAAGAAAATTCAGTTCCAGAATGCTGGTTAATTTACATGTCGTGGAGTTTCGGTTCAGACCTCGTCCATCAACTACGTATAACCGATCAAAGTTAGATAGTAACTTTTAAAAATGCGTTCATATATGCGCAATTTCTCCTTGGAACTGAACTGGTGTTTAATAATTATAACAGCTACAAGCTCGTTTGTATTTGATCCTTTTCCGGCTGGGCAAGGATTAACAGGTTCTCATTATTTATTAGCCAAATTAATTTGGCCTGAAATTACAGCCTAAATGGATATTTAACGATCATATTTAACTATATTATGGAAAGCAAGCCAACATTCACAGGACCGACAAAACACAAAATCAGAAACAATGGAAATAAATTATAAGTCGCGTGATAATTGTCATCGAGGAAGATGTAATCTGGGTGCTGAGAAGTTGGTTTCCTATTTCTTTCTGCACTGTGATCAAGCTTTTGGGTCGATAAAGGTGAAGGAAATCAGGCCGGGAAAAGTTTATCAGTTGACACACGAAACAGTCTAATCTGACGTATTACAACATCGAGAATAAAAGAACGCTGGGTTATAACAATGTCAAGCGTTCGAGTATGTGACCGTGATCAATTGTCAGTCTGGATAAGAGTTTTTTTCAATAGCTCTTTATTGCGGCACAGGGGTTACGCGTAATTGGGGCTAAAATAAGTGCGTGATACGTGAAAATAGCATAATTTAGAGCGTTATTCGTGAATTTCGAATTCGTGATCCGTGAATGTGCCTCAAAATTATACGTGACGCGTGAATTTTAGAAATATTGGTGCGTGAAACGTGATGTCTACCCCCCCTGTGCCACCTCTTTATCACAATGACCTTTGTGGAAGATTAATTTAAAACCAGGTCGAAATGGCCAGAAATCAGGTAAGTAAACTGCATGCATAACTCTATAAAGCCCATGCAAGAGCCACTGAACGTTCTAGAAATTTTCAACAGAAGTAGTCTGTGAAAACTTTAACTTTGTTTTCATCTCGGCAGCTTTTATTGAATTGAGTGACTGCATGCTTTAAGATGTTTTGTGCGGTCAGACTTCTTTTTACGATAACAGTTATAATGGCAATAGACGTGCAAAGCGGTCGGGGAGACATCAGGGGAACAACACATGGAAAAATCAAACAGGATCAGCAAAGGGATTTGAACCACAAAGAAGACTCACAGACATGCAAATCAAATATAAATTACAGCAGTAACAATCGCCGGAATTGCCGCGGTAATAGCTTCCGAAGACGTGATGGCGTCCGAGTAGGGCATACACAAACTGTCCAGGTTGCGAAAGGCAGGCACCATATCATGCTGACTAAAAGCCTAAAACCTTTGATTTTCGAAATTCCTGACTTTCTTACCAGCAGCGAGTGCGATCACATAATTGGTCTTGCCCAAGTAGCAGGGTTACAGGAAAGCACAACCATATCGGATGAAAAGGGTGTGAATAAACTGAAACCAGACCTACTTCAACTGCAGAAGTCCCGATATCGACGAGTCGGGAAGCGATTTGGAAATCAATTCAAATCCTTGCAACAGTTCAAGTCGTTCCTACAGCAAGCTGCTGCATTGTACTTGTATGAAAAAGATGTAGAGAAAATATTTATGGCGTTCGATGAAGATTTCAATCGAAAAATAACGGAGGATGAACTCATTGGTGGAACAAATGAAATAATGGATAAGTTTATTTATTTATTGGAGGATATGAAATTCGATCCTTTGTACCGATCACGATATAGTAGCCAAACGTGGCTGGCTATGAACGAAAGCACTGACACTGTATTGCAGTCCTTAAAGGAGAGGATTATACGGCTAACAAACTTACCACAATGGGTTATCGAGGCAAGTGAGCCATTACAGGTAAAATGTTAACTCAAACTATTTGTGAAATTTTATAGTTTGAATATTTTAGACAGCGTTTTCGTCCATTTTATAGATTCTCTTCTACCGCTGCAAATCTGAACTTATATATTTTTAAATAATTTTGATAGTATAACGTTTATATATTTATGGTCATAATAGCCCACTTCCGCGATATGCTTTACTTGTCACGCACGCTGTGCGTACAACGCGGTGTCGGATTTTCCACGTCAAATCCCTTCTCCCAGTTCGTACACCCGTAGGAGTGACTCCACTCTGTACGCCAGGGAATTCCCCGGTTGAGTTTGATTTCCCACCTCGATTGGGCTGTCGTCGTAACACGGGGAGTTTTGACGGGTTCGGCGTAGATAGTTTTCATCTTAAAATCCTTGAGGGGGGCTGACCTCACCCAGGTTTTGATTTCGCCCAACGTTTTGAGGAAACCGTTGTAATAAGCCGGGCGTTATCCTGAAGCAGCGACCGGCATAAAGTTGCCTATAATTCATGTATGATAGACCAGTTCGCGGTAAATTCCAACATTTTGAAAAGGGTGCAAACATGGCGCGAAATACAATGTTTGTATGGGAATCGATGGGAATCCGATGCCAAATATAATCCGTAAAATCGAATTTCTGAAATCAGTTCCTGAGATACAAACATAAGATACCAGGTAAAAGATTAACATATCGAAATTTGAGTTATAGCTGTGCTGGGCGGGACGCGTGCAATCGTGTTTTCAGTTTTCCATACATTGTCTGTAAAAACGAGTCGAATTCCGCGTGAAAATGTACAGACAATGTATGGAAAACTGAAAACACGATTGCACGCTTCCCAGAACAGCTACATCTGTCAAATTTTGATATGTTAACCTTTTACCTGGTATCTTAAGTTTGTATCTGAAGAATATTTCAGAAATTCGATTTTACGGATTATATTTGGCATCGGATTCGCATCAATTCCCATACAAACACTGTATTTTGCGCCATGTTTGCACCCCTTTCAAAATGTCGGAATTAACCGCGAACTGATCTATTGCTACTCTGGCCTTATCACTAGCCTATGGCTGGTCCAATATCTTGCTAGGTGAACCCATTTAATTGTTGTATCTGGGTCGGCCGCAGTTGCAATCCATTTGAATTGGAGGGCCTTGATTTTACAGAGTAAATGAGTTACCACTTGGCCACCCCTCTCCCGTGGTTGTAGGCATGTAGTTCTGCTAACTTGAGCTGTTTTGCCCGACCAGACGAAATCCCAAATCAACTTGTGGTTCTCCCTTCATGTAGGCAGTCATTAATTACTACCAAATTGTATTGTGTATTGTGTTCTATTGTATTGTGTATTTCGTTCTATTGTTTTGTATTGTATTGTGTTGATTATATTGTAGACCCGGTTACACGTTTTTTTTTAAACTTTTGATATATACGTATAACAGCAAAACCGTCGATACTGCTGAAAAGAGCACCTCGAAGTTAGTTAAAATCCCAAATTTGAGAGTTATATCTTGAATAGGAGCAAAGTTATAGGCACGCAAACTCGGAACGTTTGTATGGAAATTTTGACTGGGCGGCACAAACTTGCCCCCAATCACAATTTCCATACAAACGTTTGTAAAATTTCCCGAAATTTCCCGAGTTTGCGGGCCTGTATCTTTGCTCCTATTCAAGATATAACTCTCAAATTTGGAATTTTGATTAACTTCGAGGTGCTCTTTTCAGCAGTATCGACGGTTTTGCTGTTATACGTATATATCAAAAGTTAAAAAACACCGTGGAAGGGGCTATTCATGTGTTGCCTACATGAAAGGACCACCCAACTTGTTGATTTGCGTAACTATCGGAGCTGGCATTTGTAGTACAGTGGATGTGTACCACAACTTGCTGGATACGAGAGTGTTTGCAATGAGGGTTTTCCCTTTTAGCGATAGCGTTATACCACAACAGATATTTAAGGCCTTTTCGAATTTTTGAACCCGCGGCTGATCTTTAATTTTAATTATCAGTTCTGTACCCAGTAAACAGTATGCCAGGATTTGTTGGCGGAGGGCTTTTGATGCATAGATACCGTCCCACAAGTATAGGACCTGTTTTTCTACACTGCGCATGTCCGTGACCCATGTGGTGCATATTAGAACTCAATCTCGTCCCCAGAGCCCGCGCTTTTTTTCGCAAAAAAAAACGCTGGCTCTGGGGACGAGATTGATCATAACTATTTTACATACAATATCGCCACTTATAATTTGTAAATAGTCCTTTTTTGATTTTTTATTTCTCAAACTTATTAATACTTCATGAGAGTTTTAGTCAATCAGAGGACTGCATTTGGTAACATGCATGAATCTTGATACCCAATGAAATGTGCTCTTTAATATTGGGTATCAAGATGCATGAATCTTGATACCCAATGAAATGTGCTCTTATTGGGTATCAAGAAGTGAAGGAGAAGACGGAAATAAAAATTGGTGTCCAGTGTGACTCGAACCATCATCCTCATGGCTGCTCTTGACTACTAGTCCGCTGTCTTGCCCACTACGTTATCAGGCCATTTATTGAAATGACCGTAACAAAATAACAATCACAACCCTTGTAGTCTATAATTGCATGCAATAAAATTCCAGGCGAACAATACATTCTAATGATTTATGAATGCAGGTATTGTTTTCGCTTGAGAAGTCATGTAAAAAACTCAAGCTTCGTGTTTCACCGGCCAGGGAATCCAAACACCTCGAAATAATAAATATTTCTCGGTGTTTGGATCTCCTGGTAAAAAACTAGCTCTAGTTACTCGGGCCAGGCCTTCGGCCGAGGCACGAGTCAGAAATCGCAAGTGTTTTATTATTTGTTATTTTTTGTGTCGCTGATTTGCGCCGGTAACCAATCAGATTACACAGGAGCCCATTGTTTGATCCCAACACGTGACAGGATCAACCAATCAGATTCGACACCCGCCCGATCTTGGTTGTGCGTGGTCTGTCTTGGGTTTATACTTATAGTGTGCCAAGTCAGCAACGGAGCGAAGATTCGTGGCCATTCTTAACCATTATTTTGCTGAAACCAAAGGTTTCTTCGAATGAAATACCAAGATGTTCAGTTATTCTAGGGCTGACAGGACTTTTAGGGGCTTTCAATGGAAAATTCTTACATTTACGAAAGGGATGTGGCGATCCAATCGTACACGGTACAGACTACAGTCACTGAGTCAGCTACACATGCAGTCTGGCCGGCCGGAGGAGTGATGGTTTGGTTTCGATGGTTTTGGTCCAATAATCCACGGACACGGTAAGAAAATGCCTGAACTGCTGCATCTAAATGCCATAGGATTGCGGTGTTGATATTGTTGAAATGCTCTTCATAATACGATCACACACTGTGTGGAGGTCAATGAGGGATTTTGATTGTTTGCAATGTTGGCTGTGTGTTTACCCCGCCAATTACTCTCCTGAAATACTCTTGAGATTATACAACTGGAAAGTCTTGACTAAACCAGTCAAACAATGCCGAGCTTTACAAAGACTTCAACTCAAGAGTCACAAAACCTGGAAGTGAATAGTGATTGACCCTTGTCTTTGAACGCGAACGGAAATCAGAACTGGTGAGGTTGAAATATTTGTGTTTATAATTATATACGCACACAAATCTTACTTGTTCCCTACTTTTAGAATTATATTAAGTGTAATGGTGACAGTAATTCGAACTGGAAATGAAATCGTCCATAAGTTGAACTGTATGTGACGTTATAGAGACCCCAAAAAAAAGTTAAAATCGTCAAAAGAATAACAGAACTCAGAAGTAGAATTGACCACGAATTATACCCATAAACAGAACTGGATCCGAGAATACCGTATTAAAATTGAATTGGATCTGTCGAAAGATTAGCAGGATTTGTCGTGGAAAGCCGTAACTAGAAACCGAACTGTCATAAAACAAGAACTTAGTGGAGAGTATAAATTATGGCTCTGCCCACAGTATTATATTATGTCGTCACGCAGTTTTTTGTTTGCCGACGATTGATACGAACGGGCTTCAAACTCCGGCTTTGTTTTCTCATTTTGCTGCTGCACAGAAGACCTTGAAATATAAACCGTTCAATAAATCTACCTTAATTTATCCTAAAGAAAGCTTTGATTTATACCCTCGAAGAAGGAAATGCATTTGATTTTCTCCACTTCGCCTTCCCTTGCCGTTAACAATAGGAAATGGACAATCTGAAATCTACAATCTGAAATCTACAATGAACCTAAAATGTTTACCGTCTTGTTTTTCTCGGCCAATGGAAATCGAGATACCGTGGCGCTGTAATCGTTTCGGCAGAAGAGGTAAGGAGTCGGGTTGAAATTCTCGAAACGAGCGATAGTATTGGCCTACCCAACAATAGAAAACAGCCTAGTGTTACCCTCTTTAAATAGTTATTTTCCAAGTGGTTTACATGCATGAAATCAACACACAATATTTTATTAAACATTAGGGACTAGTCAAAAATTTGCAGGGGAAATGCAAGGGGGGGGGGGGGTTGAGAATGCAATCAAAAAGTCTAAACAATATATACGGTAACCCTCCCTGGACAATGAGTATGAAATCTTTTGACCCTTTCTCCCCTATTATCACCCCTTTTTTCAGTTCCCATGATTTATGACCCTCCATTTTTGGGGATTCAAAAAAATCTCAACCTCCTCCCCATGCTAATTTCTGACCAGTCCCTTCAGTGACAACCCTCATGAAGCCTCAATTTAATTATCAGTAAAACTTTGTAATTAGAAGCTCCCATATGTGATTGCAATGTAAATTATCACAAGCATGAGTAGTGAATCAATTATCCTGCTCCCCTAGCACAAACCATGTATGACACAAAAATATGCTAGAACTCCATGTATTAATTAAAAGTGGCCCAAGTTAAGGTTGTATTTATTCGTTATGCTCTTTTGACATTAAGAATAATTCTTCAAATGGCACCATTTTTTTATTTCTACTACATGTTTAATAACACAATTCTCTGCTGTACAAAAATTATTAGAACATTGTATTGACGATTTCCTGTCTTAAAGTTTGGAAACGTAACACATGCATTTAATGTCAAGTGCCATTTTTAATGTTTTCACAAAGTCATCAATAATTCTTTACATGAATTGTTTTAGAAAATTTTGCCTTCTCCCTAACTGAAAGCCCGAGTATCATCTTGTTTTTTTATATATTACATAGTAAATTCTATTGTCTGTGTTTTTAGTATAAGGAACTTTCAGTTCTGTCAAGATCAACCTACCTAATTAGTCAGATGTCTTAAGGTTACCGGATACCTTCAGAGTGCGTTTCCAGTCTAAACTATGTAGCGCCTCGAGAAAACATCGTAGATAAATGATCCACGTATCATTTTAAAGCTTATAAAATTGGCAACAAGAATACATAAAAAGTTTTGAGTTCTTTGAAAATCTCGAATTTTCCGCGATCCCGTTTCTCCGATCTAGTGAGATTGCTTTAAGAAGCTCCGACTCCGAAAATATTTTAAAGTTTTAAAATCTGTTTGCTTTGTCGCATTTCAGAGGAATCGTATTACAAAATCGTGTCGGGGAATTTCAAAAGTCGATTTAGTTCAAAAGTTATCATGCTCTCCGTGAAAAGATATGCGGAAAACGCCGTCAAGAGCTCTCTTTTTAGAATTTTCCAATTCCCCGACACTGATTTTGCAGCTGAGATATCAATTGACATTTGTTTGAAAATTTCAAACAAATCGAATAAATTCCTCTTGAGTGGGAGCTTTTTTAAAACTCTATTTTGGTTGAAAATCGAAAGCGTAGAAAATAGCATTTAAAAAAATCTAGCCGGCTGTCGTGCGTGAATCTGAATCCCCGCCTCTCCAACAATTAGCGAGCTCTTGGCCAATCATTTCTCACCAAAGATCAACTATCTGTCAAGATTTCCTGCCAATGTTGATTTCCAATCAAAGCTACGCGCCGCATCGAGAAAATGTTAATATAGCTGGTTGTTCTAGTTTGCTTGTGCGACTTGAAACATGGGAAAGACAAAAAGACCTTGAGGGACAAAGCCATGGTGAACACCTTGAGACGCCTTGAATGCCAGCATAGTTAGTAGAGGAGACAGCGATTTACAGGCGGCTGAAACAGCACGGCAATAGCGAGATCGTGGTGTTGGTTTCAAGCGATTCGGAGTCACCGTCAGACTTTACGTTTCCTTCTAAGCTTTCTTGGAAACAAATATTCTCTCGGCTGGCTCCTATCGATTCTTCTTTATGTTCAGATGTGGACCACTCGGCACTGTCTGAAAGTGACAATACGAACCCTTGTTGGGTTTTGCGAGGATTCCTATTTACTCGGGCTGCCTTTTTTGTTGGGTGCAACAAAATGTGACTTTTGACCCATGTCTTAAATTTCAGCACCAATCAGATCGCACTGTGCTGGTCACGCAACAATGCCAGGTTAATTTATTTACATAATTTAATACAGTAAATCAAGATGGTGGAGGACCCGCGAGGAACTTTCTCTCTAATTTGGAGTCCCATCTCTCAAATGTAAGCAGTTTAATGTTTTATTTAACTTCACTGGTGCGAAAACCTTCCAACAGGCTCAGGATATTTCAACTGGCGCTATTGTCGGAGCCGAAGGACCGCGTTTTTTACCCAGATGGCCAGTGATTTTATATACGACACGTACGACGACCCGAAGCCAGTGAAGGGACCAGGATCCGGAAAGCTAAAATTCGAAGAAATAGATATTGGAATCTATAAGCCATCGGCTCGCTGTGCTGCATTTAAAACATCCGAGGAGAACATCTTATTTTGGGTGAAGGCACTTCAAGACCAATATTATGAGTCTCTTAAAAACTGTCAGAGATTTAAATTTACCGTAAGTTCGATCGACCACTTAAATGAGGCAGAGAGACAGTCAGAGAGTATTGAGATCAAGTTATTTCATTCCAGCGAAATATTGACCTAGGGAAACGGTACAAGCTGTCGAAGGATTTTACTTATAACCATCCACGTCTACTTAACAACAGGAATAGTTATGTGCCAAGGCATGGGCAAAGATTGAGTTTCCCAGATTACAGATGAAAGTAGAGAACTTAATGAATGAAGAAACAGAGGTTACGCGTGACATGCTTGAGAACGTGTTCAACACTTTATGTTATACTAAGAAAACAAAACAAGTTACAGAGCCGGCTGCAAGTTCACAAGTCAATGAAAAACCCCAAGAGCCTGTAGTTTTGGATCAACATATCCTTGAAACTCCAAAAGCAACATACACATGAGTCAAATTAAAACCGGAAGAGACGGAATTCTTTAGATTCTTCACGAGGATTGTTAGCCTGCAATAAGAACTCTCTCGCTGATTTAATGACCTTGATTTGTAACATGGAGGCGCTGACCTAACTGATATCGTAATGAATTCTTACTCTCGTCACATCAAAACACGAATCACGAAACGAAACTCAGTCATTTGGAAGACAAATTAGTGCAGCAAGATAATATATACAAGACTGAAATCAAGATGCTGTCATCACGTATTATTGACCTAGAAGTTGAAAATGGCGAGTTGAAAGCGGATATAATAAAGCTGTCTTCCGACTTTCAAACTTTAAAAAAAAACCAAGAATACAAAAAAGAAGACAATGAAAGACCAAGGTCTCCAGTGTTCCGAGACTACCCAACCTACTGAAGCTTTAGCAACGAATCAGTTTGTTCAAGAGCCATCTTTCTTACATAACAACCCGATCCCTATTCATCAGAATACATTTTCTGTGCTAAATGACGAGAGTTTACAATCACCTGACCGACAACCCACTACTAAAGAAAGGGACCATGAAGTACGGTAGTACGGTTAATTCTCGGGTTCAAAACAATGAATATATGCCTGCTCAAATGCAGTGTGTTAAACGAATAAGTAGTGTTTAAATTAAAAGGTCAACATACGAGAAAAATAAAAATATTAAATTACATATATACTAGGGGAGCAGAGAATGAAAGTCACCGCGCTACCGGCCACTCCTAAAGTCTGCTAAATTCAGCTAATAATTCTTCCCTTTGGTTATTACTAAGAGGATTTCAAATGAAAGTGTATTTCATCTTCAATCTCATGTGGCCCGAGTGAAAGCCCAGATGGGCGGTTTATGGCCCGTGCCGCACAAGATACGTCACAGCTATGCTACTACGTCACATCTACACAGAGGAACAGTGGAACAGTAGAACGCAGCTACACAGAGGAACAGTGGAACACTAGTTACAGAGGAACAGTGGAACAGAGGAACAGTGGAACACTAGGCACAGAGGAACAGTGGAACAGAGGAACAGTGGAACACTAGACACAGAGGAACAGTGGAACACTAGGAACAGTGTTCCTAGTGTTCCACTGTTCCTAGTGTTCCACTGTTCCTCTGTGCTTAGTGTTCCACTGTTCCACTGTTCCACTGTTCCACTGTTCCACTGTTCCACTGTTCCACTGTTCCTCTGTGCCTAGTGTTCCACTGTTCCACTGTGCCTAGTGTTCCACTGTTCCTCTGTGTAACTGCGTTCTACTGTTCCACTAATCCTCTGTGTAGCTGCGTTCTACTGTTCCACTATTCCTCTGCGCCTAGTGTGCCACTGTTCCTCTGTTCCACTGTTCCTCTGTGCCTAGTGTTCCACTGTTCCTCTGTTCCACTGTTCCTCTGTGTAGCTGCGTTCTACTGTTCCACTGTTCCTCTGTGCCTAGTGTTCCACTGTTCCTCTGTGTAGCTGCGTTCTACTGTTCCACTGTTCCTCTGTGCCTAGTGTTCCACTGTTCCTCTGTTCCACTGTTCCTCTGTGTAGCTGCGTTCTACTGTTCCACTGTTCCTCTGTGCCTAGTGTTCCACTGTTCCTCTGTGTAGCTGCGTTCTACTGTTCCACTGTTCCTCTGTGCCTAGTGTTCCACTGTTCCTCTGTTCCACTGTTCCTCTGTGTAGCTGCGTTCTACTGTTCCACTGTTCCTCTTGGGCTCTTGTTGGCTTTGTAGTCGTATGCATTTGTTTGGCCTTGTTTTGTTTTGCTTTTTTCTTTGTTTTCCAAGCTAAGGGCATCCTGCTTGCTTTTGGAAGGCATAAGGCCAACAACCGATGGAATTATGGAATCGTGTGTGGAAAAACTTCTCAATAAACGTAAACATTGGTATATGAAATAAATTTAATATGTGCGAACTTTCCCCATACCGTCGTTACGGGCGAGTGAGCACTTGTCATGTGTTTATTGATCTGCTGTCAATCAAACGGAACCTTTTACTTCCGGTCTAAAACTTCCTTTTAATAGTATTTCTCCGTCAACATTATTCTACATTTCTACTACATTTCTGTGCGAAATAAAAATTTCCCCATCTTTTTCGTTTTGAAGGTATCCGGTAACCTTAATTTACTTTATCCGAAACTGATGGCCGACTGTTTGTTTGCATTGTTTATTATTTATTTCACGTCTGGATAATTGACATGAGTAAAAACAATAATAAAATAAATAAATAAATAAGTCCAAATAGGATGGCCGTCGGTTCCGTATGAAGTTTGGCAAAATTTTGGTGCGTATTGGCTACCTTGTCGGCACGGTCATACGAACGACATTTCCCCCCAAACATGCTTTAAAATGTCGTTATATTACTTCTAAACACTTACAACGCTTATGAAATGAATTAACTGCGCTGGTAGAGTGAACCCAGGAAAACTGAGATCGTTTCGAACTTTTTAGGGTGCTTTTATTTATATCATCTCGAAATTATCAGCCTTGACGAAAACACGCGACATTTGATCTGCAAAATGTGTGCATGTCCAGTCAGTCAGCGGTAGAAATTGGGGGGAGCAGTTCTAAATGGTTTCTGTTCAGAAAATCTTCAGAAATTTGACGCAGCGCAGTTAGGAGAAAATCACAAGATTTAAGAGTTTTATCAGTTTAGTCATCAAGCCAATTAAATTTGAGACTCGTCCATGAAAGGACTTAAAATTAGAGCTAATGCTTTTCTCTAATAATGCTTTGAAGTAAAAATTTAGAGTGAAAATTCAACTAAAATGATGCGCGCGAGTGTGATTTCCCTGTGAAATACACGCATGCGCAGGCGTTTTGCAGACCTGTTGATCGCGGTGACTATGCGCTATGACCTATTGACTATGCCCTATGTCCTATTGTCTTGCAATATATCCTATAGGCTTTGTCATATGTCCTATTGACTGTGACATATGTCCTATTGACTGTGTCATATGTCCTGTTGACTGTGTCATATGTCCTATTGACTGTGTCATATGTCCTATTGACTGTGTCATATGTCCTAGTTATTGACTATGTCATATGTCCTATTGACTATGCCCAATGTCCTATTTACTATGCCCTATTGACTATGCCCTATTGACTATGCCCTATTGACTGTGTCATATGTCCTATATTGTCTTGCAATATGTCCTATAGGCTATGTCATATGTCCTATTGACTGTGACATATGTCCTATTGACTATGCCCTATGGCCTATTGACTGTGTCATATGTACTATTGACTGTGACATATGTCCTATTGACTATGCCCTATGGCCTATTGACTGTGTCATATGTCCTATTGACTGTGACATATGTCCTATTGACTATGCCCTATGGCCTATTGACTGTGTCATATGTCCTATTGACTGTGACATATGTCCTATTGACTATGCCCTATGGCCTATTGACTGTGTCATATGTCCTATTGACTGTGTCATATGTCCTAGTTATTGACTATGTCATATGTCCTATTGACTATGCCCAATGTCCTATTTACTATGTCCATTGACTATGCCCTATTGACTGTGTCATATGTCCTATTGTCTTGCAATATGTCCTATAGGCTATGTCATATGTCCTATTGACTGTGTCATATGTCCTATTGACTGTGTCATATGTCCTAATTATTGACTGTGTCATATGTCCTATTGACTGTGTCACATGTCCATTGATTCCGTCCTATTGACTGTGTCATATGTCCTATTGACTGTGGCATATGTCCATTGATTCCGTCCTATTGACTGTGTCATATGTCCTATTGTCTTGCCCCATGTCCTATTGACTATGACCTATTGAATGTATCATATATATGTCCTGTTGTCTTGCCCTATGTCCTATTGACTGTCGTATGTCCATTGACTATGCCCTATTGACTGTGTCATATGTCCTATTGACTTGGCCTTATGCCTTATTGACTGTCATATGTCATATGGCCTATTAACTATGTCCTATTGACTATGTCCACTTACTATGTCCAATGTCCAATTGACTGTGTCATATGTCCTATTGATTTTGCCTTATGCCCTATTGACTGTCATATCGCCTGTTAATATAACTATGTCCTGTTGACTTTGCCAAAATACACTAATGAAAATCTGATTCTCTTGTTCAAACCCACTTGGATTAATGTTGTGAAGTGTGGAATACATGTGATAAAATTCCTTTCTGATGAATTCCAGAAATTTCAAAATAGGGCCGCTAGACTCATTCTTGGGGCGGATTATAGAACGAGCTCAAAACTAGTTCTCGAGATTCTCGACTGGGAGACACTTGATGTTAGGAGGGCTAACACCAAAAGAGTTTTAATGCATAAAATTCAAAATAAGTGTGCGCCATCTCGTTTAGCTGAGCTATATACCACGGTTGGAAGCTCAATCCATTACAATCTTAGCCTTAGGGGGTCAAATGCAAAACTCTGTTTGCCCCAACCAAACACAGAATTTACTAAGAAAAGTACACGGCTTTTATGTAAATCAGTTAGTTCCTGACTGTTAACATTTCCGTGTTTAAATAATAATAAATTGAATTGAAATAATAAATTGAATTGAAATTGACTATGTCCACTGACTATGGCCTATTAACTATGTCCTATTGACTATGTCCATTGACTATGTCCATTGACTATGTCCAATGTCCAATGTCCAATTGACTGTGTCCATTGACTATGTCCAATTGACTCTAGGTCATATGTCCTATTGACTTTGCCTTATGGCCTATTGACTATGCCCTATTGACTCTGTCATATGGCCTATTGACTATTAACAGTATTGACTATTGATTATGTCCTATTGACTAAGCCATATGTCCTACTGACTATACCCTATGTCCTATGTTCTACTGACATGTCATATATGTCCTATTGACAATACCTTATTGACGATGCGCTATTGACTATGGCCCATGCCGTACTTACTATGGCCTATGTCCTATGTCCTACTGATATGTCATATGTCCTATTGACGATACCTTATTGATGCCATGCGCTATTGACTATGGCCCATGTCGTACTGACTATGCCCTATGTCCTATTGACTGTCCTATTGATTTATTCCAGCTATCCCTAAATTACAATAGCTCGAAATCCTGCACATATCCCTCCCCTGAAATGTGGAAAGTAGTTGCTACTTTTAGTACGTATGTTATGAATTGATTTTTGGTGTTTGATAATGTAGACAGGATTGGTTTTATGGTGTATAATTCCTTTTTCGGAATATCCCGAACATGTCCCAAAAATGCGCCATAAGTGTAGGAGTTCGATTAATCTTCATCTCTGGCTGGCTGGAAATATTTTTCCAGCTATTAACAAATTGAGATGATTTGGTTTTACTTTCTTACTGTGCTCTTACATTGACATGATATTTGTGATATCTGTGATATCTGTGATATCTGTGATATCTGTGATATTTGTGATATCTGTGATATCTGTGATATCTGTGATATCATGATGACTGTGAGTATTGTTTCAGGTGGTGAAGTACTCTGTTCATGGACATTTTCACGGTCACTATGATTCAACAGAAGATGACATTGGTAACAACCTGCCCTGCTGTCAAGCGCTCAACAACAATAACGACTGTCACATGTGCCGGTGAGTCGAATCATATCCGCATGTAGAACGTAAGTATGGTACATAATAATAATTTAATTTAATTTAATTTAATAATAATAATAATAACAATTTAATTTCTTCTTTTGCGCAACATAAAAATAGATGATCAGTTGCGTATCACAATACACAATTAGAACCAATAATAAAATAATATATAACTATTAACTAATAATGATATAAAAATGTAAATAGAACTCCCTATATATATCTGACAAGGCTAATGTAATATAAATCATAATGATAAAAATATAAACCTGAAATGTAAATATTCAGTGATAAGCTAGTTTTAAAAGATATGACTTCAATTCAAATGGCGCTTTAAAATGTCAATAGAGTTTATTTGTCTGAGTTCACGCGGCAGCGCGTTCCGAAGCTTAGGAACAGCGACGACAAAGGATATGTCTCCCAAAGTCCTCCTAGTATAAATACATCTCGGGGTACATAAAATAGTTCATTGGAACAGCTAAGATTATACTGCGATGACTTAATAACTAATATGCCGCTTAGATACTGAAGAGCAAAACCGCGCTGAGCTTTAAATGTAAAAAAAAGATTACCTTGAATTGTATACGAAATCTGACTGGCAACCAGTACAGATCTAAAAGGATAGGTGTAATATGACAAGGGCACCCAACGAGTACTTTTGAAATTCGTTTGAAACCAGTTGTGTACAGCTTACCTAGCCATTTTAAGGCGCCTACTATGTCTTTTGACGTATTCTAGAAAGCTATTAGCTATTCGGATTTCAGTCTAGGTGGAAATCGCGTCATCGAAAATTCTATGGCAAAATATTCCCGGTCTACGAATTTGTTAGTAGTCTAGAACATAAACAAGAATGTTCTAGCCCAAGTAACTTTATGTTGCAAAGTTTTTTGGAGGGACGAATTTTTTAGGGGTTCTTTTTTTCTTTAGGCAATTCTTGTCGGTGACCTCCATTTGCGAAAGGTTTATTCTTTCGGTTTTTAGATGTCAGAATTTCTTAGGGAATGAAAATGTGTTTTCGAAAACTTTAGGTGGCCGCTTCACTAAATGATTTGTGATGTTGTTTTTTTCCATTCCAACCAATGTTTTTTTCCGGATCGTTCTGACTCTATTGATCAGACGAATACGTACGAATATTTTAGGGGAAACCTCTTAGTCTCCCTTTTCTTCAATAATTTTCTATGGATTGAAAACAAATTTTCTAGCCAGTATTTCAGAAAACAATTTCCTAGGACAATTTTTTCGAATCCGAAAGTTTAAGCTAACTTCCTCTCCCGAACAGCTTTTTAACCGAAAACTTCGTTGGTAGCTAGGTAACCCATACAACAAACTATTGCAGTAGTCGACGCGACTCGTAATTAAAGCTGACATATACTTCCTTATGCGCCTAATGTTATGCAGGTGGAAAAATTCACAACTACATACCTTAGAAAAATGAGTTGACATGGAGAGTTCAGTGTCAAACCAGGCCCCAAGGTTCTTCACGGTAGTAACCGGGGCAACCTCTAACGACCCAACAACAAAGTGACCGATATCTACCTTAGCAAGTTGTTGGCGGGTGCCTAATAAGATAAATTCAGTTTTACTACCATTAATCAAAAGTTTATCAGAAATCATCCAAACAGCCGCCACGGGCGCTAATATGTGCAACTGTACAAGTGAGTCGAATCAGATCCGCATGTAGAACATAAGTCTGTTACATGTACCGGTGAGTCGAATCAGATCCCCATGTAGAACATAAGTCTGATACATGTACCGGTGAGGCGAATCAGATCCGCATGTGGAACATACGTCTGATACATGTACCGGTGAGTCGAATCAGATCCGCATGTGGAACATAAGTCTGATACATACATGAACCGGTGAGTCGAATCAGATCCGCATGTGGAACATAAGTCTGTTACATATGTACCGGTGAATCGAATCAGATCCGCATGTGGAACATAAGTCTGATACATTTCCGGTGAGTCAAATCAGATCCGCATGTGGAACATAAGTCTGTTACATGTACCGGTGAGTCGAATCAGATCCGCATGTGGAACATAAGTCTGTTACATGTACCGGTGAGTCGAATCAGATCCGCATGTGGAACATAAGTCTGTTACATGTACCGGTGAATCGAATCAGATCCGCATGTGGAACATAAGTCTGTTACATGTACCGGTGAGTCGAATCAGATCCGCGCGCATGTGGAACATAAGTCTGTTACATGTACCGGTGAATCGAATCAGATCCGCATGTGGAACATAAGTCTGATACATGTACCGGTGAGTCGAATCAGATCCGAATGTGGAACATACGTCTGATACATGTACCGGTGAATCGAATCAGATCCGCATGTAGAACATAAGTCTGTTACATATGTACCGGTGAATCGAATCAGATCCGCATGTGGAACATAAGTCTGATACATGTACCGGTGAATCGAATCAGATCCGCATGTGGAAAATAAGTCTGATACATTTCTGGTGAATCGAATCAGATCCGCATGTGGAACATAAGTCTGATACATGTACCGGTGAGTCGAATCAGATCCGCATGTGGAACATAAGTCTGTTACATGTACCGGTGAATCGAATCAGATCCGCATGTGGAACATAAGTCTGTTACATGTACCGGTGAGTCGAATCAGATCCGCATGTGGAACATAAGTCTGATACATGTACCGGTGAGTCGAATCAGATCCGCATGTGGAACATAAGTCTGTTACACATGTACCGGTGAGTCAAATCAGATCCGCATGTGGAACATATAAGTCTGTTAGATATGTACCGGTGAATCGAATCAGATCCGCATGTAGAACGTAAGTCTATTACATGTACCGGTGAGTCGAATTTATCCCCTGGGTTTTTGTTTATTAATTGTTTGGCAGCTCTTAATACAATTGATAAAGAACATAATATATACGAAAGAGAAGCCACACCGAGTTCACATCGTCAGTCGTGTCGTTCATTGTTGTCAGACTTGTGGCCGTGCATGGCCACTTTATGAAAACGAGTAGAGTTGATTTCGTATGAGTTGCGCAATTACGATTGTTTTTGCCGTGTTGATCCAATGACCTAACCACGTATACGATTCAGTATGGTACAACTCGAATACCCATGCGTTACCAAAACCGCGCTGTTTATTTCGATATGCCGTTATTACGTTTCTCGATACAAAATTCACTCTACAGCTATTCGTGTAATGAAAGAAAGGGAAATTTACACCAGTTTGATTTGATTTCTAGCTATATGACCATCTTGTTTTTCATGAATGACGTGCTCCGCGGTGGAGAAACAGCGTTTCTTGTCGCAGACGCCAAAAGAGTGCACCAGAACGTGTCGACAAACCTCAGCATCAACTGCCACAACTCAAACCTAGTGATCAAACCTCAGAAGGGAACGGCTGTCATGTGGTATAACCACTTCCTGGACCCCAAAACAGGGCTTCTTGGCAAACTTGACAGGCATTCTCTACATGGTGGATGTGACGTGCTGGAGGGAGACAAGTGGATTGTAAATAGCTGGATTAACCTACCGAAAGGCAATTAGAGCATGTCAAAATTGTGGCGAAAGAATTGCTAGACTGTTACAACATAATGGTACGGAGCAGATCTCGTTTGAGATGGAAAGCAACAGAAGTAAGCTGTACCATATACTGTAGCTATCAGGGGCGTTGCTAAACTTTTAGAAGGTGTACGAATTAGAGGCAAACTTGTAGATACCACGCAGCCTGCAGGAGTGGTCTGGGAGCAAAGTGTAATAAAGTAGTCAAATATTAAGTGTACTGATACGTACGTGCGTATGTGAGTGTATTGATGCTACGCCCTGGCTATTCATTGTGATTGGATAACATGAATAAACTGACCAGCGAAGAAGGCATTATAATGTCACGTCATGCCTTACGGTAACCGCGTACCAACATCACTACAAAAGCTATGTATAATTTAACAAGAGGCCCTGGGTGGCCTTAAGTCGGGCCACCTTGGTTTAGGTGAATACATGTAGTTCATGGAGTTCTAGCATATTTTTGTCATACATGGTTTGTGCTAGGGAAGCCGGATAATTGATTCACTACTGATGTTCGTGATATATAATGGAATGGACCTTTTGCAGGAATGCAATCACGTGGTTGTACTGGATGGTAAACAATTCTTTATTCATATATTTAAAGGCACTTGTACGAGATCGGTAAGGTTATGAGCAAAATCTGTTTGTAAATGCTATTTTCCACCTCCAATCGATTGTCGATCTTTCTAAAACAGCGTTTTTAAAGATAGCTTGCCATCGAATTCATTACCGGGCTGCAAGGATAATTTTTGGACTCTATTGGCTAACACCACGTGAGGACGTAACTGCCTCTGCCAAATGGAAGCCACTGAACTATTACTATAACCTAAGACTTGCCTGTTTGGTACATAAATATTTTCACAACCTAGCTCCTCCTGTACTATGTAGTGCCTTTCCTAAGAGAATACTTACATACTCCTTGCGTAATACTCACTGTATCAGTCTACCCACACCGAAAACCAACTACCTGAAATTGTCAATAACGTACAGAGGTACGAGGCTTTGGAACAGTCTCGGTAACGACCTAAGGTCAACTACATCACTTAATAGATTTAAAATTAATCTTAAAAGAAACACTGAACTACTGTAAATAACTGAATGGAATAAGTTAATTAGTATAAGTTAATTAGTTTTATTATTACTAATATTATTATTATTAGGGTAGAATAGCGTAGTTATAAGCACGACCACATCAGCAACGCTGTAAATTTATCGTGGGTAAATAAATATTATTATTATTATTATTATTATCCAGCATCCATGGCAACGTCTTTCCCATCGAGATCAAAAGCTGAAATCATTCATTAAAGGGAACCTTGGCAATGTTTGTTCTCAAGTGTTTGTTATGGATGCCTGAGTCTACTGTTATGTTTGTCTCCAGTAAATTGCACACTTATAGATGTCATTTTTGCATCGATATTCCTATCGATAAAACTCATTTGAATTTCCTCCGCGCCGCCATCTTGGATCTGATGACGTCACAGTGTTGCCCCTATTGTTGCACAACAAAATAGCTATATTTTTCCTGACAATAGGGGCAACACTGTGACGTCATAAAATCCAAGATGGCGACGCGCTGGATTTTGAAAATTTTCCGCGATGCCGTTTCTCCGATCTAGTGAGATGGCTTTCAGAAGCTCCAACTCCAAAAATATTTTATGATTGCTTTGTCGCATTTCGGAGGAATCGTATTACAAAACCGTGCAGGGGAATATCAAAATTCGATTTGGTTTATCATGCTTTCGGTGAAAATCCAACTAGATATAAGGGTAGATATGCGGGAAACACCGTCAAGAGCTCTCTTTTTAGAATTTCCCAATTCCCCAACAAAATTTTGTTTTGCAGCAGAGATATCAATTGATATTGTGTAAAAAAATCAGACAAATCGAATCAATTCTTCTTGAGTTAGAGCTTTTTAAAAACTCTATTTTGGTTTAAAATCGAAAGCGTAGAAAATAGCCCAATATTTCCCGAAAATGCAATGCCGATCAAAGCTACGCGCCGCATCGAGAATATTTTATAGCCGGTTCTAGTTTTCTTATGACTTGGAAAATGGAAAATGGAAAAGACGAAAGGTCCTAACCTATAAATGACAAAGGAAGGGCACAGAAATCAAAGGCCTTAAATGCCAGTGACAGCGAAACAGCACGGCAAATAGCGAGATCGTGGTGTTGGTTTCAAGCGATTCAGAGTTTTAATATGTTTCCATCTAAGCTTTCTTGGAAACAAATGTTCTCTCGGCTGCTTCCTATCAATTCTTCTTTATGTTCAGATGTGGACCACTCGGCACTCTGTCTGAACTTGTCGGGTTTTGCGAGGCTCGTAGTCGTACGCATTGTTTGGCCTTGTTTTGCTTCTTTCCACGCTAAGGGCATCCTGCTGGAGCTTAGCCCTGCTGGAGCATTTAGCCCTGCTTGCTTTTTGGAAGACATATGGCCAACAACCCATGGATCGGGGCTGGAAAAACGTTTCTCAATATATAAACATGAAATAAATTGATGCTAGCTTTCGTTACGGGCGAGTGAGCACATGTCATGTGTTAATTGACCTGCTGTCAATCAAACAGAACTTTTTACTTCCGGTTAAAAACTTCCTTTTGCGTACTGATTAAAATATTGCTGCCAAAAATTAGCTTGAATTTCAGCCGTCTCTTCCGGTTCGGAGGAACGAACCGGAGGAGACGGCTGAAATTCAGGCTAGCAAAAACTACATTTCCCCCCCATTTTTTAAATTTTAAAGGAAATTTGAGATCACCGTATCACCGTATCACTGTATATTATCACCGTATCACCGTATCACCGTAGCACCGTATCACTGTATATTATCACCGTATCACCGTAGCACCGTATCACCGTATCACTGTATATTATCACCGTATCACTGTATCACTGTATCACCGTATCACCGTATCATCGTATTACCGTATCACCGTATATTATCACCGTACGTATCACCGTAGCACTGTAGCACTGTATCACCGTATCACCGTATCACCGTATCACCGTATCACCGTATCACTGTATCACTGTATCTTGGTTTCTCCGTATCATTGTATCTTGTAACATGTTATATACCAAGCCCTTTATCTCTTCTTATCTCTCCCGGGTCACCGCTATATTGTTTTCACTGTTTTAAGTTATGTAAATAAATTAAATGACCCGCAGTGTCCCGCAGTGTCCCGCAGTGTCCCGCAGTGTCCCGCAGTGTCCCGCAGTGTTCCGCAGTGTCCCGCAGTGTCCCGCAGTGTTGCGCAGTGTCCCGCAGTGTCCCGCAGTGTTGCGCAGTGTCCCGCAGTGTTCCGCAGTGTTGCGCAGTGTCCGAGCGATATCGAATCTGATAGGTTGACCCTGTCACGTGTTGAGCCAACTCGCGACGACAAAACATGAATAAAAATATATAAACACTTAATTTCTGACTAGTGCCGGCAAGACACCAAGTGCTGGTCTCTTGGTGCCGGCCAAAGGTCGAGCCCGAGTAATAACAAAGTTCATTCGTATTATTACATTCTCTAATTTTGATGCAAGCCCTCTTTTAAGAATTTTTATTTTTTTATTTAAACATATGTATTCTTTACATTTGTCCTAAGAGCAGAAGCTCATCGAGAGGACTTGTGTAACATAATAAACTGACATAATTAACAGGAAACGAGAAAAAACATTAAATGTAGAAGAATAACACACTTAAAATAGATTAAGTAATTCAAAAAAAGAAAAAAAAAAAAATTAAGACGGGGAACATGGCCTTTTAATATTAGATACATGATTATTGTTTAGGACTGAATCTTCCAGAAAATAGAATACATTTTTGAATTTCAATAAAGAGTCGGGCATTATCCTGACATTCTAGATCGGGCGATCCATGAAGCAGTATTTGAACACGGAAACGTTCAGTACTATTAAGCCAGGTATTTCCAAAAAAGGCTGCAATAGAGGTGAGGAGCTTCGTTCGAAGAGCATTGTAAATTGGGCAATTTAAAAATAATAATGAGCTATTGAGCTATTCATTTTGGAATGCACATTCACAAGTGGGAGACTGAGTGAAATGTATCTTAAATAAATAATAATTGAGAGCGTTGGTATCTAATCTTAAACGAGTGTGAAATATTGATGCATATCGTGAAAATGCGACATCGAATAATTTATTATATTTTTGAGGGATAAAAAGAAGCTTAACTTTATGTTTAAATTTAGGAAGACTTTCAAGTTTTTGGATAGATAAATCCAAAGAATTCCATAGTTTAATAGATGAAAGAAAAAAAGATTTTTGAAACCTATTAGTCCAAGTAGGAATTAGGCTAATATTGTGGCCTGATCTTAAGGAAAAATGAGTGCGTTCTCTTACTAAAGGTGGAAGTAACTTAGATAAATAGAAAGGGGTATGGCAATGTGTAATTTTATAAATATAAATTAATTTATGATATGATCTTCGAGAGTGGAGGCTTTCCCAACCAAGTTCCGTTAACAGTTTTGCATAACTAGAGCCCTTAATTCATTGCACCAGTAACTATTGGATAAATAGCAGTTATAAACCATCCAAGTAATGGATCGTGAACACCGACAGATTCTAGCTTGTAGCTTAGAGCAAGCCCTTGTGCCAGACCCTGTCAAAAGCCTTGCTTACATCAAGGAAAACCATTCTTACTTCACCACCATTCTCCAGAGCTGCATTAATGGTATAATATATATCAACTGATTAATTGTTGATTCACCAGGTCGAAAACCAGCTTGGAACATATACGAGTAGCCAATGTCCAGAAGGAAATTATAAAGACGTTAGCATTTTCCCATTGACTTGGATATTGACCGTAAATAAAAGAACGATTAATAAATCGAGTAAATGATTGGCTAATCCCAGCACAACAAATCCTAAAAAAATATTTCCGCTACCATCATAACCACAGGCTTTCGATATATCAAGAGATTGCATTAATGTCAATATTTCGGATTCAGAAGCTGTTATTATTGAAAGGAACTCAGAAGTTTGAAAATATTGCATAACAGGAGTGTCCGTTGTACTATCGTCCAATATTGTTTGAAGAACAAAACAATCATTAAATATTTTGTTTTGTCTCGCGGTTCAGAAACTGGAACATCGTTTTCATAAAGAGTGCATGGGAAATTAAACATTTTGAAGCTAACAGATTTAACATTCCTGCTTTCAGCTACGTTTATGTTAGATTTTCATCATAATAGTATTCGATTCCATCTCCTTTTTCAGAATTCGTTGTTCCAGTCAATAGAATTGATAAGCATAATACTAGATTAGCTTCAAAATCATCATATCATGTTCCAACTTAATTAGCCTGCGAATACAGCCGTCTTGCATCGGAAACCACAATCTGTTGCACTGTTGCACTCATTATTAGTAACTGGCAAACTTGCACGGACAAATTTAAGTTGAGAACTTTACTGTTTGGAGACTCCAGCCTATCACTAGCACAAAACGATTGTATTTTTAAGGAAGTCCAAATCTTTCTAATGGAGTCAAATCGTTTTTTCTGATTTGTCCTTGCAACTCGCCTTCTGTTTTGTCATTTCCTAACTTATTAATCTTTTTGTGTTGTTTAAATTTAAGTCTTGTAATAATCATGTATGTATGTAGCTTAGTTCCTCCTTTCGTTTCAAGTAATTATTTGTATTAAATGTTGTGTAAGCTCCCTAGATGAGCTCCTGCTCCTGGAGCAAACACAAAGAATATATATGTTTAAAAAAAAAAAAAAAAAAACACAATCAAAACATGGCCCCCAAGAGAGACGTCTGCGTCTTGAGACGGAAAATTCCATACTGATGACGTTATGCGGCCAGGATCTGGTCGCGCTATTTGATTGGCTAGTATGCTTAATGGTCTTTTGCAGCTAGGCATTCACGTGATTGTACAGGAATCAACTGGATGGCAAAAAATATTTAACTTCATTTATTTAGAAGCCTTGTACGAGATCGGTATTGTTATTAGCAAAACCTGTTTGTAAATGCTATTTTTCACCTTCAATCGATCTTTCTAAAACAGCGTTTTTAAAAATCGCTTGCTCTCCAGCATCCATGGCAACGTCTTTCCCATGGGGATCACGAGCTCATTCATTCGTTAACGAAGTATTATATTAGCACGTGACTGTATTATATTAGCACGTGACTGTATTATATTAGCACGTGACTATTAGCTGCAAAAGGCCTATTATCATATACGAGCCAATCAAATAACGCGACCAGATCCTGGCCGCATGACGTCATCAGTATGGAATTTTCCGTCTCAAGACGCAGACGTCTCTCTCGGGTGCCACGTTTTGATTGTGATTCCCGATGCAAGACGGCTGTATTCGCAGGCTAGTTCCAACTGTTCGAACTAATTATGGTAAATTTAGTTAAAGATATAAAGGAGCTGTAATCTGAAATTAACTTTCCAAAGAAAGTAAGAAAATCCAGTCAAGAAAACTCTTTAAATTTAGACTACAAAAACAATTCATAGAGAACTATTAATTCTTATTTTTATACCCATCTTCTCTTCCAAATCTTGTATTAAATTTTACATCCCCCAACTGTTACCTGTATGTTGTAACTATCGTTACTTAGTGTTGACTGTTATTTATATTGTGTGTGATAATACACACTTTGTTGTATATATTTTCGAGTTTTTTCTTTTTTCGTTTTTTTGACCTAAAATCATAATATAAATATATTTCGGGATAAGAAACTCGATTAGTTTTTTAAGCTACTTCTGGTATTCCAATACTCAAACAATGTTAAATATTTTAATTAATTTGCAATCTGTTCAAGAGAGTATAAATAAAGATTTTGTTGTTGTTTGTTGTTGTTGTTAGTGTATCGGCCAAGATGTCATTGTTTGAGCCTCAACTGAAGACCAGAGTTCCTGAGGAGAGGAATCGCTCACTCATTCTGATTGGCTAAAAATACATAGATTAGCAGTGGTTTAAAAATTTGACAGCAATTGAGTGACGATGGTTGTTTAGTGTAGTGGTTTCGACGTTTGCTTTACGACTGAGTAGGAGCGGGATTCGAGTTCCAGAAAATCTCTAAAAAAAATTAGCTCACCATTTTCTCGAGACGTTTTTCTTGAGAACCCTAGCTCTAGGTGGGTAAGATCTTGTTTACTGACCGGTTAGGTTTTTTTATGGTTCAGGGTAGGGTTTTAGGTAGTTTATATTGTCATTTCATGAATTAATTTAGTGAGCGATTCCTCTCCTTATGAGCTCGTTCAGACAGCTAATTACGTGTTTACGTATCTACGATCTCCATCACCGCAGTGCCTTGAAATCTACGATCTCAGATGGTCACGTGAAAGACCATGTGACCCGATAACTAGTCGATAACCATAGCAATAACAGTGTTGTTGCTGTAAAATCAGCAACAATAGATTGTCAAAATTTAAAGATTTATTTCCAAAGGAAAGAAAAGACAATTTGCCTTTAAACATTTTTGAGACAACCGTTTTTCAGTATCATGTCATATCTTATAATATACTCGACAAAATATCTGGATTCCGATTGGTCAATAAACTAGTGCATAAAAAGGTACGTTATTGAGTGTGCACAGTTTCACGCTCAGCAAATGTTTGCTCAGTATATTATGAAGAAAACGCATGAACGCGAGTGCGCGCTATACGGAATTTGTAGACACTCAGCGATATTTTGAAAGTTCTAACAATTGCGCGAGCCTTTAGGCGATTTTTTTGTTTATAATAGATTGAGCAGCCATTTGCCGAGAGGATGCGACTATGCACGCAATAACCTTTAGCTGCGCTTGTCATTGATCAATCACAATCCAGATATTTTGTTGAGTTGTTATAAAACAAAAAATCGCTATACGGGATTTATGGGCACTGAGTGATATTTTGAAAGTTCTCGAATTGCACTCGCTTTAAGCTAGTATCCTAGTTATCTTCTTAGCACGACCACATCAGTTCCGCTGTAATACATATCGTGGGTAAATATTATTTGTTTATACAGTGTGCTCTAGCTTCTTCAAGTCTCTCACGCACTTGTTTCCTAGCCGGGGAGTGGAAACATTTGCGTTGTAATAAATGATGACATGTCCTGTACAGCTCGTAACGAGCCACTGCATTGGCTTACCCAACAATTGGTGGGTTGCAACCCAATCCCCAGAGATTCAAATAACAAAGACGTGGCCGCCATGTTGGATGAATTAACAAGAGAAGCTAACGAGGAATCTTTTGTTATTGTCATCCAATATGGCGGCCATGACGTCACATGCAACCCAGCAATACAAAACACCCTAGCCATTAGAACGTGCAGTTGAAAAAACAGTAGAACTACGGTGCAATCAGAATACAGGTTTTGAGTCCCATTTGTATTACTCAAATGGGACCAGGGGCCAATTCAATAAAGCTTTTACAAGTCTGGGCATTGTTTCAAAGATGGTAAACATTTATAATGGCCAGACTAGTAAAATATACACGTAAAAGTTTTTATTAAATTGTCTCCAGTCAGTGCACCCAGTATTCAGCACTAATCTACTGGATGCTCTACTGAGACATTGCTGCATGGTCATGGATTCATGATCAAACAAACCATTTTGTTGCAGATCAAGCATGCTATCATTGCAGCAATCTAAGGGTACACAACTGAATAATGAGGTGACAAGTGTTTGAGAAGATAACTAGTGGATCTATCTAAAACACATGTATAATGTGTGAACTTTCCAAAATGTCAGATCAGGTTATTCATATCAATTGGAATCATGTTAATCTTAGTTTTTTATCTGCAATATATATAATTAATAAACATTATAGATAGGTTTTTTTTACAGTTAAATTTTCATAAAACAAATAACAAGATGCAACAAGACTGAAATATTTTGCTTTTCTGAAAATCATCTAGGAAAACTATACTTTGTGCAAAAAAACCCCACCAACACTAAAAAAACAATTAGAAATTAACAACAAAGCCAGCCATGCAGGCAAGTCACCCTCTGTTCCTCCTTCAATCTCTCTGTCAAATGTTCATGTGGCTGCATTTTTCTTGGAAGTATGTAAACATGCATGTAAAAGATTTAAAAGATCTAAGACAGGAAACTGTCACCACCTTCCTCCCCTCCCCCTCCCCCCCCACAAAAACACACTTTCTCATGACAAAAGATAAAAACTTGAGTGGATGAAAAATACTTATATTTGAAAGAATTAAAAAAAAAAATGAGTGAACAAAAATTTTGTCATAAACCCTATGCATAAGTCCTGGTAACTAGCATGTCAACAAGGCCGGTAGGGCCTCTGGAATGTTGGAATTGAAGCGCCTGGGGAGATTGTGAAATGCACTGAACGAATGTTCAGTGAAACAATGCCGTTAATTTGCTATGCGCCTGGCTGACTGTACTATAAAGAAAAATAAAGGATAAATGAGGACAGATTAGCAACATTTTTCAATTACTAAACAATCATGTTCAACACATTTCACACCTCCTGCTAGCATTTCAACTTCAACATTCCAGAGGAGCTACCAGCCTCTTTTTCGTGTTGTGACCGCATGAGTTATGCATAGTGTGTATATCCTTTCTTAAGATGGTTTGCAAAACCATATCAGTAGATACATCCAAAAGGCATTTCTCCTGGACCATAGGCTGTTATTTTTGCAGTTTTAGCATTGTGGTAGCGGAGGGCATGCAGTTTGGCAATGATCAATTGAAAGTGCCTTTTTAAATTACACCAAATTTACTTCCCCGTCCCCATCCTCTTCCCACACCCCTTCCTTTACCCAGAGCCCAACGTCCTCTTCCTAAACTAACACATGCTAGGATGGGAACAATGGGGTCTTGCTTCTCTACATTCCACTTATTCTCCTCCTGTGAACACTCTGCTGATATTGTCCTTTCACAAGGATACTGTTTTGCATTGCTGTCCTTATCAACATATGGGCAGTCAGGTAAAATATGTGCTCTGTCTGGCAGTGCAGCCTGATACAAAGAATGAACACTAGTAATATATGTGCCACGTAAAATGTTTCTTATTGAACCAGTATGCTTGCAGTCAATGAAAGAGCAGTGAGACATAACAGGAGGCTTCTCTGGACTGATGAATGACTTCTTAGAAAACTTTATTAAACCATTTGATACTTCAATACCATAAAATCCAAGGCATTCCACAGTTTCCTGTAAATTACTAAATGCAAGAATAGCACTGACATTTGAGAGTGGAAATTGGCATTTGGGATTGCTGTATGCTGTACTCATGACCGTCAAAGCTTTGCAGCGAATAACACTGAAATGCCTATGGACAAGACAACTTGCCAAATAAGGCAACTCCCTCACCAATCTGAAGAATGCAACAAAGTTATTACATAGTGCTGCTAAACTTATTCTCCACGTCAATAGATAGGAGGCCTGAGTTTTGACCTCTTCCGGCAGACTAATACCATGCATCAATGCTTCAATGGTGCACAGATGCCAGAGAAGGTAGAAAGATTCAAACTCTGCTCTGTTTGGTAAGTTCGGTTGTTCTTCATAAAGCACAAGAAGCCGTTTAAGACATTCTAGTACGTGGACATCATTTATCTTCTGATCAAATACTCTGAGGTCGCTACCACACAGTTTGTATCCGGCCAGTATGTGAAATCGTACGGCCTTTTCAAGAATTTCTACTGCCGTCTTATCGACGATTCTTTGAATCACCATGTCCTGTCTTACGGCTCTAATGCGGTCAAACACAAACTGGTAAACCACACTCCACGGTTGGTCATGGCGGTCAACAATCTCACCAAGAAGATAATTTACTGTTTCTAGAAGCACGTAAGCAGGTCGGAGATCCACGGTGTTTACCTCTTTGCCCGCCGCCGATCTCAAAAATTCTTTCACTGCAAGATTTTTCGGATCATTTGATGGCATTTCAAAGACATGGAGTCTTTTTTGTTTTGTTCGCGTTGCGAGTTCGTGAGCAGGACACATCTTTTCACAAGTTCCAACTAGAGCCATTTATAGATTTCGTCGACCCTGGCTAAATTAGAAAACCTCAAAATCTCAGGCTAATATCTGACCAGAGAGAAAACATTTGATACATGCAAGACTAAAACCTTCCACAACCATCCACCATTTTGGATTAATGGCATAGTCCGCTGTGCACTGTCATGACGGCTCAGGACCTTAGCAACCACTCGACAACAAACAAAATGGCGGACGAAGTTAAAATGGTTTGACTTTCTAATACATTATTATGGCGACTATTTTAAGCACCACAACTTCAAAGGGAGCAGGAAATTATGTTGGGGAGACAAAGAAACAGTTAAGAGACGGTAAGCTTGTGAGTGGCGGGGTGGCGCAGTGGTTAAGCGTTATTTTCGCAGGTGCACCAACCCAGTGTCAGCTAGAATACTAGCTATAGACACGTAAATAAAGTTTATCACAAATAGACCTACTGTATGGTAGGGTAGCCAATCAGAATGCAGGATTTGTAATATAGTCCACTAGTTGGTTTGTACTAATCTGTGATAGATAGTGAGTATAGCTAAAGAAAAACCGGTTTTCAAAAACAAAACAATTAATGCCTTAATGACTGCGAAGTCGTCAAAATGTTAAAAAAATCTTGCTTCAGTTTAAGATTGAACTGTACTAGCTATATTTGGTTTCTACTAAAACAATTAGACTACTTGCTCTCAGTTTCTATGACTATGGCCGATAGAAACTTTTAGCTCATATAGTCTAATTGTTAAATATACTATCTATAGACTATGGTTGTTTCAGGTTCTGTTATAAATTCAGAGTTTTCAGGGTGAAAATAATTCAATGAACCGGAAGAATGTTGAACTGAAAGTGAAATTTCTTACTGGACTGGAGACTGGAGTAATCCAAGCTTTATGCACATGTCAATGGCTTCCCCTAGGGGGTTACCCAGGGAAATGTGGGCTGGGACTTTGCTAATTTTGTATTGCAATTAGCCTCTATATTTCTGTATTTCAGTCCTAGCTAACGGATACAACCAAATACTCGTTAAGGATCTCATACAAACCCTTATAATTTAAAACACAAACAGAGCTTGGGTAACTAACCATGTTACCACAGGGAGCCCATATAATGTGTTTGTAGTTAATTTTATAGGAAAGTTAGGAGTGTGGTCAAATATTGCAAAGAACATACATACATGTACATGTATTTGAATACAAAATAAACATGAATTTATCTTACATTTACTGTACCAGGATGTTTTGTCATCCATGTAGCCTGAAACACCAATTAAATCTTAGCGATGTACATTGAAGCTGTTCCCTCTGCAGTCAGAACAGCGAAAGCAAAACCCTCCAAGATTTGGTGTTTCAGGCCACATGAATGACAAATCAGACCGGGTAAGGTAAATTGATCATGTGTATTTCATATATTCAGATAAAATTATTATGCATGTTCTTTGCAATATTTTGCCACATTTCTAACCTTTTGGTAATCCTCATACATTTCCTACACAGTCAATTAAATACAAACATGTTGTGTGAGCTCCCTATGATGTTACAGTAGCTAATACTTTTCTTCTTGGTATTATTATAGGTTTTGGTGTGTATAATTATGCCAATAGGTTTTTCAGATATGAAGGAGAATGGAGCAAAGGAAAGAAACATGGTTTGTAATATGTACAGTATGGCAGATGTGGAATGCAAATTAGAAAATTGGGTCAGCGGAGATACCATGAGCCACAAACCACAATGCTCTAGTTTATATTCTCGTGTCAAGATGGCTTCGCCATTTTCATGAAAACTTGTTTACCTGTGAACCTAAAATATTAGCCATAAATTAGCCCTGTGTTCACTGTTCACAGGTTATGGTTTTAGTTATTTTGCTACAAGATACCTTTAATTTGCAGGAAGCTGAGTGAGTTATGTGTTAATATTTTAATACTTCATTAATTAACAAGTTTTAGAAAGATTGACAATTGTTTGGAGGTGGGAATTTATCATTTACAAACAGGTTTTGCTAATAACACTACCAATCTTGAACAAGCTGTCAAATATTTTTTGCCTTCCAGTAGAACCACGTGATTGCATTCCAGACCTGCAAAAGGCCTAAGTAGTAGTGATAAGTACAAATTTATAACTACACTTGCAAAGCCATCTTGAGATGAGAGTAGTCACTTATTAATTAGAGCACAATTGGTTTGTACCCAATGGCTCATGGTAGTTTCCGCTGACCGGATTTTCTAATTTGCATTCTTCAAAACACCCCTTCTGTGTATGTACATGTATGCTTATATTAAGCTTTAAAGTTAATTTCATTAAGTCATGTACATATGTGTACTCAAACCATTTATTTTTTCTAATTATAAATAATAAATACCGTTATCATAAAAACATGAACTACATTGTGTGCATCATACGTGTATTAAGTCATCATCATAAGGCAATGTCTTGTAAGGTTTAAATAAAAATTGGATTCAAATTAATGGCTGAGAATAATTAAGAGTTTGTATTACACAATGTACATGTATGGTATAGTTATCAGCAGCTATCCCCTGAGGGGGTCTCCCTAGGTATGGGAGGAGACTTTGTCAAAGAACTTTAAAAAGTTGCAAACATTGTGATTTCCCCAACCCTCTAGGGAATATGATGACCAGTAATTAATAGTTATACATGTAGGAATTTGCCCCCCCCCCCCCTGGGAAACAAAATATTCAGGTTTACCTTAATTACTACTGCAACATAGAAGGTACACAATTTTACTTAATATATTATGAAAGTCTGAAGCTTCTAGAACACTCAGCTATACAATCCATGTATCATTATCTAAAATACCTAAAGAAGTATGAAATAAGATGCAAATGGTTCAACTCACCATCAACCTCCATAGTAATCATGTAGTGGCCACAAGTTCAAAGGTACAATGTAGAGCTCTACATGCACGATATTGAGCCCACTGACATTTTGGTCACCTTTGACAGCTCTCCCCACACATGTCTGAGCAAGCTAGGTCACATCAAATGAATAATCTAAGCTGACTGTAATGCTCTGCTGAGGTTGAAATAATTACAAAGTGATCGTGAAAGGAGGCTACATGTAAGTTAGTTGTGATGTTTCTACAAAGTTCCCTGTATTCTCTGTGGGTTCACATGCCCCATGGGTAAGATTCAAAGATACAAATCCCCCATATCTTCCCCTACCTTTTGATTTTTTTCAACAAATCCCCCATAACGTAAGTCCCCATAAAATCATTGTCAGCCTTGGGGTCCCCCTCCCCCCCCCCCCAGGGGATGGCTGCTTCACTATTTAATGAGCTTATTTTTTTAGTAAGGGTTTAAATGAAAAATCTACTGGTGTTTTTCTTGATATAGTGAATGTTCATCTTCTATTTATATGTCAATAACTTACTTGTATTCCATGTACGTACATGTAATTAATGACCTGTGAAAAATATTGTCATATAAAGAAACTTGAAACTTGTTTGTTTTCCATAGAAATTTAATGACTGCAAACTGTTTTCGATGTGACAGAGTTAATTATAGTGTCAAAGGTCCTGGATATTAAACAGTTAGACTACATGTATAATAGCTTGAAGTTTCTATAGGCTGAGAGTTGATGAGGAGCATGCATAGCTACGAGTCAATTATCAGCCATAGAAACTGAGAGCGAGGAGTCTAATAATTAGTATTCTTTTTAATTAGTAGAAACCAACTAACAGTTCAATCTTAAACTGAAAATGTCATTTCTCTTTGGATGAGTAAACAAGTGTAGCGAAGTGCATGAAGGAAAAGAGAAATTAGTTCCTAATCGAAAGGAAACACTGTCTATTGTTGTGCTGTCAAGTGCCAGCCAATCAGATTTCACTAGATTAGTTGAATATGTAATGAGCATCTTGTTTATAAGTTAATGTGTCAGGATTATTCAGTATCGTGGTTCTGATCTGACTCAAAAATATTATGTCTAGTTTTATTAATTAAGCTGGATGTAAAGTAAATAAAGTAGACTGGAGCTAGCTGATTAGAACCATTCCACCGCATATGTGCTTGTGTGTTGATCTTAAAGTGCTACTGAAGCGAAATTTCATCATTAAAATTAAGATCTCACCTGAAAGTCCTTTCGAAATGAGGAGGAACAGCATTTTTTGTTTGTCAATATCTCATCTCATTCCAGAGATATTAAGGTTTTTGGAATATGCAAATTAGATGATTTGTGACGTCATAAGGTTGACACAGCCATGAAGACAAATCATAAAATGAAGAATATCTCTGCAAATAGTGGGTAAAAACAATTGAAAGTTTGCACATGTGTGGTAATAAGGAAAACACACATCACTGTGGAAATCATGATGTTGCCATGGAAACACTCTTGGCCCCAGGCTCCTTTCACCTTGAACATAAAATTGTAGTTTTTATCTCTGTTACAGAAAATAATTTACTTTAAGCCACTCGCATACAATGCCTACACTGTTCCAAACCTTCTGATATGCCAACAGTAGAAAAAATGTGTTTGGCAAAGGAGAAATTAGGAAAATTATTTTCCTCATTGAAGGAGCCTGGGGCCTAGAGTGTTACCATGGTAACATCCTAATTTGCAAAATGACGTGTATTTTCCTTCGTACCACACATGTACAAAGTGTCAATTGTTTTTTACCCACTATTTGCAGAGATATTCTTCATTTTATGATTTGTCTTCATGGCTGTGTCAACCTTATAACGTCACAAATCATCTAATTTGCATATTCCAAAAACCTTAATATCTCTGGAACGAGATGAGATATTGACAAATAAAAAATGCTGTTCCTCCTCATTTCGAAAGGACTTTCAAGTGAGATCTTAATTTTAATGATGAAATTTCGCTTCAGTAGCACTTTAAGATTAGGAACAATATTTTTTGACATTAATGACAGCTACATGCAGTGTGTATTGAGCACTTTGCTTTTGAAAACCAGCTTTAAATTCACTATATATTAACTACATGTATCTATCACAGACTAGATAGTGAGTATTAGCTTAGCAAATCAGATTGCAGGATTTGTGATAGAACACTAGTTGGTTTCTACTAAAAAGATAATACTAGCTACATTTGTAGCACTCAGTGTCGCCGTTAATATTAAAACTTTCTATTGGTACATTGTAGGTCATGGCAAGTTGCTTATGGCAGATGGGAGTTTTTATGAGGGCCAGTTCCATGACGGGGAGATTCACGGTCATGGTTTTCGCTACTGGGCATCCACATGTAATGAATACACAGGACAGTTTGCAAGGGGAGAACTGCATGGCCAGGGGATCATGAACTATGGAGCTGGATCACGATATGAAGGGGAGTGGATGAATAACAAGAAAGAAGGTCTGTACTTGTTTTAATACTCATGCAGTCAATAAATGTAGCACAACAAAATTTTGCCTTAAATTAATCCCTGGTCAAATGGAGTTGCAGTCAATGCAGGCTGACAATTTGCATATATATAGACTTGCATTCAACTCAATGCAAAGGGTTTCCAAATGACTGCACATGACTACATTTTGATGTCAATGTTATTCTTTATCTTATGATTTCTTTTGCTGTTTACTGGCAATTACTGTGATTTAAGTTTGTACTAAAATAATGTTCCACCAAGTTTTGAGAATTATGAAATTTATGTGAATCTTTAAGTCCAGAACATTGTTAAAACAAATAAAAACAGACTTGTTTGTGAGCAACTTTACATTTGACTTGCTTTCAAATTTGAAGTTGATCAAAGTGAGCACTACATGTAGTTGTAATAAGTAGGCACAAGTGGGACAGGGCAAATGGAACACAAGTTAAAAACTTGTGTTGACTTAATTGTGACTCTGTTTGACCAAGGCTTCAGTTATGTGTATTAATACCGGTACATTAATTGTAGCACTGACCAGGGCTCGAAATAATGGCTATATTGCAGTTAATTTTTTTCTAACTAGGTAATGTTTTTTCTAACTAGGAATTTTTTTGGGGTACTAAAAATATATTCACCCTCCCCTTCCCCTGTCTTTTCCTACCTCTCTCTTCCTTTATCACTTCCTTCCCCTACCCCTCTCCCCATAAGTCCCCACACATGCAGTGCTACATTGCTTTAATTAACTATACTAATTACCATATTGAATTACCATAATGTATATGTTGGTCCATTAGCCTTAACCACTGTGCCACCGAGTGATCGATGTGAAATCCCTCTACTTATTTGAATATGTAAATTATGCCTAGGGAATTAATTAACGAGAGTATAAAAGGAAGAACAATGCTCTCTATAGGTGTTGTTTGCAAGAAAGCAGAAGACGAACAGGTAGTTCTGCATCTCGTCCAGCATCAACTCCGGCTAGCTTGCTGGTTCTCGAAGAAGTATGAAAAAAAAAAAAAAAAAAAAATGAAGCCAGTATGATAATCACGGTTCTTCAACAGTTCTTTTGAACTTAAGGCTCTCTAATGTTACGGCCAAGGCAGACCAGCCGCAATTTTGAATGACTGCTACGCATGAGGTAGTGTAATTGGTATGACATATTGTGCTCGTTCCTTTACGGGAGCGCTGTGAGAACTCCTATTAGTTTGTATTCGGATATAGTTATTTTGTCTATTATGCTCGGTGGTTTATGCTGTTCACCTCACAGTTCGGTTGTAATGTGCCGACTTTTCACTTTTTGGTTGTAGTTTAAATTAAGATTCTTTGCGATTGCTACGTGGTTTTCAATATTGCGGTACCGATGGCGGATATATCTGGGAAACGTTTCCCTGCTCTCAAACTGCATATCTGCTGCTAGAACAACCATTATTATCTTAAGGTAGTTTCTGTAACGACTTTTGTAGCTTAGTTTTAGCTAGTAGAATTATACATGTTTATTTATTATTTTATTATAGCTCAATGTGACTTATGCGCGCCGATATCAGAATGCGTCTTTGGTTAGGTACTTATAATTATCTTTTGACTTTTGTGTGTCTAAAATAATGCCGGTGTGGCTGAAAGAATGCCTCTGCGGATAGAAGAATGCCTATAGATGTGGCCAAAAAAGAATTGTGCAGAGGCGGTTAGCAAAATGCCTGTGAGGCAATAATTCTGCCAGCGGGCAGTCAGTGATAATTATGCGTGTGAGGCGAAATAAATCTGCCGGTCAATGGGGAAGTCAGTTAAAATACGCCTGTGAGGCGAAAGGAATATGTCAGCGGTACAGTCAGTAAATATGCTTGTATGGCTAAAGAAATTACGCCTGCGAGACGAAAGGAATCTGCCTGTCGGTCAGTCATTGTTTATGCCTGTGTGGCTAAAGAATATACGCTTGTGAGGCGAAAGGAATCTGCCTGTGGGGCAGTCATTGTATATGCCTGTGTGGCTAAAGAATATACGCCTGTGAGGCGAAAGGAATCTGCCTGTGGGGCAGTCATTGTATATGCCTGTGTGGCTAATTAGAATAGTGATACGCCTGTGAGGCAAAAGGAATCTACCTGTGGGGCAGTCATTGTATATTCCTGTGTGGCTAAAGAATATACATTTGTGAGGCGAAAGGAATCTGCCTGTGGGGCAGTCATTGTATACAATGTATGCCTGTGTGGCTAAAGAATATACGCCTGTGAGGCGAAAGGAATCTGCCTGTGGGGCAGTCATTGTATATGCCTGTGTGGCTAAAGAATGCCTGTTTGGCTTAGAGAATATTATGCCTACATGTATGTAGCTAAGAGAATACCGGTGTAGCTAAAATATAATGCATTATATGTGGGTATAGAGAAATGCGTGGCTTGTTCAAGCGAAGTATGCTTGCCGGTCCGGCTATGGTTATTAGGAAAATGCTCTCAGATCAGGGCAAGTAACTCGCATGGGCTACCTCCATAACTGAGCTGCCTGTGGACGTTCCGTTTTCGGGCGTTGGAAGTTGCTTTCTCCTGATCGGGGACTCCATCCTTGCTGTTTCTTGTTTCTCGGTATATTAATCATGTTTTTCTTTGTGGTTTACTTTGTAATAGCACTGCCTTTTTCCGAAATTGCTCCATGTTTATTTTCATCTCAGTTAACTTATTGGATGGGGCTGGACCCATTCAGGAGAGTCGAGTGAAGATAAGGTTTGGGAAGGGAAGGATCCCAATAGGATCCTGGGCAGGATCCTAGAGGATCCTATTCAGGATCCTACATAGGATCCTGTACAAGATCTTAAATAAGATCCTACAGGATCCTGTAGGATCCTTGCAAGATCCTGTACAGGATCCCACAGGATCTTGTACAGGATCCTACAGGATCCTACAGGATCCTAACAGGATCCTGTGAAGGATCCTGGACCTTCCTACAGGATCCTGGACCATTCCTGCAGGATCCTGGACCATTCCTGCAGGATCCTGGACCATTCCTGCAGGATCCTGGACCATTCCTGTAGGATCCTGGACTATTCCTGTAGGATCCTTACACCCAAATTGTACCATACATGTAGTTGTCATATAAACATGAAAATAACACAGTAATTGTTTTAAACTCTATGTATAGTTTAATAGAAACATGCATGTAAGTGAGTTACATGTTTTTATTACAATCACCAGACAGTAAAATACTCCTATTTCTATAAATAAGTTAAAACTATTCATTTACAAACTGTACATGTACGTGTTCAACTTTATACATGTATATACAATACACGTGTAGTCCAATTCAAAAATGTCATATTCTACTAGTAGAGTCTTAATGGTCTGACTATTTACTAATCAAAGTTAATGTCACCTAAATTAGAGGGTAAGACCTCATCTCTAAAAATCTTACATTTTATTGGACTCCCTTAATTTGGGCCACACTATAAAGAAGTTATTGCTTAGTGAATCAAAATTACAGAGTTGAGACTTAATATGTAACAAAAACTGCATCTCATGGAAAATGTAGGAATTCCATCACCTTAACTGGGCTTCAGTGACTTCTGAGATGAAATTTGAGCTTTTGAATCTGACTAGATAGGTTCTTAAAACATGCTCAAATTGCTGTCAAAAATAGATTAAAACTGATCGATTTATGATACCTGCATAAGTACAGACTTCTAATGGTTTTATGTGAAAAATAATATGTATACTAAAGGTTAGAGTTTAAAGGGGTTGTGTCATGGTGGTCATGAGAGGCATTTGTAATGATCTCCTTTTTTTGTGAAAAATATTAGATTTTGGAGAAAATCTAAAAACCACTGAATGTACTTGGAATGCACAGTTATTTTCAGCGATTTTGAAATGAACTGAGGAACCTTGCACATAGATGTATGTGGAGTGGTTAAAATGAAAGCAAAAATGACAAACAAATTGTATGTAAAGAGAATGACTATATATACAGGTGTAACACCTTAAAGGGCATGTAAACCACTTATATACTACCAATTTGAACCTAATGCAGAATCACTAGTAGAACACGAATTTGAGGGTTATTTCGTTTAATTCGACCGATAAACGGTCAAAATTCACGGTTTTTGGTGTGAAAATTCGCACTTCCGGTAAAAACCTCGCGTTTTGCTGTGACGTCACAAGGGGAACCCAAGGCCAGGACTGGCAGGAGTCCGAGACAAAATGGCGTCTGGCGGACATGATGCTATTGATAGCGATTCTTCAGTGGATTTGAGTAGCAATTCTAGTGATGAATACGTACAGGATCGACAAGAAGAGGAAGTAGGGCCATATCCTTACAGATACGAGCCACGAAGACGACAGAGAGCGGAAATAGAGGAAGCAGAAGTGGATAACGTGGCGAACATTGAACGTCTAAACAATATAGATTGGGAAGTATCGTCTTCTTTATTTGTCCAATATTTACATGCTAACCTGTATAGATAGGTTAATTATAATAAGTTAAATGTCCTTGCAGTAAATTTACTGCTTTGTCCTTTGTTTTATAGCTGATTTTCTTGTCATAACTTCAGGTGCGAGTGTGAAGTATGCGACATCAAACCAACTGTTGCCGAGTGTGTTTGTTGTCGCGAAATCGATCAGATATGGAAGAAAGTTGTGGACCAGCAACCCGAACTCCAGATGAAATGCATAACAGAGCATCCTGGGTTTCATTCCACGTGCCTTGATGTTTGGGTCCTCGAAACAGCATATTATGCATACAGACAGCAGTATGGTCACCCCCAGCACGATGGAAACGAGTATGACTTTTATGTACAAGAATACATATATAACCTCATGAATTAGTGACATTTTGAAATTCACCCAAAGCACCGCCTTAGAAATCATGTTATTCTTTTATAAATAAGGCTAACAAATATATAATTTACACATGGCCGATTTTGCAATGACTTGATTAAAGCTTGACAAACGACAGTTAAAAGACAACCATAAATTAATGCAGTATTGGGCCATTTTATTTTATATGCACACCCCCCTATTGAGGAATTCACTTCTATACCCCTTTGGATATCATTTTGGGCATACCCCCTCTGGATGGTTTTATTTATTTATTTTAGCCACTGTTTCTCTAGATCCTCATGGATAGCCTTTCCATCCCTCTAGGATTTTCCACTCTCCCCCCAAGGATATCCAAGTTCCTCGATAGAGGGGGGGGGGGGGGCTGTTGGGTATTATATCCTGGCTACCATCCTGGTGTGGATATCCACCCCTTTGGATATTTTACTCATCCCCGTCTGGATGTTTGTCAGTTTTACTTCCTCCCTCCCCCAAGGATATCCAAGTTCCTCAAGAGGGAGGGAGGGAGGGGGGGGGGGGGGGCATATAAAAAGGAATGGCCCATTAAGTGCCCAGGCCCGGGGTACTTATTTAATTCTGGGGATCTTAGGTATTAGAGATGAGGCACTTAAACAAGGACCCACACTATAAAAGGGCCTCAACTAGGTTGAAGACACCTTCAGTTGGTAATCAGCCTTTGTCAAGTGAACATCTCTGTGCTTAACAGATACAGATATTTTTATTAGCTCCTTGCACAACAAATGGTACATTGGAATATAGCGCTAATAAAATATAATTTAGTGTAAACATTAACATTTAGATCCTAAATAGATAAAATTTAACATAAAATCCCTCTTTGTGGGGTGGGGGGGGGGGGGGGGGGTAGGGGGGGTGCTTAATAGAGACGGGCACTTAATACAGCATTTATCATAAGTAAATTTGATTTTCCTTTGAGCAAACTAGTTTACTCCTAATGTTTGTCATCACATTATTCCATCATGCAGTTTAAAAAAAAAAATTAACCAGAACTCAGAAGGCTATGTATGTAAAGCTTATGTGCTTTTGTTTGTTTTTTACTTTTGACATTTTCAATGACTCTTGGATTCAATCAGCAAAAGTTATGACTAATATTACCGTAATTATTATCCCAGTCTGTAAACTAAAAAAAGATGAGATATTGTGATGGAAACAATATTTTATATTTTTTTTATAAATTATACTAAAAAACTAATGCGTACTGTCTAACCAATTATATCTTTCCTCCAATCACAGACATAATATTATTATTGGGTTACTCAACACAAATAGTTACATGTAGGTCATCCCTATAAAATATTTTCTTTACCATTGCCCACCTAACCATTTTTTGAGGGGGAAAAGCACAAAAAAGGCAAGGTTTGAGACTGACCCAATTTTTGGGAAAAAGTAGAAGAAGAAAAAGATTGAAGACATTTTTTTAACTACACTCTTTTCCGAGCTCTCTACATATTAGTTTCTTGCCTTTCTCATGATACATGTAATTGTCAATCCATAACTGTAGTAGAGGAATACATGAACAATTTTATGCGAGTATTCAAGCCAACTTTGTTCTTACCAACCAACCCACCATCCCAAGCCAGAGGACACTGGTAAACAATAATAATAATAATAATAATAGTTTATTTCACCACATTCCCAGTCAAGGCCTGAATCACAGTGGTATTCAGCAGACACATAAGAATATTACAATAATATACAAGGTTCACACACTCGGGTGTCAACAGCCCTGTCAACAACAACAACAAATTCTTTATTTACACTCACTTTACAAAAAATAATATAACATTAATTAGGGTTTAAAATAAAAAGAGTGCTAGGATGGCTGAAATAGTTTAAGAAAAATTAATCAAGTCAGGCACCCTAGGGAAAAAAAATATTAGAATATTTGGTTTGGGTAAAAAAAGGAGGAGAAAACTACAGTAACAAACAAACAGACAAGTAAAAATAATGTTAATTTAGCAAAGATGACAGGCAGTGATAAGCTTCGCATCAGTTGTAAACGCTACAGCTTTGACCATTCCTATTTCATTAATTTTGATGTTAAGTTAAGTTGTAAACCCACTCAAAGGATCTTGGTGTCATGGTTACGAGTGACCTATCATGGAACCACCAAATGCTTGGGTTTCTAAAGCGAAACTGTACAAGGGACCTACATGTACCTACCAACTCCATAAAGACTCTGTACGTAGCTCTGGTCAGATCTCACTTAGGATACTGTAGTCAGTTATGGGCTCCTCAATCTGTTATTAGAAACATTATGCTTGTAGAATCTATTCAATGCAGGGCAACTAGATTTATCTGTAAAACTTTGCCTCGACCTAGCTACAGTACAGCTCAAAAAGAATGCACCCGCAAGAAGTCCCGCAAGAACTTCTTGCGCCGCAATTTGCTGCATAGTTTGTGTTTGTTGTTCTAATATATTTCTTTAGTACTTTAATTTGATGTTTCCCGCAGAACGTGAACCTCAGTCTGCAAAATGTAACTTAATTGTTTCTTTCCAGTCGAAGGGACGACTTCGCGTTAATAAGTAAGAGAGTTTCAACCCGTTTAATTAAGTTGAACTTCTTGCGGTTGAAGTTCTTGCGGTTCTAACTTCTTGCGTTTAAGAAGTTATTGCGGGTCTAACTTCTTGCGGTTGATAATTAATTATAAGCGCAAAAAGAAGCGCAATAATCAACTTCTTGCGTCCGCAAAAAGAAGTTCTTGCGCGTGCATTCTTTTTGAGCTGTACTGTACATGTATAATGATTGTTTGGTGTCCTTAAACCGTTTACCTATCAAATACTGGTTAGAATACATAGATATTGTCTTCTTTTACAAATGCAAGTCTAATGCTATTAGTATTGACATCACTAAATGGGGCGGCCTTCACCTCCTCGGAACCTGGAATAGTACTGGCTATCCAAACAATGCCTAACCCTGAAACAATACAAACCCTAACCCTAAAACAATGGAATTCTTTGTCAGTGCAGTCCAATAAAATGCAAGGTTTTGAGAGGTGAAGGCCTGCTGCACTAAATATGTGAGCTTGTGTTCCGGTCGTTCCCGCCGTGCTTCCTTTGGTTTGTACTTTAGGCAATCTGTCATTCCCAGGATGCCCAGCTTTAGGGATTCATATTTTTTGCGCATTGTTAACTTATGGAATGTCATCCCGGATGAAATCAAATCATCCCAACTCTATCGACCTATAAAAGAAAACTCCGACACTTCTTTTTTCATAGGCTTAAGCATGTATTCAACCAAGCTTATACATGTATGTCCTAAGTGTTGCCATGCCAATGCTTTTATTATCTTTTCTTGCTAGATCCTCCTTTTGCTTTATTATCTTAATTAATCCAAAGGTGTAACTGGGGACGGGTGTGATCAGGTTTTATTAAAGGCTGGGTCACTGGTGCCTAAACCGTGTAGGGGACTTTGTGTCCTTTTGTTTCTGTGCCATGCATGTTATGCTTAATCCTTAAATAAAAGATACTACTGATAATTAGAAGTACATTGTACATGTGTAAGCTACAGTAGGCATGCCTCATCCCACCATTCATATACACATGTACATGTAGCTTAGCAATGGGCATCTTGGTACTCTGAGTTTGGAATAATAAAATATAATCCTCAAGGCCCTCTTTTGGATAGATCAGATCAGCCAGATAGTCCTGCATTTTATTGGGATGGCCTTATTATATGAGAAGAAAAATACTGCACACAAAGTTAAGACAGATAAAGTTTCCCAAACCACCTTCCCCTGTCAATGTTGGTAATGAATGAATTTCAAATTGAGCATGCACCTAAAACAACATTGACAGGGTTTATTTAAAGAATGGTCTCTATAAAAGTGAGCATTGTCCCAAGTTATTTTGTCTGCCATTGTAGCTTGTATTATGAATACTGATTTAAAGAGTCCTACAATTTATATTTAGCTTGATTGGTGCAGATTTTGTAGTCCTGACTTTTCTAAAGGCTTGCATATCTCATCTTATACAGGAAATTCAGATACATTGCGTACCGACAGCTGGTCAGGTGGTGCTGGGGATATCTTGGCAAGAATGTCCGTGTAGCGTTACCCTCCTGTGCTGTGTATAAGATAAGAGAGGCCTTTCCAGCTGACTTTGGAGCCACATACACTGGGTTGAAACCCCCACAGTTCTAAACTAAACATAAATGTATTATACTTTGAACACATACACTGCATGATTGTCACCCAGTTCGCTCAGTCCAAAATCCTGGCTGGAGCAACACTCATAGTCTTAAAATAATCGAATAGAAGGTACTGCCTTTGTGAAACAATCTTGTTGAACTTCTCGATTTGCAGATGGTTATAGAGGGCATAAAATCATAGATTTCACATTGGCCTCAAGTTACAAGTTACAACATTATTAACATTACATAAGGTTGCTTTAATTATCTTGACGTTATCAAGTCTGTACAATACAAAGACATAATAAAGTAAAAAATGTAAAGCAACTTTATTTAATGTCAGTAACTCATGAAAGTCTGGTGAGACTGATAAACTTGAGGCCGACGCGAGTCCTACGATTTTATGTCCTTATGCGAGAGACTTGAAGGTCTAACCATTTGCAGTTTGAGAACGAAATTGTTTCACAAAAAACAGCACCAGTTCTACTCAGTTATTTTAAGACCTGGGGTTTGAACCCGCAACCTTCCACTCATCAGACTGGAGCTGCTTAATCACTGAGCTAACCGGGAGGCAGTATAATATAACTTGGCTTAGGGAAATCAGTAAATCTTGAAGATAACCATTGTGTAACTGATTGCATGGCCCCTCTGTAATTATGTCTGGCCCTGCTATATCAAAAGGTACTCTTTATGTACATGTATAAGCATATACCAGTACTTTATAAATATATATATATATTGAAAGTAATGTACTTATTAATAGTTTATCATCAACAAATATGTATACATGTACATCTACTGCCTATTAAACCTGGAACAAAATTGCTCAACAGCAGTAGCTTTGTCCGGCTTCTCACATGAGGCTGAAAGTGGTTCAGGAACTGTGATATCCTGTACAGAGTCGGCAAGGGATCTTGGGTCTTGTCTGTATCCCTCAACTAGCACATCCAACAGCTTTGTTGTATAAGCTTTGAAACATACACCATTATGCTTAATTAGTATAAATCTACTTCATGACATTCATGTTCATCTTCATTTTGCCACACATGTACTGTACATTCAGTCATGTAACCCATTGTCTTATTAGGGAAAACTTACCATAGGTTGGTGCTACTTTCTTTTGCCTGACTGAGTAGTCTCCCTTTTTGTACTTTGGAAAACGAATTGAGTACTGTGGCTGGCCTGCTTGAGTTTCTGCTTGAGCCCGGGTCACTGTTTTCATTGTAATGGAGGGCAGCCAGAAGTATACTGAGAAATTAAATTACATCATTTGTGCGTTTAATTACAGCAACATACACTCTATTGATTAACATTGCTTACCGTGCATACATAGCCAAGAATGAAAAGGCAGTATGCTTTGGTGCAAAATGCAGTATCAGGCTGTGGAAAGCTTCAAGGGAAGAGGTTTGGTATTTTGGAGATAGCATCCGCACATCCTTGAGCAGGCTCTTGTTAAGGAGAAGGCCAGATAGCTTTTCGCAAACCTTTGAAGCTGTGATAAAATTACATATGAGACTTGATAAATATTATAGTAGGTAGAGTATAATATAACACTGTATACTCCATACAGCAGTATATAATACATAGTACACACACACAAACACATATATACCATGTATATGCAATCTTGAAAATATCCTTCAAGTATGTAATTATAATTGAATAATAATATGAATGATGAATATTACCAATAAAATATTATGGGATATTTTCAATGGGCCTGACCTAAGAGGCAAGCGAATAATATATTCCTGAAGTGATTGCACAATAGGAAATATATCTGAAATATATGTTATTATTTAGTACTTATAATAAGCCTTAATTAATATTATGCTAGTGTATACAACAGATACCATACAGGTATTTCCTATTGTGTGATCAGGCCTGAAATACATTTCTCAGATGCCTCTTGGGTCAGGTTTATTGAAGAACATAATATTAGGTACTAAGTAATACCCTTTCTATTAAGTTTACCTACTGCATACCTGGTTGAAGCCACTCTTTATCATGGGCATCATCATCCAGTGGACCATGTGCACATGTAGGATATAGGTCTCCATGGCCCTCATGCACATCCTGGATGTGATTTACTACTGACTTCCACATCTCCTCTAGCATCTCTGGGCGATTCTCTCCCTCAGGTGCTTCAGCAGCTACCCAGTACATGTGGTTGACTATAGATTTCCTCCATAGACCTGCATCTTCACATTCTTTTTGTTTTGCAAGACTGTCAATTTTTTTTCCCAAACCTTAGAATGATGATGATAATAATAATTATCTATATGTAGACAACAGTTTGAGTTTTGCTTGCTTTGTAGTACTGTTTTTTTTTTGGGGGGGTTAGTATTTACATACTCTGTATATTATTATGTATTGTTTCAGTTACCTTTTGCAACATGCCAGATATCATAGTAGTGGTCAACACCATTTGGCTTAAGGTTTATCCTGATATAAGCACCATTTTGCCTATTTCTATCAGTTATCAAACTGTCCAGGTGCAAGCCCTTTTCTTCAAGAAACTGCAACACCCTCAGCAAACCCTCGTGTTCACACCATGAACTGTTTGGTACCTTGTTACTCTATAAGTACCCAGAAGAATTAATTAGAAAGAAACATCAGTGGTAATCAATGTGTAAATAACAAATTTAATGTAAATCTGCAGAAAACATGCACAAAAACAAGTGAGACCATATAATATTGGGGTTACATATATAATACCAACATGACTTCCTGGTTGCCTATTAGTGCCTACCAGTATTTGTTTTTATTTGTCATTTGCATTTTGGCCTGTCCGATTCCAAGGCTTGATAAGACAAATTATGACTCAAAAATAAACAGCTGTAATGAGTCGTTACAGTATATTAGCTTGGTTAGCCAACTGATATTTGCATATTTTGTACATACTTGAACAAGTTGAGTGTCTAGGACCTTGTTGACTTGTGCTTCCAACACAGTAAATGCTCCATACTTGGCACAGTGGCCAGGACTGTCTGAGCGGCCATCCCCAGATAAAACAAGGCCTTCATATGCTGCCAAACTCTCTATGACTTTTTCCTGTTCCTCCTTCCATACCTTGACAACAGTGGGAATCAGGTATCGTCTTTGGTGTTTATGGTAGGTTACACGACTGAAGCACCTCACTTTGAGGATTTCTAACATTTTCAAAGTCTTGGAGATCATGGATCCAGAGAACAGCATAGCAGCAGAAAGTAGCAGATTTCCTGCTGGCATTTTATTTATGTAGGGCTGGCTGTGCCATATTCTGCTAAAACTACAGGTCTTGCATTTCTGTGTTATTTGAATAAGGGTACCAACAACCTTTGAGATAAATGCTGTGGCTGGTTCTGTGCAGTGAGGACAAAACTGGAAAAGCTGCATCAAACATGAATAGAAGACAATAAACTTTTCCTCATCCTGTGGGTTTACTTTATGCCTAAAACAAATAGAACAGTGAATTTACAAAACTTGTGTGAAATACATACTAGACAAGGGGCACTTGTATGTGATATGTCAAGGGGGCACTTGTTTGTTTGTGTATAAGTGCAGCAGTACCAGATCTGGTTTTAAACTTAATTGCATTAATTTTATAGTCAGGCTGTTCAAATTATGTGTACTAAGGGACCGGACATTATTTAGAGGGGGGGCTGGTGCAAATGAAAAAATGCCCTCTAGCTTACTAATGGCTCCCCTAATTTGCTGCATTAAAACTGGGACCCTCCCCCTATTTTTACCAGCCCCCCAGCCCCCCCCCCCCCCCCCCCCCCCCCCCCCCCAAACACACACACACACACAAATAATAATAATCTCCGGTCCTTGGGTTAAAGCCAATGCCATTTATCATACAAGTGCTGCATATTAAAATATGTTTCAAATTGTTTCAAAGGCTGCATATTAAAATATGTTACAAACACATGTACACTCACTCGTTATTTGATGGTAGGTCATCACAATCGTCACTTTCAAAACAAAAATCTGAGGGGGTATATTCACTTCCAGTACTCTCGGAATCATCTTGTGACTCGGCCAGAACTTTGACAGGGCTGCACAAAGGAGTTGACTGAAGTGGAAGTGTACATGTGGTCTGAGTGCATGTATCTTTTGTCTGGCTATTTACTTGGGTCCCTGAAACAGGCAAAAAGGTAATAGTTCAGTTATATAAATATGAACTATTGCAGTACATTCTCTAAATTAATAAACTACCATTCAAATCGAATTCTATAAAACGAGCTCCTTACACGTACGGCGAGTTTGAGGGCAATCAGGGCCCAGGGGGGGAGGGACTCCCTTATGTGAGGGGTACATGGATGCTCGTCGTACCTTTTAGGGGTCAAAATCAGGAGTTTGGTACCATTTAGGGTATCTACCATCAAACACAGACATTTCTATGTAAAGCGGTACCTTTTAGGGGTTGGGTGTCAATTGAACAAAAAAGCTGTTATCAATTTACATTTTTATTATCTTTTAGGGGTCAAAATCTAGATAGGAGTTCATCCATTTCCTTGTTAAAAGATGATTTATTCGGGTGTAACAAACGGAATGATGAACGACTACAAACAACTACGAAC
>JAOWCC010001368.1:42918856-43182349 GCA_030867875.1 Actinernus sp. WN-2022
AGTTGGGCTATTTTTAGATACTTTTGCGGCCAATTAGTGGATTGCACCAGTGGCGGAACAAAATATACCTCATTAGCTTCTTTTGTTATACCAACAACACGTCTGAACGCTTTTTTGATTTTATTCCCTTAGGAATGATTGCAACCCAATAAAAGCGGGAAACCGTTCTAAAATAACCTAACTTATGAAAATGCCGTAGCATAGAGGTAGTATGGGAGATTCTCGCTCTTGGTTATGGGCTCTTGGCTGATTACATGTACAAGAGCATGCATTTAATGTTCCGTACAATGTGAAATGGTACGTGTACTACCCTATACAGCTATTTAGAGATAACAAAAACGTCGTGATAAAAATTATTGAATTAAAGGGAAAAGACAGAAAGGGCACAGATAGCGATTACTAAATATCTCAAACAGTCATGCCTTGATCGTACAACACAACTAAAACCACTTATTCAGTTTTGATTCTGAGGAACTCTACCATCCACATGAAGGTCAAAGCGTAACTGTTTTAAATATTTAGTGATGGATGCCTATATCCCTTTCGATCTTGTCGCGCAGGCTTAAGGCATTTTGCCAACTACAGGGACCGCGGGGTACCCTCAAAAGTGGTAGGGCTAAACCACCCATACAGTGCAACGAGCACCAAAGGCGCGAGCTGCTAGGAGGGTTTTGGGAATGCCCCCCAGAAAATTTTGAAAACTAGGGCCTCGGAAATACCATTCGCTTCGTTTTCCAGGGGTCTTTCTCGCTAAATCTCTGTTTTTTTCTCACTTTTCCCGAAAAAAGTGGTAGGCTATAGCCCGACCTGCCCCGCCCCCTCCGCGGTCCCTGTATTGGAATAACTATATATTGAACATTATATTTGTACGTGTCTATATATATGATGATAGATGATGATATGTTGTATTAATTTTCGTTGTCGATCTTAAACCAGCTTTATTCCTTCATAAAAGCTCGTAATTATATCTTATGTTTCTTCACAAAAAAGTATACCAATAGATACTGTCCATAGCTTTTATTTTAGTTATATTGGTACTATGATTTTATTTTAAAAAGGTAACGTTCTGGTATCGGGTTTGTTTATGTGATAATTGCATTTGTCTATGATAGTTATTAACAAGAAACAGGAAACCGAAAGCTTAATTAGCCTGAAAGCTGAAAGCGTAAATTAATTAAAAACGCAAGTTTTTTTTCACGATTGAAAAGTAACACCAGTGAATTTGTTTTCATAATTTGTATTTAAATAAAATATATACTAATTTATTACTCCATGCAAGACTGTTCAGATTGATTTAAACATGGAAATATAGGTAAAGCCTTGCTAATCACTTATCTTGTCATTTGTCACCTTCTTATCAATATGTATAAACAAAAACCTGCCTGTGGCGTTTGACTGCTCATATACAGAGGCTCGCAAGGGTTGTTTCATAACACGGTACACCTCTGCTATTAAAACTTGTTGTGTCTGCGTCTAAATATATTGAGGAGATGTGAACTAAAGAAGCTAACCTTATACTAATAAGATACTATGATTGTTTAAATGAAATGATCAGATCTGTTCGCATGACAGCAATGATATCGACCTTGAAACCTTGGATACACTTTTTTAAGATGCCCCTAAATATACGAGATCTCGAGAGGTCCCGTAATTTAACGTGCGATTCTTCACGTAAATTCTCTGTGGTGCCTAAACGTCACTTAACGACACACTTAAGTCTTGACACTTAAGCGTACTCCGTAGTATATGACCTAAGTTATTTTATACAACATCCGTAAGTTATACAGGTGTACCTTCCGGGCCCAGAAACTCATTGCGCGATTAACTGAAGAGCGAATAGGTATCAAGTTAAAATTAAGTGCTCTCTCTTGGAGCCGTGTAATTAAATATATAATAGGTATAATCTACTTTAAATAAAAACAATAATTACATTAATATACTTAATAATTTAGTGCTCTCCCCTGGAGCCGTGGAACTTAAACTATATTATAATAGGTATAATCTACTTTAAATAAAAACAATAATTACATTAATATACTTAATAATTTAGTGCTCTCCCTTGGAGCCGTGTAATTCAAACTATAATAGGTAATCTACTTTAAGTCAAAATACATAAATATAAGAGAAAACTAATTACATTAATAAGAATCTGATTATTACATAGTACTGTCAGCTGTGGATATAAATTGAGAAAGGGTAGGACCTTCTTACCTTCAGGTGAGAGACAATTCCATAAGACAGCCCCTCTGCAGGAAAAACATTTTTAGAGCGTTAGTACTAGGTTTAAGAACAACGATATTGTTGTTTAAACATCGAAGGTTGTGCATTATGGTCTTAAAATGGTTTGAACGTCTTACATTTAGGCTAGGCCAGTTTAGATCACTTAGGATTTGAAATGACCGGACATAATAGTCAAATCGAAGATCCCCGTAATTAAACGGACGGCCCTATTTTGTAATTTTTTAAGTTTAATGCAAGGCTTTACCAATATTTCCTTTACCAATATTTGGTAGGATTAATGATTTATAAATATAAATATAAATAAAATCGATATCATCTCAATCGTAGGAACAGTTTCCTTTGATTCGTCACTGTCACAAATATATTTTCCGAATTCGCTTTTAATGTAACATATTACGTCACATTCCAGGATATTGAAGGGGAAATCTGATTGGTCCATATGACAATAAGGCGTGAACAGACGTTTCTTTTATCGTCGAATTTATGAGAGTGAAAAAATACGTCTGGTGTAGAAGGCTAAGTGGCTTTTGGATTTCGGCTCATGGCTCATGCACTAATGATTTATCATTTATGCAGTTTATGGCTGATGATTTATGATTTATGATTGATGGCCGATTACTTATAACTTACGATTATAGTCATCGCTTATGACTACAGCATATAAACTATGCATAATATACGATTTTACCTTGCCTGTTTGTTGTGCTCATCTCAAATCCTTTGAAAGAAATATATGATTTTTTAAGAGATTATTTAAGAGATTTGTTCGTTCATAAGACAACAGTTAACATTGGGACGGTATACACGTGATCTGAAATGGGACAATACAAAAGGTATATTGACTGATGCACTTCAAAATTAAAATCAAACGTTACTTAAGAAATAAAAACAAATAATGTTAGTCCCGATACCCCTTTCCTAGTATTTGAGTGACAAAACAACACAATGGTTTTCTTTGTGTACACAAAAAGTAACCTAAGGACTAAATATCTAGGTCACTTCATGCATTTTATCAATAACAAAGGATTATCCTATTGTAGTAATGGCAGGAAAACCGAAAATATTTGGGTTAGGGGGATACCTTTGGGGTTAGCGTTAGGTATTATGGTTGGTAGGAATATAACGTCACCGTGGAATCGTAGTAGCTCATTACCATTATCGACTTTGTTTTTTATAGGGAAAATATCAAGTCGACATGGGCAAAACGATGACAATCTTCTTTCTGTTGGCTTCTGTTCTACTGCTTACAGGTAAAGGTTTGAGTTTTCACGAATTACCCAGCTTCACTGTTTGCAAGGTAGATTTTTTCGTAGACTGCGAGTGAGGCCTTCCGTATTCATACTCACTGCTTTTTTTAAATTTTACTTTTTTTTACCGAGTGAAGACTGGAACTGAGTTTTGACTCATTCCCAGGCTCTACTCGTAGAAGAAAAAACACGGACAGTGTCCAATGGAAGTCGAGGGACTTGCTCGCAGTCAATGACTTTAGAAACTAGACGATTATTACAAGTAAATCCTTAAAAATAGTTAATGAGTTTTATGCTAAACAAAAGTAAAGGTGATTTCCAAAACACTCCTCTTGATTTATTTTTAGAAAATGCGTATTTATACCCTTCAGTGTGCTTTTATGAAAGGATTATGTACTGTAATTACTTAAAGACTGTCAAAAACTAGTATTTTGTTTATACTATCCAAATAATAAACAGATCAGTATATAACACAAAGCCGTCTTCAAATTATTTACCCAGATGAAACAACATTTATGTTAATTATTAAAATATTGACCAATCAAATTCAAAACTGCATTTTTGGGGTGGCGATGTCATGGACATAATTATCGGTTAATGAATTCACTCTCGGAGAGTGGACCCTTAGAAGGAGCTAAACAGTTGGCTAGCTGTATTTCAGGCTACGTTGTTGACGATTTAAACATTGGAAAAAAACTGGGACGGCCATTTTTCGATGTATCATAAGAAATGCAGTCGTGTTTATAGTCATTGGTTTTGAGAACATTTGTAGGAATATGGAAATTCTACTTCAGCCTAGTTTCTATATTATACCACGTCAGTATCATTTCTTAGCTAGATATTCCAGCATTCTGATTGGAGGAAAGGTTCTCATCATGTCGGTATATTCACCGGATAGCGCGGTAAATACGAGTTCTGCTTATTCCAACTAAAATATTCCAACTAAGATTTCTGTTTCAGATTTGCTTAAATTTCCGAGGGAGAAAACGATGAGATGAAAGAAATTCACTGACCCTAAGCACACTAAAAATGCGAAGCTTCGTGTTTGCAGGAAGGACGAAATTATATCAAAACAATCCGCCGTACCGTACATTTACCCATAATCCCTTGCGCGCAATTTTTTTTTTTATAAAATCGCGGTAAAGAGGTTTTCAATCTTAAAAACAAGTAAGTACAAATGATGTTGCCAACCACTGTTATTGAAGAGAATAGATGATTTCTAAGTATTTTGACCGTGTGAGGTTCGCAAGGAATTGTGGTCAAATGTACAGCCGCCATCTTTTTCGTTACGGTGGATTATTCACTTCCAGTACTCCTACGGTCAATTATGCACCATAAATACTCCTTCCTATCATTTTCATTGTTATATCGTTATCACATTGCATGTTACGATATCAATACCCCATGTACTTTCGATGTATTCTTCACTTTTCACGCTCAAGGGTTTCAATATGAGGCCATGGGTAATGTAAATGTATTCTATTCCCCGAGTTTATCCTCTCGAGTCTATAACATTTCACTCGTTCGCTGCGCTCACTCGTGAAATGTTTTCGACTCTCGAGGATAAACTTCACATCTTCGCACCACCGTGTAATATCCTCTTGACTATCTATGTACGCGAACGACAATCAAATATATGAAATAGGAGAGTCGAACCATCATGCAGTCACACAGTGAACTATAAACTTAAAGAGAATGCGGATAAAGCTGCTGAAAGGTAGGAAGACATCGACTAAAAGAAACACAGCGAACAACCTTACTATAGAGCATGATAACCTTAATAAACAAGGAACCGACGGCGTTTCTGTAAATGTACATGGAAATGAAAATCTCAAATGATATCGTTGTTATTATTGTTATTATTGTTATTTTAATATTAATATTAGTAGTATTTGTATTAGTAGTAGTAGTAGTAATAGTAGTAGTAGTAGTAGTAGTAGTAGTAGTAGAAAAAGTAATAGTATGGTTTAATTGTAGTGGTATTTGATATAAATACTTCGAGAGATCTAGAGATTTCAACTGATTCCTTGTAATTTCACGAGCAGTAGCGGTGAGTCAAATTACAGGGAATTTTGAAATCTCACGAGTGGTATGTCACATATAAACAATGCCACGCACAAACAATGCTATTAAATGTTTATAATACGTCAAGCTAAGACATTTCTGGGACAAACCCCTCATTGCTTGATCGTGCTCAAAAACTAACGAACTAGTGCTTTTCAAATTAGATAGACAGAAAAGGCATAACAATAAAGAAGATCTGAAAGAATAGAAAACTTACACTTTTAAGTCCATTTCATTGTATTTTTTTAAAGTACTTCATCAAGTTAAGGAAAGGAGTGTTCAGTATTCTTGTGTTTCCTTTATGCATGGGGATACCGCCGTGCTGGAGATTTTCTGGTCAAACGTCGGCTTGTTCGAGAACTCGAAAATTAAACTGTGATTGAGTCTTTCACAAAGATCCGCAACGAGTATCTCGACAGCATGATTCTACACTTTTTTGTTATTGTAAGTTCTGCATATTTGCTTCTTTTAAGTTTAGTTACTTTTCCAAGATTTTCCCTTCGCACTTTCGGGTAAACACGTCCGCCATTTTTCTTTTTAAGACAGCACTGGTGGCAAAAGCTACCGTATATGCAATAGGTTTGTAATGCATTTAGTATTTAGTATTATTAATACCTACATGTAGGTATTACAAATTACGCTGAAATACCACTGTTCTCAAATAAATCAAATGACAGAAATTTCTTAGCTTGTATTATGATAATAATAATAATTATTATAATTATTATGGCTACTGTTGTTATTATCATTATTACTATATTTTATATTTTTTATAATTTTTATTATTCATCTTTTTATTTCAGGTGTAAGCGAAGCTATCCAGTGTTACAGTTGTCCTGAGTTTACTGACAAGGCCAGCTGCCTTGCAGCAAGCACCATAAAGACATGTGACGGCGGATATTGCGCGATATTGGGAACTTCTAACAGCAAATTTCAGTTGTATTGTGGCAGGATGTTTTTCTGCAAATACTTCAAACGCCTTCATGGTGTTGATTTGAACTGCTGCACCAGTGATCGTTGTAACACTGGCTCGTCAGTATAACTAAATTTTTGATTCATCCACGACTCATTGTTTGTGTTATTTTGCGTATGTAGCCTACCATATCTCTTAGAGTGAAAATGATTAAAGACAAGACTGATAAAGTAAAATGAAAATGACTCCTTAGAATGACGTAGAGATCCCTTTAATATTTGCCCACACTACACATTTTGCATCACATCACACGCTGTATTCAGCACACGACACACATGTACACTACAGTGTCACTACACTGAACGCAGCACACAGCACAACGCATAACTAACTATACACACTACACCCTGAACACTGAACACTCCACATTAGAGGGATACGCTCAATCATATAGAAATATTGCTATAAATAAGCTAAGCCTAGAATTAACACCACCCGATACAAAATAATAATGATAAATTTTATTACATACTCCCCTCGGGGCTTTTCAGTATCTAATCACAATCATCGATCAACCCTGTACTAAACATCAATAATAATTATATATATCAGACCATTTAAAAAATATTACTAATAATATAAAATTTAAGTATATATGTACAGTCAATTCAATTTTATTAAAACTCCTCCCAAAGCAAACACTTAAGTTTGTGCTTAAAGTTTGTAATTCCATTACAGCCCTTCATATCGTCTGACATAGCGTTCCATAATGTGACGGCTCTGTAAAGAAAGGTCCACTGACCGGAAGCTGTCCTAAACAGCGGAATGTTCAACTTTCACTATTTATGGTACCCAAGTAATGCACTCCAGATATTTTCTTAAATTTGTTACACATGTATAATGGGGCTAAACCCTTGATGCACTAAAACGCCATAATGATATCCCTGTACTTAACAGTAAGACGAACCGGTAGCCAATTTAACTCGCGCAATACTGGAAAAATGTGTTCATACTTTTTAGTACCAGTTATGATGCGGGCAGCAAAGTTTTGAACTCGTTGCAGCTTAGCTAGGTTTTTTAGAGGTACTTGCCCACACAGAAGAAGAGTAAAATAATTTACTGAAAACCAAAGCATTGATTATAGTGATAATGTATGCCTGTCTAAAATATACTTAATTCTGTTAATCTGACACAGACTACCAGTACACGCGGAACCTACATTAGTCACATATTCATCGTAAGTCAAACTTGCATCAATTACCTTATTACACTTTAATTTCGCGACATGTTAATTTCGCGAATTTCGCGATTTGCAAAAAAATCGCGAAAAATTGATGTCGCGAAAATTAAGTGTCGCGAAAGTTTGCATGCGCGAAAATTAAGTGACCACACATATAAGCTTTAAGTGAAAAATAAGCCCTTTAATAAACGTTCTGAGTCCACTTATTCAATGTCTCCGTCGTCTTCACAATCGTCTCCTCTGCATCAAGTATTCAGTATTCAGCAGACGTCCAATGACAAATAGAGAACGGAACAAGGATTGAAGACATAGAAGTTGACCTCAGACAATCAGTACTAAAGCCAGTGCATGCTGCATGGCTTGTTGACCTATACAATTATCTGACCAGCACTGAAGGAAAGGTCTACATTCATAAAGGATGGGAGAAAGCAGGAATCAAGTGCGTTGTTTCTGGCGAGCAATCTCTACCATCAATTGACCCATATCAAGGCATTTACCATTCATGAACCATTTAGTTCCTAAGTGCATTTGCATAAATGAATGTAAATACATGTAGACTTAAAACTGAAAAAACTGTAAATGGACGTTGAAGTTTCTTGTGGAAGATAGTCTATTTCTATTCATTGTTTCATTGTTACCGTTCAGTTACCGTTTTGTTGCAGTTGGAAAAAGGTACAAATAAATACAAAAACTTTTACGTAGTCTTGTTTATTTTTGTCAAATAGTCAAATAGCGAAGGTATTGATTTAATTATTGATTTATCGACAAAATCGCGAAAGTAAAGTGGCTCGTTTTTTACCGATTTCCCAAAAACGCGAAAATAAAGTGTCGCGAAATATGACCATCCTCAAATCGCGAAATTAAAGTGTCGCGAAAAATAAGTGTAATAAGGTACAACTCCAAAATCCTTAGCAGAGGGAACTGGATGTAACTGCTTGCCGAGGAGTGTTGCGTAGAAATCGTCCGGGACTCAACGCAACATCTGACGCATACCAAGCTGCAGGAGTTTGGTCTTGTCCGGGTTAATCAGCAGGCTGTTAGCGCATCAACAGACAGCGATCCCCCGTAGATCTTCGGTCAGTTGTTCAGCGACGATATCAATGTCCTTTTCTGTAAATAATATGTATAACTTAATTAGAATCGTCAACATAGGATTCAAGGGAACAGATGTTTGGTACTAGAGGCAAATCGTATATATTAAATAATACAGGTCCAACGATAGAGCCGTGAGGGACTCCATGTGTAGTGGGGCGTGACTCAGATTGCGTGGAGCCAATGCGCACGATCTGACTTCTCTCCGACAAATATCTCTTGAACCAATCGACAGCGCCGCTAGACACACCCAGTGATCGTAGTTTTGTCAGTAGAAGGGGATGATCGATACTAGTACTATCAAAAGCCAAGAGGACCAATGCCGTCATTTTTTCCTATCCATTGACTCGAGAACAATATCTGATATCAGATTGTTCAATGTTTTTGTGGAGTGTAATTTCTTATTTCCGCTTTGATGGTCTGTCAGTTTTTTCTTCGTCCCTAAGTACGTAACTAGCTTGTTTAAGGCTATGCGCTTGCACATTTTTGAGACTGCAGGCAGCAGTGAAACCGGGCGGTTATTGTTAGCTGTTTCATGATCCCCTTCTTTCAAGAGTGGTATGACTTCTTATTCCTTCCAGCGAGTTGGAAAAACAGACTACAGCAGAGAACGGTTCACTATTTCCGTCGGGGTGCATGAGCAGGATGCAAGGCATGGCGTCCTTGATAACGGCCATAGAGACATTGTCACGTCCAGGTACATTATTGGATGGGAATGATTGCACAACTTTGCGAATCTCTCTGCACGAAACTGGAACTCATCCATCGCAACATCTTCAAATGTAGTTCGAGAGGGCAGTGCATGTAAGTAGGTCATGATCAGCGGCGAGGGATTTCGATGCCTCCGAAACACTAGACGCTGACTAGATCCGACATAGGTGAAAAATGCATTCAATTCGTTGATTTGAATACACGGCTCCGAAACCTCTTTACGTGGTATGCATTTCCTAATGACCTTCCACAAGGAGTTTTTTTTGTTGTTGTTCTTACTAATTTCACCCTGGACATGTGCTTTTTCGGCGCTCCGCAACTTGTTTTTTACTCCATTTTCAGACAAGTAGAATTTCTCCCAGTCAGCAGGCAACTGTGTCACACGGGCGACCTGATGCAACTTGTCCCTTGTTTTCATTAGGTCTTTTAATCCTGGTCGGTAAAGGGATACTGCCGGTATCTGATTTTCATGGTCTTAATAGGGGCATGCCTATCCAATACGCTACATAAATTATCATTGAAATGTTCGAGCGTTTCATTGACAACATCAATTGATGAATTATGATACCACGGAACTTGTAGTAGATCATTCACAAATCCATATAGTCACCGATTGTGACGTCATAAAAAAATATTTTTCCCGCAAAATTGCAATAAAACTGCTATGCTGAATTGTCCCAATCTACATACAAATTTTCGTGAAGAATAGTGAAATGATTTTAGCAAATAATATTTTCACAGTTCTAATGACACATTTAGGGGGGGGGGGTGGTTGGCCCCACCGTGAAAAACGACCAGGCTCTTTACACGACCGAGCCACAGTACAGTATTAATTAGAAGCAATGGCCTTGAGTACATCGTGCATTGTGTGTGACGCAAGATCTGGAATCCACAACAATAGAACCAACAACAAACGCTGGTGAGCAAAACTATTATATAACGTTACGGAATGTATACCGAAGTGGGTAGAAAGTATTGCAGTGTATTGTTATGCTACATAATCACGTTGGGGTCAGTGATGTAAATAAGGAGTAATTAATTAGTAAGAATCACTCGAAGGCATCTCTTTACCTTGCTTCTCAAATTCTATGATGTTGGACTTGGAACTCATCGCCAGAAAAGAAGTCGAATCAAATGGGGCAGGACTTAATATTTTTAAAACACCACACAGCAATCAAATGACTACTAATCTATATTTCGTGAATATATTTAGAGCACAGTATCGCTAAAGGTTCATTCCATGACTGAACATCTAACTCCATAAAAAATTATCAAAGTTTCTCAGTGATCTTTCAATTTGTAGCCACATGGAATCCAAAACCAATTTTGATCATGAGGTCCAAACCTTTTTTGATGTTGGTACTCTGTTGGTACTAATCCTTTTTTTTTGTATTTTCTGACTTCATAGACAAACATCAAAGAACTCCTGGTATTAATTTTACAAGAAGAACGCGTTTGAGGTAGCGAAAACGAAAATGGACTGCAGTGTTTTGACAACTCTGTCGCTAGTTTGAAGGTCTTCTAGCAAGTTCTTTGAACCCAAACTAAAGTTGTAAAACGGAACATATTTATAATAGAATGTCTTGAAACATAGCAAAATTAGGAGGCTATACTGGATCTTTCGAATGCGATAGAAGGTAAGACTAGCAGTGCTCACATAGCAGCTCAAAATAAAACCGCCTCACTGGTTAGCTCAGTTGGTAGAGCATGGTCTAGAGTGCGGGAGGTTCGGGGTTCGAAGTCGGCCGCATCCTTGGGCAGGGACGTTTATAAGCCGTTGGCCTTGTCTCCTACTTCTAATCAGTATTTGAAGGGCACGTGAAAGAACCTGTTGTACTACTCGAAAAAGAGAAGAGGATTGTCACCCGGTAATAATAGCAGCCTGGCCATTGCACTAACCACACACTCAACCGTTGTAAACTGCGTAGTAGCCATGCATTTGCGCCGAAATGGCAGTCCGAAAAATTCACGCGCCACGATCTGGCTGTGGTATTCGAGGTCGGTACAAAATGAATTTGGTTACACACCAATTAATTAATACAATACAGTACAGAAGCTTTTCTGTAACGTAGAAGTGTAATTTATAAGTTTATCGAAAAGAATGAGGATTAATGTAGGCAGGATATAAGCTAACACTATTATAGCCATTATGTTTATTTCAATTTGACCTAAACGTGGTAGCCGTCTTTCTGAAGTATATGTCAAAAAGCATTTCTCAGATCTTTGATTTAAATTGGGGTTTGCTACATACTACTACAACGACACTGTATGTATATATATATATAGCCCTTGCTTACTGTACATAAATGTTGTGTGTTAGTTCCAGGTAACGGCCCGGCACTACATGGGCCTGAATTTTATCCTAATATATCGCTCTTTAGAGTAGGTAGACATTTGTGTTGAAGGTCGGCGCCCTTACAGATCCCGAGCTACAGAAGTTATAGCAGAGTGTTTGCCTCTGAGTCAGTGTACTGTTCAAGGTCGTTCAAGCCCAAAGCTTCCAACAGACAACGGTTAGATATTCAAGAGCTTTAAATATATTTTATAAAAGATTTAAAAAGATTTAAAAAGATTGGGCCTCTTAATTACTATGACGAAATGTTACATTTACCATCTAATGAGAGGGCAGCAGTGCTTTACCTAGAGTATCCTTTGTCGGTGTTTCTATATGTAATACTCGGTAAAGCAATATTTGCATGAAGAACCGAGGCGGTACTTGAGTAAAATGTGTTACGCTGGGATAACTCAAGCGTCATGAAGTCAGACCGAGCAAGAGATGGTTATGTCAAGGACAAACTGGATCCTTTGCTTTCAGTTTAGACGTTTAGCTTGTGTCGTACTCTCTTTTCGTCGCAAATGCGGGGCATCAATAAACGAGATGCCGACCCCTGACGCTGTGTGTTGTGGTCATGTAGTTAAGTTAGTAAAATGTATTTTTCTCGGTTCATAGACTGGGTGATTAGAGTGTAATGGCTTTTTGCCTGATCTTATTCAACAAAGATATCAAACTGCGCAATCGTGATACGAAATACGCGTGACTTTAATCACGATTTAAAAATCAGGAATTGTACCGATTTAATTTTTTCTTTTTTCTTCGTCCTCAATTTTCATCTAAACACCCATGGGACTACCCGTTGGGTGCCAGGGGATCGAAGAAAGAAAAAATCGAAGAGACTTGGAGAGGGAATAATTTTACTTCCATACGCTCAGTTTAAAATCAAGCAAAATGCGATTTTGGTGGGCAAGTGGTAAGCCGAGTGAAATTACCGTTACATCAAACACTCACGGTTGAGTGAAATAAAAAGTTCAACTGTTAGACTCTTAGTTAATCTTTCTTCCTAATTAACTATATGTAATCTAATGGTATGAAATAAAGTATGTTGAACATTGTTGTTGTTGATGGACTTTGCATGTATAGCAAACTTCAAAAAAGTATTAGGGGTATAGAACATATATAGAATGGTCCCTTAAAAAATCGTATCTCGGAAAATTTCAAGCAAGTCTCGAAATCTCAGCGTTTCAAAAAATGAGTCTTGGATTTTGAAACAAGGGTATCGGCGTCTCGGCGAGTCTCGGATTTGACCATTATATATATATATACCCCTAGTATTGATTTCCCGTGATTTTGGCAACTAGCGTAAAGAGCCCATTCATTTACATCGGTTAGACAATTGTAATTCTATTTTATTTCATTTATTGGCGATTTATAACATCGCGTTCAGCAGACGGCAACGTTGCGGATATTTTGGTAGAACTAACAAGAGAAGCTGAGGAGGACTATTATGTAAACATCCACACACATGGCGAGGAGCCGCAACATGCACAATTAAAGAAGGCTTAATTGTCTTTTGTATCATGTCAGTGTAGCCTAGACCTTTTGGAAACAAAAGTATGTTACTGTGCTAATTATATACCTTTACGATTCAACAGTATTTGTTTTAAAGTAGATAACTGACGACCTTCGTATGTAAGTCCGTATGACACCCGATCGCAGGCGAGAGGTAAGCAATGTAAGATCCCTTGTTACCGCACAAATCGTGGTAGGAATTTAGCAAATTTCCACTGGTTTTCCGTGGTGTGGACTCTTATTTACCACGATTTACGTCATCACATGGTCAAAATTTGTTGTGGACTCACGAGGCGGAGCCAAGTGAGTCCACAACAAATTTTGACCATGTGATGACGTAAATCGTGGTAAATAAGAGTCCACACCACGGAAAACCAGTGGAAATTTGTTTTTTACAACAATATTAGAAAACGTACAAGGAAGTTTCGTTACAAAGCGTGACAGCTTTGAAAGAGCCAGCGTTGTCTATAACTTTCTCGCGTCAGCACCGTTGTCTGGACTCTCATTTACCACCGTACTTCAACCAATCAGATCGCGAGATTACCGGCAGTTGTGGTAAAAAATGTTATTGTCAAAGCCGCAACGATTGGAATGATTGTAAGTGATACTAAGTTTTTTAAGCATTTGCATGTAAATTAGTAGCGTACCTCAAGTTGTATCTAGTTTTATTGTAATGAGCTATGAATTTAGCCTATGGCTACCCAAATATTCTATGTTGTTGTAGCTACATACATACACTATCGAATTCAAACAATTCAAAATTATTATTATTATTTATTTTTTCAATATTGTTGAATAAAAACAGTGCCAAAACAAACAACAACAAAATAATAAAGTTGAACATCAGTAGGCCTGATAAGCTATATATTTATATTTCTAACTATGCGGCATTCACACGCAAAACTTGTAATCTCGGTATAGTGCAGTAAAACAACTTCCGAAACAGTTGAATTTGCGTGCTGCCAGGCTAAATCGGGACCGGCACAAATAGAGAACTACACGGTCTTATTTTTTTTGCGGGTCTCAAAATTGTACGGATATAATACAAAACCTATAAACGTACGCGGGTTCACAAACAAAAATTGAAGTAATAAAGTTGATTAATCAATAGAGCTGATAAGCTAGCCTGCTATGCAGACGTATTTTTTCACTCTCATAAATTCGAAGAAAAAAGTAACGCGGTCTGCTTACCCGAGCCTTAATTAGTTTCCAATATGCACACCTCATTGTGTTATGAACCAATCAGATTTTACCTTCCATATCCTGGAAAGTGACGCAAGGTTGCATTTAAAAGGTTTCAGATAATACATTTGCCATTGACCAATCAGGAAAGTGTTTACTGGCGCGCCAATTCACTAAAATTCTAACAATGGCTTTGATTGGACAGAAAAATGAAACAAGCGTGCTGACGTCGTGCTTGCATATTGGAAACTAATTAAGCGTTCAGGTAAGCAGACGTTACTTTTTTCTTCGAATTTATAAGAGATTGAAAAAATACGTCTGCATGGCAGGCTACTGATAAGCTATCTAGTTAGCATACTAACTAATGTGTTCAGTATTCGCACAAACTTCGTACTGTCAGTAAATTGCCGTCAATTAAGACAAAACCAAACGAAGGCGTTTGTGTTTCTACTATTGTGTCTCTACCAAAGCAAAAACTGTCAGGGCTGTTTGATGGAAATAAATCTACAAAGGATATATATATATACACTCGTTTTCAAAAACATTGCTTTTGATTTATATATATATATATACCTTTTGTTCTCCATTGTTTTAGCTGTCGAATTTGACAAGAATACAAAAGGTATATATACATTTGCAGTGCAATGTTTTTGAAAACGGGTGTATATATATGTATATATGTATATATATAATTCAACTTGTGAGAACGGTTTTCGAAGAGCGCTCAACTTGTCAGGAGCAGTAATTATTCTTATAAAATGCTAGACTTCAGGAGTGATTCATCGCTTTATTGCTACAGCTCTGTTTCGTATGTTCAAAGAATGACCACACTCTTCAGGCAATTACAACGAATGACCAGTAAATTTACATGCTAGCGGTATAAAATGAAATGAATGGTTGCTAGGTAACAGCTGAATTACGTAGTTCTAAAGTTCTAAAGTTTCTTAACACGTACTTATTTCTGTGGCGACATGAACTTGCTAATTAGTTACGTTTGTTTAGGCTGCATAGATCTTTCTTGCAGATTATTATAAACTTTTCGTAAAGGCATAGGTTACATTTCTTGTTAATATTATTGTAGGGTTGGCATTTTCTAAGTACTTTCCACTTTATGTTGTAGGATTTGTTGTCGTCTTTTAGGGTCCATATGTGTTTTGATAGTTCTGTGTCATTTTTTCTCTTATCATGCCGGAAGGATTTTCGTGTGGTTTCTATATCTTTCCTTGAAATTAGTTGCTAATCCTACGTAAGATTCTGTTGTTGATTCGGTTGTGACTGTTGCTTGGTAGACCACGTTAGATTGGAGACATTTTCCTTCGAGAGGGCATTCAGGTTTTTTTCTACAGTTACACTCTTTTTCTGGTTGTTGTTTTTGTGTCGTTGTGTTATCGGAGAGTACTTTCTTGTTGTGTGACGCGATGGTAGCTTTCATGTTTGGCATGCACGAGTAGCTAAGTTTGAGTGTATGTCTGTTGAAGATCTTATGTAAAGGGTGGTTCTTGGTAAAGCATTTGTCGACGGTGCTTAAAAACGTTTTCCCAAGATTGGTTTTGACGTTGGAGTCCCATGGAGGGTTGTACCATGTGATGTTTCTTTTTCTGTTCTTTCTTCTCGTTGTTCTATCTGGTTGTGGGTTGTATGTAAGCTTATAATCGTATCCGCTTTCTTTGATTGCTTTCTGGTAAGGAGTAATGGCTTCGTTGAAGACTTCTTTACTAGATGAGATGTTTGTTAGTCTCTTGTTGATGTTTTCTGGGATGTTTTTTAGTAGTGTTGGGGGGTGGTTGCTCTGCTATATATATATATATATATATATATATATTGCAGAATTTGTTTTGTTTTAGTATAGGCCTACCAACACAATCTTTATTGATATTTTTCTCAATAAGCGGTTTGCACTATTTCGTCAGTTGAATACAACTATCATAATCATTTGCGCTGATTCTTTTGTTCTTCTAATTTGTACCATTGTCTTGGTATTCTCAGAAGTAGAAAAATCTGAATAAGAAAAGGAATTCGAAAAGTATTCTAGTGGCAGTTGTATCCAACTGATGTAATAATGCAACTGAACCGGGAATTAGTATAACAGTCGTGGTTATCAATATTTCCAGACAGGAAATATTGATCGAATCATTTCTCGGTATAGAGTAGCAGTATTCCCTTGGAGATCACACTGAAAATATTACAGTGGAACCCCGATATAACGACGTCCCCGAAATAACGAAACATTTGTTTGGGCCCGGCAAAATTACAGCAGTATGACTTAAAACTCCGATTTAACGAACCCCGATTTAACGGTAAATTTTAGGTCCCGAGCGGGAATTTTACCCCGATATAACGAATAATCGTTGCGATTTATTGCATAACGCGTCAATAGGCCTAACCCGGAAACTTAAACTTAAAATATATACACACGTAATAATAGTCATATGGACACAAATGAGTGTACTGTACAATGGATTTGTAATATTAATAGCATGCATGGTTTGTAGTAGTATATGGTATTTATACCAAATATCACGTACAAACCATGCTATAAAATGTTTACAATACGAGGTAAGAAATTATCTGGAACAATCCTCTCAGTGGCCTCAATGCTTAATCGTGCTCCGTCAAAAACCAACGAACTAATGGAGTCATGTTCAGACTTTAAATGAATAACAATAGAAAGGATCTGAAAGAATAGCTAACTTACGCATTTATGTGACCAATTCCTTGTATTTTTCTTCATCAAGTTAAGGAGTGTTTCAGTATTCTTGTGTGATTCCTTACTGGGCCGGATCCCGCCGTGCTGGGGATTTTTTTTATCAAACTTCGGCTTGTTCGAGGACCCGAAAACTAAACTGTGCTTAACCCTTTCAGGCCCAAGTTTTTGGAACCAATTTTTAGCTATTTCTAGACCGAAAAGAACCCTCCCCCCTAAGTAAACTACAGTCATTGTTTCCATTGAATTTTCAACTGACCTACAATACTGGGGTCTCAAAGTTTTTAGACGGCCATTTTGAAAGCAGTTGTGGATTACTTAACGGAGCTGGCGGGAAGTTTGTTTGGAGGAATACAGAGAATTTCAGGCTTTTTAAAGCCTTTTTCACCATTTATAGAGTGCTGGAGGACATCATTAAGTCTGATGAGAGCTTCAATCAGCACTTTCTCAAAGAACCGAGTCTGTGCCAGGTTATGGTGACGGAGAAAGAGCCTCATTTCCCACTCGTGAATGGGCCAGGACATCTTCTGTCACTTTAGCGTGGGCTTTATAAATGGGAGTCTGGAGCCACCTATCATAGCTTTTTTGGAATATTGGACAATATTTACTTGCCATTGATTCCAATATGAAGGTATTAGGTCGAAATGGCTTTAGACTTCTTCTATATTTTGAAGAATGAAGATGGGGGAAGGGCAATGTCGCTGTTTGGTAGGATTTCCCGGCATGCTTTGCGGTCATTATGGATGAATTTAGCTTGCTGTGAAGTGCTTGTGGACAGAATGGCTTGGTTCTGGGCAATTTTAGGTGTTGGGAGACAGAAAGTGAGGTTAGTGCAAACATGAAACCCTAAATGTTATGTGAAATATGCATTTTTGAGAGAAAATGTAGAATCTGAGGAGAAATAATTATTTTTGGAAGTGCTATTTTAGTCTTTTTTTCTGAAATGAACTATGTAACGTGTAGTTAACTTATGCAAAGAAAGGAGGATTTAGATGAAATTATTCTTTGTTAACATGCCCAATGCAGTTCACTAGGATCACTTGTCTATACATTATGGTTTGTGGGAATCTCAGGGCCTAGCTCTTTCAACTTTGTCAGACTGAAACTCCCAAATCAAGTAACCAGTAAAATACGGAAAATTCCGTATGTGGGCATGAAAGGGTTAAGTCTTTCACAAAGATTTTGCAACAGGTATCTTTAATAACAACATGATTCTACACTTTTGTAAATTGTCAGTCCTGCATATTTGCTTGTTTTAAGCTTGCTTTTCCAAGATTTTGCCTTCGCACTGTTGAGTAAACAGTCCGCCATTTTTCAAGACAAGATCAAACATATACTGGTTTCGTGTATTCCAAATATGGCAAGAGCTACCATATATGGGTTTGTAATACCTACATGTAGGTATTACAAATTACGCTGAAATTTCACTGCTCTCAACCAATCAAATGACATAAATTTATTAGCGTATATTATAAGGAGTGAAATACTGTAATATGCCAATATTACGATAATATAATATCTACTGTATTTCACGGACCAAGTGTACAATCACTCTATGTCGCAACCCTGATATAACGTAGTTTTGGTTGTTTTTTTCCCCGTAACTCGGAGTATCGGAGTATCGTTGATAAGGAACCTCCGGCATAAGGAAGTAATTCGCTCGGTCCCTTCAGTGCACTTCGTTATAACAGGGTTCCACTGTATCATTATTCACACAAGTAAAAACTCTCCTGCGAAGAAACATTTTCTACAATAATTTGATAACAAGTTAAACATTGTATTTCATGATTACAAATAAGTTGGTATTTTCAATGATCACTTGATCAAGGTATGCTGATGTGTTAAAAGAGATAACTCAATTTTGGGTTCCTGTATAGATACTGAAGTCGCAAGTTATTCACCCTAAAACAACACACAGTTCAAATACTTAATTTTGGGTTCCTGTATAGATACTGAAGTCGCAAGTTATTCACCCTAAAACAACACGCAGTTCAAACACACAATTTTGGGTTCCTGTATAGATACTGAAGTCGCAAGTTATACTCACCCTAAAACAATACAGTTCAATAAGCACAACATTATTATTTGACTAAAAATATCACTTCCTATACAGCAGAACTAATCAGTTGAAATAAACAAAAAGTGTCAACACGACAGTTTTATAAGAGCTTAACTAACTACAACAAATACAATAAGTTTAAAACTGTAATGCAAAAGGTACCGATGAAGATAATTTTACTTTTTTATCCATTCCTCTTATAAATATTTTTATAAAAGTGGACAATAGTAGACCATAATTAATCTATGTACATTTAAAAGTATTAATGATCACTTGCAAATGTATTCACATTACAAGAAACAAAAGCATTTCGATTCAAATGTAAAGAAAATTAATTGATACACATTGTATTTTCTATAATTTACTTTTATTTTATTTATCAGTCACTTTCGGTAGTTACATCTTAAGAAAGAAAACAATCGGATTAAAGAATCAAGGTGAATTTTATAATTATTGCAATTATATTAAATATTACTAGTACCATATATTACCATAATTAAATAATATACTTAAATATGCATACAATAAGGTATAGTGATAATGCAGGTCAAGTGCTAAACTAAATTACAACGGCAAGGGAAAAAGATACGACAGGAAATTTAAAAATCAGCGAAACATATTGGAGTCACAGTGAATCGCATTGCGGAAGAAAGGTATAAATCTAGCACTTTTGAAGTTAAACTTCATGATACGTATACACTTTTTATACTTATAAACTTTTAAAATCAGCGAAACATATCGAGTCGACACAGTGACAGTCAATGGTGTTCCGGTTGATAGTAAAATCGTAAAATGATATCACACTGCCTCCAGTAGGGATATCGTTGTTATCAAGACGTGCGAGTTATCAATTTACAGACCAAAACCTATTTTGTCTGATTTGCTTTTTTTTTACTCCATAATTTTCCAAAAATGTGAAAAACATTACTTTTATATAAATGTTGGTGATTTTATGGATCTTCAAAGTTACAAATGAAAATGCTCAACAACAGGTTTTTATGTAATAAAAGTAAATTTCACGGCTGATTGGAGAGACCTAATTTATCTTCTCGTGTTTTAAGCTGCGCTCACTCGTGAGTTCTCACGATAACGTAAATGTAATGTCCTCTATTTCTGCCGGCCACTGTCAAACCATTGCAAATGACCGTGTTTTAATAAGCGAACGTTCTTTTGTCATTTTCATCTTTAAAAAGAGATACTTTTGCAACAATATCAAAAGGCAAATTTTATTAACTAGACTGCCTGACAGTTGATAATGGATAAATAATTCGTTTGAGGAATTTAGACCAGCATAATACTCTTAACTTTTACCAATTATTGAGCAGTCTTTCACATTTTTATATTAATTTGTCCAGACTTATTCAGCGCGATTCAAGCTCTTCCGAAGACATAATATTAGAAATAGCACTTCATAACAGTAATCAACATATTGTATATTACAAGCAAATTCAATGAAAAACATTACGTGTTCTTGGATTACGAAAGCTTTCACTGTTAATTTCAATCTAATGGTAGTTTGACTTTCTTTAGTTAGTGCTACGACTCTCCAATATTACGTTTTTTGTTATTAATTTCACTTATTCCGCTTTTGTCAACGCCTATGCTGCTATGGTGAACTTCCATCCTTGTAATGCATGCTATGTATAACGATAATAACCTCGATACTATGGGTCGATTGTTGTGAATATTTAGTAGAGAATAAAGACCACCCGAGACAGTAGCTTTCTAAACGGTTCACGGTTTCAGAACAAAAAGGAAAAAGGAGGGTAAAGTACAAAGGCAATTCTCTAATTTCCTGAACGGTACGTGAAATGCAATGCAATTTGATACCGAAGGTGGTTATTTTTCTCATTATTATATCATAAATATCCGATTTTAACAGGGAACCCCAATTAACATCAGAGTTGCTCCCAAAGGGTAGAAGAAAAAAACAGCACGGTCCGGGTCACCTACTGGTATACTTTCTTCGTTTTGCATGTAGCAGTTTCTTTGATGTTTTCCTAACATTTTATTGTTGTAAACCTATAATTTGATCATTCTGGATACCACAATCAGAATTGCTACCTCGTAAAAATTAAGACAGATTTAGTAAACTATTTTTAAAGAGAGCTTCTACAGAGGTTTATTTTGACCAGAAAAATTAATTTGGTATAAATATATACATTTACTTGCATGTAAAATGTAGACTGAATTATCTCTAAACTGTAACGCTGCTCATTTGTTACAATCCTGTACGAACCGTCACCCAGTGGTCTCAATATTCGACACGTTAAATGTTATATATTATTATTCACCAGGCCATATAATAACGGATTTTAGGTGCGATACAAGAGCACTATTTCTCATGTGAAATTTAAATTAAAACAATTCATGGTTGTGACGCCAAACGTGCAAGCCGCGCGTAAAATCGCACTTATTACTTGGCTGCGATATCACTAGGGGTATAGAATGGTCAAATCCGAGACTCGCCGAGACGCCGAGACCCTTGTTTCAAAATCCGAGACTCTTTTTGAAACGCCGAGATTTCGGCACTTGCTTGAACATTGCCGAGACTCACGATTTTTTATTCCATTAATATTTTATTCCTTTCATATCACTCATATTACGACATTCTCCGACCACTCGAAGATAAAAACACATATCAACGTTCGGCCTTGTGATATCCTCTACGCAACTTCTGCTAAAAGAAAGCGAGGAAAAAGCTTAAGCATAGAAAGCAAGTTTATCGTAATCTTATTATAGCTTATAAAAAGTGCTTACCTTTATTATTAGTATATTTGCCAAATATTTCGATAACCATTTTCGAACACCAATTCATGATCAAGTTAAAGAAATATGAAATGATAAAACGATTTCAGGAATATTCTTTCTATTTTATTTCTTCGTCCAAGTTGCCATTTCAAGGTCGAATGGTTTCTCCTTGGATGTAGTTTAGTTTAAAGAGCAAAACTCGATCGAGCTCGCGTTGCTATGACGATGTAAATTATTGTCAGTAATGGTAACTAGGGAAGATGAGAGTAATGGCGTCAGTTGTGTATGACGGAGGACAATCCTCTTGTATAGCTGAAGTACGATATTACATAACTCGTAAAAAATGAGATAAAAATCGGATATAAAAAATGACGCACACGCAATTTTCTCAGTTTAACAAGATCATTTTGTTGCTGACCCTCATTTCAATAACGATGATAGTTCATATTTCTATGATAGAATCCGGCAGGCTGACTAGCTAAATACTGAGAATATAACATTTTTAATCAGAGCAGGTATTCCTGTAAATATAATGATGGAATAGTTAGTTATTCACTAACCCGCCCCCTTACTCAATTGCTCATTCGCTCAATCATCAATTGCTTATTCATTCCCTCACTTACTCATGTATTAATTAACTTACTCGCTTAATCGCGCTTTCGGTCAATTTATCACTCAAATTCGAATATATATTGCCTTCAAACGAACCGCCAAAGAAGCAAGAGATTATTACGAGATGCAAGTAAGCGTGGATATTATCTTAATGAGCCTGCACAATATAGTTTCCATTTTCGAACAACTAATAGCAAGCAAGTAATATGCCTTCTGTCTAAGCTTTGCACGTCCAAAGCAACATACCTTTAGCTAATAATATATCCGCTAAACTTCTAAATATTGCTGCTCCAGCGATTTGTCCTAGTCTGACATACTTGTTTAATGCTTCACTCGACTAAGGGCGCGTTCGATTGACCGTATTCCGGAATAATAATAGATGGAATAATCTCTGGAAATCACTGGTCCCGGCACATTTTGCACTATAAGCTACTAACGTTTGCTGAAATGTTATATTCAGGATACATTTAGTGTTCCAGTGACAAAAAAATCCCAACACAAGCGATTTGTAGTGATAATTCTGTGTATTCTTATTCCGGAATACGGTCAATCGAACGCACCCTAAGGGGTATTTCCGGATGAATTCGAAAAAGTTAAAGTAGCTCTCATATGTAAGGATGACAAACATAATAACCCAAATAATTACCGATCCATGTCAGTACTGCTAGAGTTGCGAGAGTTTTTGATAAAATAGCATTCGATAAGTCATGTGATTATTTAAATGCAACAATCTTTTAACTCAAACACAATCAGGTTTTCGTCAGTTACACTCAACTCTTACCACACCGATCTAGATATGGCTCTCTAATATAGATGAAAAACCTATCAATGGAATTCTATTTTTAGACCTGAAATTGTTTTTGATTTTTTTAATAACCAAACTCAGGCATACTGTGCGGTGACTGGTAATTCGCAGTGGTAGTTTAAATCATATTTAGAATGCAGAATTCAACACTGCTATATAAATGCCGCCCTTTCCGTAATCAAACCTTAATTCATGGCGTACCTCAGGCCGTTCAGTCCTCGGGCCATTGCTTTTATTACCTTACGTCAACGACCTACCCAATTGTCTTGATTTTGCTGTAACATCGATGTACGCAGATAACACTAATTAATATTTCACTATATTGATCTGACGTGAGAATTATTGAGGACCAACTGACTGAACGAGTTAGATAAATCAATCGGTGGTTAAAGTGCCACTACGACGAAATTTGACCATTTCTTTTGCCACTTTTTTGTATTCCATAAGAACAAACAGTGGCAGAAATATCCAAATCAATGAAAACAGTTTGCAAAGGAGCCAATTAGACCACATATTATAAAGAGAGTTTACCGTCAAAATCACGTCCGCCATTACGCGAATCCGTTCCGTGGGCGCGCGAGGAATGCCTAGTCATTTTTTAGCGTATGTGACGTCTTACACTTTATGCATCGTTCTCAAGTTGCTTCGAACCTATACATTTCTTCTTATATTGGCTACAAACTCACAGTGCGAATTTTGCTGTGGTTTAGTAAATAACGACCTAAAATCTGCATCAGATTCTTCATAACATAGTAATGTGTCTTTCTGTTTAAATTTATTGCCGGATGTAGATGATTTAGAGGAAATAGAGCCGCTGGCGACCGAGTTGAAAGCTGGACGAATAGTCGTTAAAGTGGCCTGCTAGTAAGTAGTGCTAGCTAGCAGAGGTTTCTTATCTTTTTGGGGTAATTTTTTTCCCAGGGTATTTTCCCTGGTTCGGCTTTCAGGTTGTGCTGTTACTGGATCCGGGCTACAGGGAGAAATCAGCGGAAAAATCACTAAGGTAATGATCAATTTATAAGTCCTAAGTTTGTTCATTGTTTTATAGTGAAACCCAGATGGCTAGTTCGTAAATCAGAGAGATAGAGAATTATCTGTGTCCCGGCAATAGTATTATATGTTAATTCTGTAGTAGTTTATATTAGTTCTGTAAGTAGTCCCGTGGCAGTCTTGTTTAGTAGTATAGTCCTCTCTTACTCCGTAGTAATTCAGTAGTTCCGGTGTTCTGAACTTTACAATGCATATAAATCTGTTTTTGGTGGCTCAGCCGAGTTTGGCTTTTCAACTATTCTGAGCCTCCTTGTACTAAATTGGGTTATTATTATTATTAGTCTATTATTCTTTGTAAATTTTGAGTATAAAAATCAACTTGTTGTCTCACTCTTTCACTGATACGTAAATGTATTAATGGTTACTTACAGCGGCTTTCGACTTAGTGTGAAACTTAATAAGTGATTGCTTTGGTTTTGCGTTTGCCTAGCTTTTCTATTGGCTGTGAAAAATGTTTTGTAATTATCAGCCAATTGATCGAGGTCTAAACAAAAAAAATGATTTTGGTCCGTCACAAAATCGTTTTTGTTTTGTTTTAGCGAAAGTTTTTCACGATTGCGAAGAAGAAAAGTAAAGAAACTTTATAGAAAATCGGTATTAATAATAATAATAATATTTTTTATGGAGGGAACCCCACTCATCAAATATGATTTTCAGGAGGGCCCTCGAATAAATATTAAGTGAATTCAAAAGACAAAAATTGAATGAATACAGGAAAAAAAATTGAAAGAAAAAGGATAAAAAATGGTCCTTAATAAACTATGTACAATTACAAAATTTAAAACGTTTACGTCTAAGACCACGCTTAAAAGCTTAAAAGTTTCTGATGTTTCTTGTCTCAAGATCTAATTTGTTCCAGCACTGGGAACACGTTCTATATGCTCTCCAATTAGTGCACGAGGTTTTTTTTCTTAAGTTTCTTATACTTCTGGTGGTATAGTTATATTTATCATCTCCATGTTGAAAATTAAGTCAAAGTTAATATATCCATTTACACATTTAAAGACAAAAAAACAACGATCATAATGACGCTTAGACACCAATGTTGACCAGCATAAGTCTGCGATAGCAGCTGACGCCGACGAGTAGTAGTCCCTGTCTAAGATAATATATATATATATTGATTTCACAAAATGCCTTCCATTCTGCGTGATCGATAAGCTTCAATAGAGTACCAAGCACTGTCGCATAGTATTACACTCAGGTAGACGAAGGCATGGGTCAATCCTTATTTTGGATAAGGAAATGGATGGGTGGTCAAACTAATTTATAACGTATCATTTAAATAAATAATTGTTTCATTGTAACCATATAGGCAAATATGTAACAATGGGTTCTATTTGAATGACATAGCCTGTCACACTTCATTTTTCAAAATATTTTTCTCTAATAAGAACCCCGCTTTTATAATACAGAACTATTAGGGTTTAATACCTCTCTGCATCTACATCTGTATATTACTAGATTGTTTAATGAAACGGCCATGCTGATGAGTCCTAACAAGGACGAAACAGCTGTACATGGTTGCCACTCTACGGGTAATAAGATGTGAGCATGCGTGTTAGACACTAGCTACGTCATAGCGTGTGTTGGACAGTGCCATGCAACGTACTTGATATATTTTGGCGTTGTAGTCCTCGACCCAGTCCCCTCAAAGGTATGTATCAAATTGCTGATTGTGGTAAAATTATCCAGATGTAGCGTCGAAAAGAACTCTAATGGTCAACATTTGCTACAATGTATATATTTGAACGAATGAGTTCAGAACTTGGATTGTTGATGTGAATCTTTTAGTAAACTGGGTTGCATGACGCCAGCTCAGGTTACGTGTTCTTTTCAACTTTTCATGGTGTAACATGAAATAAATGATGAATGTATTCAAAAAGTATTATTCTAATGAATTTTGACCACCCTCTGTGTTTATAAGCAAAGCTAATGGTATCCATACTTTAATCTACCTGATCATGATCAGAAACCAAGCCATGATGGGCTTACCAGGAATACAGCTGTCTCCGGAGCTCGATCCCAGGAAGGAATTTATTTAAAGATAATGATGTTATTACCTCGTTTTAAATTTAGTTATTTTTTAAGGAGGGAGCGAGGGAGCGTTCCAAAAACGAGGTAATTACACTTAAAATCCCTTAAAATGTCGCTCGCGCGGGACGAATTAGTTAACATGCGACATTTGAAATTATTGTACTCCTCTCAGCCAATCAGAAACGAGATTTTGACTTGAATTAAATATATAATAATTATTATTATTAATTTTATGTTACTTAATTATTTTGTATTATTTATCACCTGTATCTTCTCAGTTCGCCATATTGCAAATACGCACTACTCATCTGCATCTACTAGTTTTACTTATAGATGCAAATGTACGAGATATCTTTCTTAACAAGCTATCGTTTATATATTATTCATTAAGTATTAGTGTGGCTCTTATTAGTCATTGTTTCATTAATTATTAATTGCCATGCATAATGTTGTTGTAAATAGCTTTAATACATAGCTTATCACATATTGCTGTTATTATTTTTAATACATATAGTTTATCGTATATAGTAGTAAACAGTTTTAATACATAGCTTATCCAATATTGGTGTAAATAGTTTTAAAACATAGATTTGTCGCACATGAGCATCTGGCTCGGGAGACTGGGTAACCACTCCTAATGTTAAATAAAGTATCCATCCTCAGGTAGTATATCAATTTGTAACACTGTGATTGTATGTATAATTATAAGTGGAGTTAATTTAACTCCTTGAAAATAACAGTGTTTATTTAAAGTTATATCCTATGTAATTCAGGAAAGTCTATTTAACTCCAAATGGCTACTAACTACTTTATGAAGTAATATTATTATTATTATTGTCATTGCTATTTCCTATAGATCCATCAGTTAAAATCAGATCAGCAGAAATGAATGAAGTACCTGTAATCGACATCTCGGCATTGATAAAAGGTATGCTAAATTAAGTACTAGGAACAACAGTACAGAGAAAGGAAAACGTCCAGGCTTTCTTATTTTAGTTTTTCTCATTACGTTTGTGCGCATATAGACCTTATGCAAGAATTTCCATCCTTATCAGGCTTATTTGCATATCGCCATATTATAAACTTAGTTTATTTGGTGAAGTGGATACCACCATGTATTACAGTATAGTAAAGTAAAAGTAAAGTAAAGCAACTTTATTTAACGTCGGTAACTCGTGACAGTCTGGTGAGACTGATAAACTTGAGGCCGACTGGAGTCCTACGATTTTACGTCCTTATCCGAGAAGATGCGAAGAGCTAACCATTTAATTTGCAGTTGTTTCACAAAGGCAGCACCTTCTACACAGTTATTTTAAGACCCTGAGTGTATGTTGGTCCGGCCGGGGTTTGAAACCGCGACCTCCCGCTCAACAGACCGGAGCTTAGCCACTGAGCTAACCGGGAGGCGGTTGCCAAGTAAGAAATACTGAGAAGTTTGAGTTGTTTCTTTAACTGCTACAAAAATATTGTCATTTACAACTTCGTAAAAATATCATGGAAGCACGACTAGTCAGTCAACATTTAGCTCTGGTCACACAAAACTCTATAAATTGAGATCTTAATAACTTAGTACCATTTTAAACTATCACAATAAAACTTCAGAGTATCACTAATGGGAGCGTACTCTTTAATGTGGAACCACTCAATAGTGCCATGAGATCCAAAAACTTCGAATTGTAATTAATCTAGGATCATTAAATACTGAACAGGCATTGAATAAGTGAGCTCATTTTCGATTCAGTGCCGGTGACTTTTAACCATGGGGGATATCGATATCATAATGTTTAACAAATATATGTCATTTTGTAGTGCGTCAGTCCTCTTATGGATGCACAGACGTCACAACGTGTAGACAAGAAACAAGTGCGCAACGAGACGTAGTCAGGTGGCGAAAGTGATGTTCTCCTCACGTTTTGAAGTCATTTGTGCATCTATTAGAGTTCAGAATTACTGCAAATTGACATACTGGTTTGTCTTACAGTAATAGGTTCCTTTGCAGCTAAGAAATCATGTGGGTGACTGTACTGGAGAGCAAAAAATATCTGACTTCGTTTATGTAAAGGCCTTGTACTAGATCGGTATTGCTATTAGCAAAACAACAACAACAACAACAACATTTATTTCACTCTTAAAGTTACAAGTAGTATGTAATAAACGAATAAAAGACTGAGTAGGAGGACCCGAAAAAAAACACGAAAGCTATCTAGCCGGGACCCCCTTTACACACCACAAAAGACAAAGAGACGAATTTGCAAAGGGTTGAAAAAGGGTCAGAGGGTAATTTTATAAATTATTTTGCTTGGGTAAGTCTGTATATTATATTTAATAGATTAATTAACTAATCATGACCAGCATACTGATTTATTAAGTATGATGTGTAATTTTGTTTAAATAAGTGACGCTTATCTGATTTGGTAGAGTCAGGAATTTCTTTCCAAATCTTAAAGGGAACCTCGGCTGAAAAACAATGTTTGCTCTCAAGTGTTTGTTATGTATGCCTAAGTCTGTTTCTGTGTTTGTGGCCAGTAAATTGTACACTAGATGTCATTTATGCACCGACTTTCCTCTCGAAAAAACTCATTTGAATTTCCTGCGCGCCGCCATCTTGGATATCATGACGTCACAGTGTTGCCCTATTGTCGCATAACAAACGAGCTTTTGTTTTCTGACAACAAGGCAACACTGTGACGTCATAAAATTCAAGATGGCGGCGCGCAGGAAATTCAAATGAGTTTTATCGACAGGAAAATTGTTGCATAAATGCCATCTAGTGTACAATTTACTGGAGACAAACACAGAAACGGACTTAGGCATCCATAACAAACACTTGAGAACAAACATTGTTTTTCAGCCGAGGTTCCCTTTAATGCCGCCAGTTAAAATTTATAAACCTTTTTTTGTAGTCAGTTCTAATGGACTCTGTCTTGTTTCATAATGGTGAATTTCATTTAAGGGAGTAAACATGGCTAAGAATGTATCAGGAATAGTTTTATGAATTACATCATGCACGAAAAGGCTAGAATGAAGTTTATGGATGTCTTTTAATTTTAGAAGATTTAATTTATAGAAAAGTGGAGTAGTGTGGCTATTCAAATTTTCATGTAGAATGGCTCGAACAACTTTTTTTTGAAGACTTTCAATAGGTTTCAAAGTTGAAATAAGAGAATTACCCCATAATAAATTCGCATAATTTAAGTGTGGGTAGAAAAGAGAGGAATAATTTTGTTTTAATACTGGAATAGGAGCGTAATATCTTGCTTTAAATATGATCCCAACAATTTTGGCAAGTTTTGCTTTTATGAAGGCTATGTGGTCCATCCATGTCATATTTTTTTTCAATAATGACACCCAAATATTTTGTTTGACTTCTTTCTTCATTGATTTCATTATTTATTTTTAAAGTGAGTGGTCTCGGTAACTTTTTATTCTTGGCACGAAAAATAACGTATTTTGATTTTGTTGTGTTAAGAGACAATTTGTTACATAATAACCACTCTTGAATGTCACTTAAATATTGATTTATGGAAGTTTCGAGTTCATCTAAGTTTTTAGAACAGTGAAATAGACTAGTGTCATCTGCAAAAAGAAAACATTTTGTATGAGATTTAAAAGAATTTGGGATATCATTGATGTATAAAAGGAATGTAATTGGCCCTAGTACTGATCGTGAAGTACACCACATTCAACGGTAAGTTTGCTCGATAAGTTGCCATTTATGGATACTACTTGCTGTCTATTTGTTAAATAAGAATAAAACCAATTTTTAGGAACACTCCTTAGGCCATAGTGTTCTAATTTCTCAATTAAAATGTCATGATTTACAGTATCAAATGCTTTGGCAAACTCAAAAAAGATAGATGTGGAAAATGAGTTATTTTCAAAAGATTCAATAATATTATTTAATAAATCTAAAACTGCTAGTACTGTTGATTTCTTTTTTTTTAAATGCTATTATCCGTCTATAGTCGATTGTCGATCTTTCTAAAACAGCGTTTTTAAAGATAGCTTGCTCTCCAGCATCCATGGCAACGTCTTTCCCATGGGGATCACGAGCTCAATTCATTAGTTAACGAAGTATTGTATCACACGTGACTGTTAGCTGCAAAGGGCCCATTAGTGAACTTTCCCAATATGGGAGACCTTGTGACGTCATCTGTGTATATATCAATCAAGCAGAGAGTGCGTTTCCCTAGGCCTGTTTGTTGTGTATAAATAATGCGATCGAAAGCTTCATGGAAAGCTTTGGATACGCGAGTGTAACTCGAGTGCACTTAGAAGGTTTTCAAGAGCTCTAAAGTTTATGAATTTTTAATATGATTCCATATTCTCTTTGTTTTATAGTATAAAATTCGATCTACTTGAAAAGATATAGGCCAGGGTGCATTTATGAGAAATTCATACACGCTGTGATCAAGTCGTTTAGCCAATCAAGTCTTTGAACGTTCTTTAAGGATGCTCTCGTAATTTATAATATAATGTTGGAAGCTTGTTCACGCAGTGTATTTTGTTGTTGTGCGTAATGTTATGGAAGTAGAACTGCTTACACTTTTACGGAATTGACTGCAACGTAACGTACGATGTTGCAGCGGGCCGGGTATCTGTACCTTCAGTATATTCATTGGTTGGTTTTATATTGCAGGCGACGAGGAAGGTTCCAAAGCGCTGGTAAGGGAGATACAGTCTTCTTGTGAATACAACTGCGTGTTTTATATCACAGGCCACGGAATCTCCAAACAAATAAGTTCAAACCTACTGGAAAAAGGCCGACAATTTTTTAAACTGCCTTTAAAGAAGAAACAGGCACTGTCATTCAAAAGAAGTAAAGCTTTCCGAGGATACTTCCACAGAGGTTGGTAAATATGACTGAAAACACATGTGGCTGTGGTTAGGCACCTGGCTGGTACGAGTTAAGACGAGATAAGGTCGTGTGATTGGGTAACTTACGGCAATAACTTACAGCACGGTTACAGTACGACATGCCGTGACATTTAAATGGCTTTCTATTGCTTTGCCTTTCAGTTATCCAATCAAATTACAGAGTAATTATGGTAGAGTAAGTTACAGTACGGTTACGGTAAGGCTGCAGACATGCCGTGTTTTTGTCCCACTCTATATCGAGTTAAGGAACATGGTTATTTAAATTGATAACTCTCGGCCCCAGAAGACCGCGTATTGCTATTGGCTAAAATGCGTGATTGACAGAAATCATTAAATTTTATTCATGCATGTCATACGATAAGAGTTCTGCTCTTATCGTATGACATGCATGCATATAATTAATATGGCGACAAACATACCGAGAATTCTCTCAGCGATGAATTTAAAGAAAGAACAGGAGCAAGGCTATTAGAGATATTTTGTCTGGAGGAGATGTTCTAGCTGTAATCCAAACTGGGTTTGGAAAAAGTAGGACATTCCAAGCATTCACTTGTGTTAAAGATGTCGAAAATGATGGCCGGGTTGTCGTTTTGGTTATTGCTCCTTTGTGAAAGATCAATTGAACCAGTTACGTTCCTTAAGTCAGTTATCCTGCTGCCGAACTTTCAGACCTAAAACCTGAGGAACTACAGAAGTGCAACTTCAAATTGCTGTTTAGTTCTGCAGAAGAAGTAATATGAGAGCGAATTTCGTGATGAGCTGAAGAACTCCACAAGCGTCTTGCTTGTATTGTCGTCGACAAATCGCACACGGTTGAAACATGAACCGGTGTGTTCTAGGAAAAGGCTTGTGCTTCCGAAAATACGAGCTGCTTTGATGATTTCGTAACCGGCTGCGTGGGATGGTTTTTAGCGCTTCTTTTGGCAGAACTTCGTTCCGGTGTTATTGTTCTTTTCCGATTTGGTGGCGCCTTTATATTCAGCGACAACGAGTTCTCTTTACCTCGGCTCCGTTTTCTTTCTGAAGGCTTGAACAGATTCTCCCCGTGGAAATATTTGAATTCCCAAACGCTACCTTAAAACATACATTACATATCCTGCAAAAGTCGTTGACATTTACAGGTTTGGGTTTAGGCCCTGCCCTCACATGTTTTTTTCGGAGTTTCAGCTGACATTCTCCAAGTTCGTATATTTTTTGTTTTGAAATTTACGCTCGAGTTGAGATTCCACACGTGAATTTGACAGATATTAAACATAGTTTTCACTTCCGCCGCATGATGATTGGATGAATCGGTCGAATGACTTACTAATTTTATGCATTTCAATTAGTGGGTGGATACCAAAATAACCATGGCTTGCCGGCAGGCTTTCCTTCCTCTTCTCCCCACCCCCTCCCCCCTCTCTCGCCCCAATCTCCCTAATCTCCGCTCGCTGCGCTCCGATACTCCAGAGCCACAACGCAGGCTATGCGAAAAGGAAATATAATGCTTTTTGGCTTCACGAGTTAAAGTGTATAATTTATATACAAGGTTATTATTGATCGAATTGGAAATTTGACAGTGACATATTCGAAGATCATATGAAAATGTAAAGTATGCCATGGGAAATTCATTAACACTTTAAGCTCTGAGTTTTTGATTACTGTAGTCATTATTGCTAAGGAGCTTTCAACTGACCTATAATACAGAGGGCTTTTACTTTTTAGTCCGCCATGTTGTTCACGTCAGCAGCTTTTTCAACCAAAAAATGATTCTTTTTAAGAGGAAACACTCAGAATTAAGGATTTTAAAAGCATTTCCCCCCATTTATAGAGTGCTGTAGGACATCATTAAGTCTGATGAAAGCCTTGAATCAACACTTTCTCGACGAATTGAGTCCGTGCATGTTACTGTGACATAGAATGAATTTCATAACTCATTTGAAGGATGGGCCAGCATTTCTTCTGTCACTTCAACGGAGGTCTGGAGCCACCAATCATTGCCGCTTTTTTTGGAATATCGGACAACATTTGCTTGCTATTCATTCCAATATGAATTAAGGTATTAGGTCGAAATTGCTTCAGAGTTATTGAATATTTTTTTCCCGGCATGCGTTTCGGTCATAGTGGTTGCATTTAGCTTGCGGTGAAGTGCTTGGGATGAATGGCATGGTGCTGGGCAAGTTCAAGTGTTCAGACACAGAAAGTGAGGTTAGTGCAAACTCGAAAGCCTATAATTTAATATGTGAAACATGCTTTTTTGTAAAAAAAATTAGAATCTGTGTCATTTTAGTCCCTTTTTCTAAAATGAAATAAGTTAACGTAGTTAGTTTACGCAAAGAAAAGAGGATTTAGAAGAAATTATTTATTTTTAATATGCCTAATGCGGTTCAATAGGTTCATTTGTCTATACATTATGAGGTGTTGGGAATCTCCGGGCCTTGCTCTTTAAACTTAGAAAGACTGAAACCCTCAAAGCGAGGAAGCAGTAAAATACGTCAAATGACGTATACAGGCCTGAAAGAGATAATGAGGGTACACAAGAAAGAACAATGTTCTCTTTTTAGAACTGGTAGTTCTGCGACCCTCCCATACCTCACATAGCCGGAGTTGATGTCTGGGCCATCATTTCTTATTCGTCGCCCTTCGTTTGTCTCAGGTCGGAGTTGCCCCTCATACCTAATGACAATATACTAGGCAGACTAATATACCTTGCTTCCTCGGATAATCCTCCGTACCATAGCCTGAACGATAGCTGGAAAGATGGCAATCTTGTACCAGACCCCTTTGTTTCTTACTGCGCATGCTCGACGAAAACAAAAATCGGTTTGTTTGTGTATTCTGATTGGCTGTTCTGAAAAATGCACCGGAAGTGATAATTTTATAGCAGTTTGGGTGAGGCAAGAACAGCACAACGAAAGCCATACCTAATTAAAGGCAATACATAGATATGTGAGGTGTTGTCTTCAGAGCCCGACCCGGTATGCAAAAAAAGGTTAGTGAAGGTACTTTTATTAATCTGAATTTCCATGACATTTATGAAAATCAACCCGAATTGATAGATTATTTGCTCCAAAACAAGACGAGGTTTGCCAAATTGGGCTTAAACGTTGACCCGATACCGCTGTACATCTCATTATGACGTCGTGTACATGAGCGCCCCCTGGAGTTTGAAATACCACTCCTTGTAATTTGTAATTTTCACTATTACGTTGAAATACCACTCCCCCGCTTAGCCAATCAGATTGCAGAAATTCAGGTTATAATTGTTGTTTTTGTTATTATTGTTGTTATTGTTGTTATTTGATGTTATTGTTATTATTGTTATTACATAACCTATGTAGCCAGGTGACCTTCGCATTTTTACGGTGGTCACCTGATTACATTTCTGACATGCGCATTAAAATCTAATGGACCCTTCCAGTCTACCTTCCTACATCTGTGAAATCGGGGTCTGTTCACAGGAAAAAATGAATTTAAAAAACAATGAGAATTCGCCAAAACCCATCTGACATTAACGGGAAGTGTTCCACTGCACTATATATTTTATCGATATTAGTAGGGTACAAACTAACGCGGCACATAGAAATTTAGGCGAACAAGTACGCTTCCCTCAACTATATTATTTAGAACTTTTAAATTGCATGCTCTTTCATTAGCAGGTTGTGAAGTATTTTTAGTGCAGTGTATTTCGGGATTGCGTCTTTCTGTGGGATGGAATCTAGCTATGACCGGCCGAAGGAAAATCCGGGATTCGTACTGGAAGACAGAGTTGAATACCTAGAGCGCTTGCGCATGCGTAAATCGGCGGGAATTTTACCGAAAACACTATCTGTTGGCGGTCAATCTCACGTGTTTGAAGACAATGTTATCCCAGTGTCCAAAACTTAAATTACATTGTCCTAAACATATGTTGTTACTCAGTTTATGGAGGAAATGATCTGAGTATTTGAATCTTATCCTTCCAGCAAAACTCTTATTCTTCGGAGAAAACATGAATTAAGGTACTCGCTAAATTGTGGAATTTACGCCATTTTTGTATTCACTGCAGTAGTCCCTCGTCTACCCTCGTCACGTTATTCAGTAAGGGAAGAGGTCAAAACAATGGTACTCTGGCGAGACCCAGTTTTGATGGAAGGGGGTTTGTACCCGGAACCTACCACCTATTTTGCCAAAATCTAGATTTTTGACCACAAATATCTTCTTAAATAAAATACTTATTGAAGAAGTAACTATATTTCTAGTATCTACAGACAGAGAAGAACGTGTGTCTGCATTAAAATCAGGTATCGTATCCCTATTGAACAACGCGAGAAAATCACCCTCTAAAAGAGCGGTAACGGTTATTACCCGCCACCCACCACCTCCCCTGACAAAATCATTCGGAATCCATTGTTTTGACGTATGGGTACGTAACTATTATTCAACGCTGTCGTACTAGACTAGATTTTATAAAGCCCAGGCTCCAAGAAGCAAGGCCATATAATAGGTAACCGGTTCTAAAAAGTTGCAAAATAAAATTATACTTCAAGAGTCAGTAATCGAAATCGTTGCAAATTATTTGTCTAGATTATCGCAGCATAGTTAAATATAAAATACCAATACACCAGGACTTGGAAAATCCTAGAATAGAAAATCTTATGGATTCGGCTCCATGAAGCCGCGTCGATCGGCAAAAACTGATACATCAAAAACATGGCGACAAACAATTCACAGCGAAATTTTGCACTTGATTTCCCAGTTGATATTACGTGCAAATGTGTTTAACTAGGTGCAGAAGTGACTGCTGGTAAACCAGACGTCAAGGAAGGGTTTTTCTGTGGGCCTGACGTAGCGAGTGATCACAAAGATGTGCTTACTGGTCTACCCATGGTTGGTCCAAACAGGTTCCCGGATGAGAGTGACGTTCTTGGTTTCTCTGTTGCAGTAAAGAACTACACAAATGTTATGACTAACATTGGGTAAGTTAATGAGTTGATGTTTAAATCATGTTATATTTATTTCCAGTCGGCTGTCGACGGTGGAGCCATTGTTTACTTCGTTTCAGACGTTTGAAACTCCAAAAGAGTAATAATTACAAAAGTCATTATTCGTTTATTAATATAAGTTGTGCATGCCCAAAGATTGCTGGAGCTTTCTCTTGACGAAAGACAAAGCTAACTACTTAGATTAACAGGGTTTTATTTCCAGCAGTACTTTAGAAAGTGTCTGATAACAAAAGTTAAGTGTGTGAAAAATACTTGTGTTTTCCTGGCGTTTCCATCCCTGGCCAGTACTTTTGTAGAGAAGTTAGAGAAGTACAATTTGATTGACGGCACCCTTTTAATACACACGGTGGGCATAAATGACCCCAAAATCGCCAGGGTTGGTTTATTTGGCTATATCTTCAAGACTTTCAACAGTACAATAATGATTTTTTTGATGGAGAGGTTTAGAGCGCTAAACAAAATAAAATGTTGTGTTTTGTGTTAACCCGAACATCTTAATGACGTCACAATGACGTCATTTATCCATTTATAATAGGTTTCTCCATATTTTCAAGTAGCCGTAATAAGATACTAAAATGTTAAGTTTTTCAATTCTCCTCTTGTTGGGAACAAAGTCATTGAAAACCCTATTTCGATTGGTTAAGAGGGAGAAAAGTTATTTAATTTTAAATTTTCGTAATTTTCCCGCCAAATTTTGGCGGGAAATATACAGCATAAAACCATTTATGAAACATATTTCTTCAAATAACTTTTGGAGTCTTAAATATTATTACATGACAATCTACAAACTTTAAGAAGACCTTAGTACCTAAAATCGTATGTTTTTTTAATTGTAATTGTTAATGGGTAAATGCTTTCAAGGTTACATTGAAAAAACGTAAACGTCACTATGACGTCGTGAGTATTTGGAAACACCCTCTAAATATAGGCGAGTGACCATTGTATCTATATTTTTTTACCAATGCACTTCTAATGCACTAAGTAATTGTAATATCGAGTTTTTGTTTTTCTTTTACAGTGGAAAGCCCCATTTCTGTAAAACACATTACGTCACAGATATGACGTCATGAAAATATTAAATCCTTAATAACTTCGGGAATATTTATCATAGAGACTTCAAAATTGTGCCAAATAAAAACGCATCGCCATATCTTCGTTATAGCGTACTTTACTTTAAACGACTATTTAAAAAGGAATTTGACCAAAAAAGAAGTTTACTCTTATGACGTCACAATAATGTCATTATCTAAAACTAATTTAACCAGAACCTTAAATTTAACTTGAATAGTAAACTGTGAATATTTTATTCAATTTCAGAGAGAATTTAGGAAATTGTGCCATTTTATCTAATTAGGGTCACGCTCAACCCTGGCGATTTCGGGGTCATTTATGCCCACCGTGACCCTTTTTACTGAATTAACTCTCACAAGTACACGGTTATGTGATGAAAACCAATTCCAAAGTTCACCAACATCATCTTGTTGATGATTTTTTTTACAGGATGTTGCTCACCAGCGCAATAGTTAATGGTTTTGGTGTCGGTAAGGAGTTTATGCAGTCCACATTTAATCCTCCCTTCTACAACATGACCTTGTGGCACTACCCAACAACATTTGAGAATACGGACGAGTGGGGGATTGGACCCCACACCGATTATGAGGCTGTAACAATTCTACTTCAGGACGAGATTGGTGGGCTTCAAACTCAAACTAAGGATGGCCTATGGGTTGATATACCACCTAAAGAAGGTTGGCATAAAGCGTTAAGAGTTGAGGCCAATTTGATTCAAAGCAGCAGATCGAGGATGAGAATACTTTTTTTAATACGTTTCACCCATAGATAAAATAAATGATAACAGAAATGATTCGAGAAATGATAGTGTGCAAAAATTAAAATGATGTGTAGTAACAAAATTATCAAGATAGTATGACCGCAACAGCTAATTACTGCGGCACACAAAACTAAATAAATATTGCAACATTTGCCTTTTAATTAACCCAACAGGACAACAGCGTTTTATATTGATATTTAATAGGCATAGCTATCGATTATTTTGTGACAATTCTATTTCCACGTTTCATGATTTTTTCCCAAGAGTCTATTTAATATGTGAAACATGATGACGTCATCGTTAAGATCGAATATGGTTTGATGACGTCATCAAATGACTGATGTTTATATTTACGCTGCGAAATCATAGTAAAGCTAGACATATCGTTAAGTACTCTATAGAAGAGCACAGGTATGCGCAAACGTTGATTGTGCAATACACCTGCGGAGCACACTGCTTCCGTTCTTGTTTCTCGCTCGCATTTTAAAGTTTGAATTTACTGCAGATAGTACACGGTCATCGATGGAAAACGGGAGTTTGCTCGAGTAATACAGTACCGCTCGACACCTGTATTCTGATTGCACCATTATACTGTAGCTCTATTGCTTTTTTACTGCATGTTCTAAAGGTTAGGGCGTTTTGTATTGTTGGGTAAGCCAATGATATAGCTCGTTTCGAGCGGTACAGGCCGGCTCGTATTCTCGCAGTCTACTTAATGGGGAGGGGCCAGGGGACTTTCTTCTCCCTTCTGAGCCATGTTCCCTGCTGCAAGTAAATTGTCACACAATCTTGTACGTTTTGAGTAGCTGAAATGTGAATGCACTAGACCCGAATGCGTCACTTCAATGTAATGAAGCACTATTCCAACTGTGTATCTAGATTAGTTGTGCTTGTGTAAAGGGTGTTGGCATGTAGGTGCGATATCTGCAGAATATCGAAAATCGGATATTTATCAGATATTTATCATTCGTCTAATGTCACCTTAATATCATCTAGTATCTGATATTTTTCATGAAATAGTTTAGAAAGAAATATCCGATATTTATAGTGGAAGTGAAGAATATCGATATGTAAGATACTATCAGATATTTATATTTTAGATCTAATAATATCATATTAATATCCAGTAGTATCTCATATTTTTCATAAAATATCTTAGAAAGAGATACCTTTATCTAAAAGATGTCTAATTAGAAAACAGTCGATAATATCGCATATCAACCTCCTTCACAGAGAAGAGAGACCTTTATCTAATAGATATGTTGTAGTTCAAATATATACATTGGTTTAAATATGTTTAAACCAGTTAATGTTTTTGGAAAACTTTAAAACTGGTTAAAAAATTTTTTAAGATTAAACTGGTTCATAAATTTCAACTATTTTTTTTTCCAAGATAGTGAAAAGGGAACTCATTAAGGTTAGGTTTATTTAAATTGTGGGTTTGGATTACAAATGTAGTTCACAGGACCATTGAAGAAGCATTATTTCAAAAAGATTAAACTGCATGGTTCATAAACTTCAACTAGTTTTTTTTTCAAGATAGTGAAAAGGGAACTCACTAAGGTTAGGTTTATTTAAATTGTGGGTTTGGATTACAAATGTAGTTCACAGGACCATTGAATAAGCATTATTTTTCGACTAGACTGCAGAAAACCCCACCACGTAATCTACCTTACAGGTCGACAGTCAACGTACGTGTTCACGCGTTGTCACGGTGGAACATGTACATGAATCGAGTTGGTGTGAGGGTCAACGCGTCAACGAATAAAATACTCTGAATATCTTTGTAATACAATCAACCGCAGTCTACTCGTTGGCGCGATGACTCGTTGACATGAATAAAGTGTACTCTATATATTACTACCTTCGTTCTACAATCAAGATGCTTGAAAAGTCTCCTGCAAAGTCATGCTTGCTTGACCCTGTTCCTGCACACATTATGAAGCAAGATCTTGATTTTCTCGGTTCCTCAAGTTACTAAAATCATCAATGCATCATTGTCTGAGGGCGTGTTCCCTTAGCTTCGTCTCTAAAAACTGGCATCATACACCCATCCCTGAAAAAGTCCAACCTTGACCAGGATAAATTTTCAAGTTACCGTCCGATCACAAATATAACCTTTCTGTTTAAGTTACTAGAACGGGTTGCCTCTACACAGACGATGAACTACCTCTTGGGGAATGGTCTGCTTGCTAAATTCCAGTCAGCATATAGACTATTTCACAGTACGGAGACATCAATGCTATGCGTGATGAACGTCATTCTCCGCGCCATCGATTCTCGGCGTGAGGTGGTCTTAGTTTTGCTTGACTTATACTCCGCATTCGACACGATTGACCATGCTCTCCTTCTGGAGAGACTTCAGCATCGTTATGGGATCAGAGGCACAGTGCTAGCATGGTTCCGGTCATACCTCACTAACAGAGTACAATCAGTCATTGTCGGGAATACCGTCTCCACCAGCAAGAAAATACAGTATCGCGTACTAGATGTTCTGTACTGTGGCCGCTTTTGTTCTCCCTGTATTTCGCACCGTTGAAGGATTTGATCAAGACGCATAACCTCGATTGCATGATGTATGCAGATGACACCCAACTCTATGTAACTGTTAACTCTACATGTGATCGATCTGCTACATTAGCCAAATTGGAGCTATGTGTTAAAGATATCTTAATCTGGTGCACCGCCAACAAACTTGCGTGTAATCCACGTAAAACAGAGATCGTCCATCTCTCATCTCGGTTCATACAGTGTGAGCCGATGCCAGGTATATCCATTGATGGTACTATCATTGCTCCGGTTCCTGTCGCCCATGATCTTGGCATTGCTTTGGACAGTCACCTAATATACTGACTACTCACATAAACAACATTTGCAAGTCAGCTTCTTTTGCTATCCGTAACATTGGAAGAATTTGCAAGTATATGTGTAAAGGAGACTGTTAGAAGTTGGTGCACGCTTTTATTACTTCCCGTCTGGACTGTTGCAACAGTATTCTGTTTGGGCTACCTGACTCTGAAATAGCTAAGCTACAGCGCTTACAGAACACTGCCGCTCGGCTAGTCGCTAAAACAAAGAAATCAGAACATATCACCCCTGTACTCCGTCAACTCCACTGGCTTCCAATTAGATCTAGAATTAGTTATAAGGTTCTATTAATCACGTATCAAGCTCTCCATAGTCTGGCCCCGGATTATATTTCTGATCTGCTACAGAGATATAAGCCAGCCCTTACTTTAAGATCATCTAGTTATAACGTGTTGTCCATACCAAAGTCAAATACTGTGTCTTATGGTGATAGAGCGTTCTCGATCTGCGCTCCAAGACTTTGGAACTCTCTTCCGTCTAACATCAGGAGTGCCGACACTGTTAATGTATTTAAATCTAAGTTAAAGACTTTTCTTTTTAAATAGCTTGCTCGATATCACTAGAACACGTGTAAGTAGATAGTTTTTATTATTTTTAGTTTATTACCATCACTGCATGATATTGTAAGAGCATTGAGTGCTGTATAATGCTCCTAAAACGTATGTATGTAAAACGTATGTATGTATGTATGTATGTATTATTATTATTATCAACCGCGGTCTACTTGTTGACACGATGACGCGATGACGCGTTGACATGAATAAAGTGTACTCTATATATTACTACCTTCGTTCTACAATCAACCGCAGTCTACTCGTTGAAACGATGACGCGTTGCAAATTACGTTGACTCGATATTCAGCTCTCTACATTGACTGTCAGGTATTCCACCCAAGCTTGCTGTGGTGGGGTATTCTGCAGTCGTCCCGATCACCTGTTGTTAACGGTTAGGGTGTTTTTAAATGTAGGGGCAGGGTTTGGATTAGTTCACAGGACAATTGAAGAAGTATTAGATTTCTGTGTTGTTCAGTGATCTAGCTAGCCCTAAAAGCAGGCATAATTTACTTACTATAACTCTAAAAATCATAAATTAGTAGGCACCCGTTGTTGACGGTTAGGGTGTTTTGAAATATGGGGGTAGGGTTTGGATTAGTTCACAGGACCATTGAAGAAGCATTATTTTTCTGCATTCAGCGATCTAGCCCTAAAAAGCCTAATTTTACTATAACTCTAAAAATCCTACATTATTGAGCACTTGGGTTTATATCGAGGTTAGTTTTTTTTATGTTGGGTTAGGGCTTATATAGATTGTGTTAGGAATGAGTTTGCTTGGAGTGGAGTGTTAACTGGCTTTCGTAAATCTGCTTGTTAGTGGCCCTAATGTTCGGCATGGAAACGGCAAAGTGAAACAGAAATGTTAATAACTTTTTGAGTTATTTCTGTGTAGTTCTCGAATATTTATCAGTCCATATTTGCGTCTTTTCACATCCACTGTGGGCGATTCTTTGATGAAGGAACAAGAGAATAGTAGGGTGCTATATTATCTCTTCCTTGCACTGTGGGTTTTTTCTCCGGTTTACCTCCCTCCACAAAAACCAACATGCTAAATTCCAATTCGTTCTGTGAATTAGCTGGTTCCTGACTTGGATCGATCAGCCCTTATGGTTGTTTCATGTGCTGTTAGAAATTCAGAGTTAGAAGTTTGTTATTTGCACACTTCCATTTTCTTCTAGTCAGTGTTTTATTCCAATTGGAAAGCAGTCTAATGGATACTACGAGGAGTTACTTCAAGATCCTCGGCACTTTTTACTTTAAGATACTGTTTACCTATTTCGTAGAAGTTTTCTTCTAGATAAAATGTTGAGGTGGATGATGGAGAAAGTAGAGGGGAGGGGTGAGGAGTCAAAAAAACATTTTGTAGGGGAGTGGTGGGTGGAATTGTTTTATTTTAAATCCCCCCAACAAAATTAAATTAAATTAAATCCCCCCAACAAAATTAAATTAAATTAAATCCCTCCAACAAAATTAAATTAAATTAAATCCCCCCAACAAAACTAAATTAAATTAAATCCCTCCAACAAAACTAAATTAAATTAAATCCCCCCAACAAAACTAAATTAAATTAAATCCCCCCAACAAAATTAAATTAAATTAAATCCCCCCAACAAAATTAAATTAAATCCCCCCAACAAAATTAAATTAAATTAAATCCCCCCAACAAAATTAAATTAAATTAAATCCCCCCAACAAAATTAAATTAAATTAAATTCCCCCCAACAAAATTAAATTAAATTAAATTCCCCCCAACAAAATTAAATTAAATTAAATTCCCCCCAACAAAATTAAATGATATTAAATTCCCCCCAACAAAATTAAATTAAATTAAATTCCCCCAACAAAATTAAATTAAATTAAATTCCCCCCAACAATTAAATTAAATTAAATTCCCCCCAACAAAATTAAATTAAATTAAATTAATTATCGAATATCTTGGTATTTAGTTTTTAATTTTTCAACATTGTAAAGCGCCATAGAGCATTTAATGGATATGGCGCTATATAAGTACACTATTATTATTATTAGTAGTAGTAGTAGATATCTAATAGATGTCTAATTAGAAAATAGTCGATAATATCCGATAATATCGAATATCGACGTCCTTCACAGTAGAGAGAGACCTTTATCTAATAGATATCTAATTAGAGAATATCCGATAATATCCGATACTATCGAATATCAACCTCCTTCACAGTGGAGAGAGACCTTTATCTAATAGATATCTACTAGATGTCTAATTAGAAAATAGTCGATAATATCCGATAATATCGAATATCGACGTCCTTCACAGTGGAGAGAGACCTTTATCTAATAGATATCTAATTAGAGAATATCCGATAATATCCGATACTATCGAATATCGACGTCCTTCACAGAGGAGAGAGACCTTTATCTAATAGATATCTAATTAGAGAATATCCGATAATATCCGATACTATCGAATATCGACGTCCTTCACAGAGGAGAGAGACCTTTATCTAATAGATATCTAATTAGAGAATATCCGATAATATCCGATACTATCGAATATCGACGTCCTTCACAGTGGAGAGAGACCTTTATCTAATAGATATCTAATTAGAGAATATCCGATAATATCCGATACTATCGAATATCAACCTCCTTCACAGTGGAGAGAGACCTTTATCTAATAGATATCTAATTAGAGAATATCCGATAATATCCGATACTATCGAATATCGACGTCCTTCACAGTAGAGAGAGACCTTTATCTAATAGATATCTAATTAGAGAATATCCGATAATATCCGATACTATCGAATATCAACCTCCTTCACAGTGGAGAGAGACCTTTATCTAATAGATATCTACTAGATGTCTAATTAGAAAATAGTCGATAATATCCGATAATATCGAATATCGACGTCCTTCACAGTGGAGAGAGACCTTTATCTAATAGATATCTAATTAGAGAATATCCGATAATATCCGATACTATCGAATATCGACGTCCTTCACAGTAGAGAGAGACCTTTATCTAATAGATATCTAATTAGAGAATATCCGATAATATCCGATACTATCGAATATCAACCTCCTTCACAGTGGAGAGAGACCTTTATCTAATAGATATCTAATTAGAGAATATCCGATAATATCCGATACTATCGAATATCGACGTCCTTCACAGTAGAGAGAGACCTTTATCTAATAGATATCTAATTAGAGAATATCCGATAATATCCGATACTATCGAATATCAACCTCCTTCACAGTGGAGAGAGACCTTTATCAAATAGATATCTACTAGATGTCTAATTAGAAAATAGTCGATAATATCCTATAATATCGAATATCGACGTCCTTCACAGTGGAGAGAGACCTTTATCTAATAGATGTCTAATTAGAGAATATCCGATAATATCCGATACTATCGAATATCGACGTCCTTCACAGAGGAGAGAGACCTTTATCTAATAGATATCTAATTAGAGAATATCCGATAATATCCGATACTATCGAATATCGACGTCCTTCACAGTGGAGAGAGACCTTTATCTAATAGATATCTAATTAGAGAATATCCGATAATATCCGATACTATCGAATATCAACCTCCTTCACAGTGGAGAGAGACCTTTATCTAATAGATATCTAATTAGAGAATATCCGATAATATCCGATACTATCGAATATCGACGTCCTTCACAGTAGAGAGAGACCTTTATCTAATAGATATCTAATTAGAGAATATCCGATAATATCCGATACTATCGAATATCAACCTCCTTCACAGTGGAGAGAGACCTTTATCTAATAGATATCTACTAGATGTCTAATTAGAAAATAGTCGATAATATCCGATAATATCGAATATCGACGTCCTTCACAGTGGAGAGAGACCTTTATCTAATAGATATCTAATTAGAGAATATCCGATAATATCCGATACTATCGAATATCGACGTCCTTCACAGTAGAGAGAGACCTTTATCTAATAGATATCTAATTAGAGAATATCCGATAATATCCGATACTATCGAATATCAACCTCCTTCACAGTGGAGAGAGACCTTTATCTAATAGATATCTAATTAGAGAATATCCGATAATATCCGATACTATCGAATATCGACGTCCTTCACAGTAGAGAGAGACCTTTATCTAATAGATATCTAATTAGAGAATATCCGATAATATCCGATACTATCGAATATCAACCTCCTTCACAGTGGAGAGAGACCTTTATCTAATAGATATCTACTAGATGTCTAATTAGAAAATAGTCGATAATATCCGATAATATCGAATATCGACGTCCTTCACAGTGGAGAGAGACCTTTATCTAATAGATGTCTAATTAGAGAATATCCGATAATATCCGATACTATCGAATATCGACGTCCTTCACAGAGGAGAGAGACCTTTATCTAATAGATATCTAATTAGAGAATATCCGATAATATCCGATACTATCGAATATCGACGTCCTTCACAGTGGAGAGAGACCTTTATCTAATAGATATCTAATTAGAGAATATCCGATAATATCCGATACTATCGAATATCAACCTCCTTCACAGTGGAGAGAGACCTTTATCTAATAGATATCTAATTAGAGAATATCCGATAATATCCGATACTATCGAATATCGACGTCCTTCACAGTAGAGAGAGACCTTTATCTAATAGATATCTAATTAGAGAATATCCGATAATATCCGATACTATCGAATATCAACCTCCTTCACAGTGGAGAGAGACCTTTATCTAATAGATATCTACTAGATGTCTAATTAGAAAATAGTCGATAATATCCGATAATATCAAATATCGACGTCCTTCACAGTGGAGAGAGACCTTTATCTAATAGATATCTACTAGATGTCTAATTAGAAAATAGTCGATAATATCCGATAATATCGAATATCGACGTCCTTCACAGTGGAGAGAGACCTTTATCTAATAGATATCTAATTAGAGAATATCCGATAATATCCGATAATATCGAATATCAACCTCCTTCACAGTGGAGAGAGACCTTTATCTAATAGATATCTAATTAGAGAATATCCGATAATATCCGATACTATCGAATATCGACGTCCTTCACAGAGGAGAGAGACCTTTATCTAATAGATATCTAATTAGAGAATATCCGATAATATCCCTTGATAATATCCGATATTATCAATATCTAATATCCGATACTATCAATACTATGATATCGGATATTCGATAATGTGCAGATATCGCGCCTACCTCGGTGTTGGTGTCATGCATCGAAGCCAGGCGTTCGTGTCAATACCGCTGAAACTGATATTCGTTGACGCCACTGTAATATTAGCTCTTGGACTGAATCACAATGCAACAGTATTCTGGATTTTAAATTATTATTTTAAATTTCTTTTATTCTTAGGAACCTTTGTTGTTATGCTTGGTGATGTCTTCGAATGCTGGACCAACGGGTTGTATCGCGCACCAATCCATCGTGTAAAGAAATCACTGAGTGCAAGTCGATATTCTGCTGCTTTCTTTTTTCAGCCTAACATTGAGACAACAGTTAAACCAATCGACATGGCAGTCATCAGAAATCGAAAATACATCCCTACCAGGAAGAATGCAATCCCGATGCCATTTAACTATGGTGATAACTTGGAACGGAGCTATGCGGAAGCATTCTATAAAGTTTGAACTTAGAAGCATCAGGGTTCAGAGATGCTGTTATTGGTCCAAATCTTGCCGTTAGATTCGGCGAGGAACACAATTTTGTGAGAAGTGCCGTTGAATGGCGAGATTAAGCGAGATTAGGCTGGGAATGTAAATTTTGGATATTAAATTAGAATAGGCCATATGCGTAATGATGTCATGCTTTCGTTATAGCCTCAATGATGAGGTTTGGTGATGATAACAAAAGCCTAACATTATCACGCATGCATTTTATAAGGTCTATTGGTGAGATCATCCTGATCGAGATTGGGCAAGATTCAGAGAGCTGTTGATTTAAGATTTGGCACGTTAGGCAAGATCTGGACCCGTAACAGGCGTTAAGAGAAACATTTATTCTCAATCTAAGGGACTAACATTGTGCATGTACATATATAGTTATTAGCATGAAAATGCCGGCCACTTTCAAACTGCTGATATGCACGTTACGTCATCGACGCCATGTTGGTGGAAATTAACAAAACAAATCAACGTTAGGTTCTCTTGTTAGTTATACCGACATGGCCGCTACGGAATTTCACGACATTTCTGGGGATTGGTTGCAAGTCAAGAATTGGAACTGTTGTCTACCTGCAGAGATTAGGGACCTGAGCAACCGGGGCGGCGACTGGCTGTAATGACGGAATGTAAAAAAAAGCTGTTTTCTCTCTAAATCTTGTGTTTCCTATTTCCTTATTTGGTTTTAGATGCTTTTCATAACCGTGAGATTTAAGAAATATGATCAGCATCTATGGAGTTGCGTTCTATTTTGATTGAGAAATTTGGAGTTTTCACGTTGTGGTTTCGAAGGAAACTTTTAAAAATGTACACTGTATGTATTTTCACGTGTAGTTATAATTATATTTTTTAAATTAGACTATTGTTTTATACCGTTGTCCTAAAGATTGATCGTTTTTATGTTTGAACAAAATGAGGGCTGTACATGGGCAATTTTTATACCCTTTTTATTGCCACATTTCAAATCACGTGTACCTATCCCTTATGTATCATTGTCTCCTTTATTTCTTTATAGAAATCTCTTGAAGATAGCACCTTTTTGCAATTTCTCAAAGAATTTGAGATGAGCACAACAAATGTGCAAAGTAAAAAGATATAGTTCATAGTGTACGGAATATTAAATTAATGTGGTAACATATTATATATAGTTAGGAAAATTTATATCCATGATGAAATCAGTGAATTTTACATATTGTAACTGATCATTTATGCGAATATAGTGTATCCACTTGGAACGTTGCACGATAACGTTAAATGCGTTACGTACAACATCAAGGATCGTGGACACTTTTTTTCATGACAATGGTAATGTTACATTATCATGCAGATTTTCAGGCCAATTTGGTTCTCAAACCCGTGTCGCCGAATTTTGATATTTTGCTTTACAGCATATTTATTTTATTTTTTCCACTTTGTAGTGCCTTGGACTGATTTTTACCTTCAAATGGTGATACAATCCCTTTTAAGAGAAATCGCCGACCCGGTTATCAAGACCATGGTTGTAGCACTATTTCAAATATGAATTTGTGTGTTTTATCAAAAGTTCCAAAACAAATGATCATGATTTATTGTTTTCGAAATATTTGGAATCCTTATGAAACACGAACAATGAGTGTTTGAAATGATTTCTCATGCGAATGGCTAAACTGAACGTTTACATATGCTTCTTTTCAAACATCATCATTAGCAAGTATTGTCAGACGGGCCACTCTACTGTTTGACTGTTAATTGTATATAATTATTCCATAGATGGCTTATTATTCTATTTTCCAAACAGTGATTTCAACTAGCGTACTCAGTAGTGTTATGGCCAAGAGTTAGTACAAACAGCTGGAAGGGTCGAGGTTCGAACTTCAGTGGAAGCACACCTTTTTTCTATATCGTTCCTTTACTTCTTCACTTCTTACTTGTAGTTTATCAGTATATAAGCACTTTGTGGTTCATGAAGATGTAGATTAAGAACAGTTCCATCACTGGTGGTGAAAATCTGTTCCAAACAATAGTGATTTTCAACTGGTATTTCATTAGGTGTTTACCTTTCAGTTGTCAATCGGCCTTGTGGAGTTAATATCTGCGTGATGCTCCGCTTGAGTGCTCCCTACGGATTGCTTATCGCGCGAAATTCAAACGAAACACAAAAATGTTTAACTTCAGAGTAAGGGCTACAGAGTTTGCAAACAGTCATAAAATACCATTGGCAGTCATAAATGGACAACTATCTTCCCTCTGGTCACTTTTTTATGGCTAAAATCAATGAGTATATCTAAACATGAAAAGACTCATTCCAAATTTCATTTTACTGTGTTTTGCGTCAAAGGAAAGAAAATCTGTAAATATTCCTCCCAACCGCCGCTAAGTACAGACGGCTCAATTCCTGTAATCTGTGACGTACGATACTGGGAATAAATTAGTTTTGTCATGTTTTTCTCGGCTTTGAATAGATGGACTAACGACTCGTAATTGCGCACTATTGTGTTTTCTTTGTGCTGAAGGTGTGGTTGTTTTTCCTTGGTATGCATGACGTACGTTACGGAGAAAAACGGACTGAATTGAGCCGCCACACAAACTAGTTTTATCAGCGGAGAATCGGCTATTTTTCGACCTTCAAAACGTATTTTCTCTTTTTATACGTGCACCACAAATAAATAAAATAGCAGAACTTATTTCTCTTGAATACAAGTTTGTATAGTCGTCGGATTGATTTAGGGTTCAGTTCTCAGACTCTAGCATTTTAAAAGAGAGGCTGATATGCTCGCTTGCTTTCTTCACTGCTCAGCAATAGGCCTTTTGCAGAAAACAGTCACGTGCTGATATAATACTTCGTTAACGAATGAATTGAACTCGTGATATCCATAGGAAAGACGTTGCTATGGATGCTGGGTGTCAAGCTATGTCGTCAGATTTTACGAAAAATGTATGGAACGACTTCACAATTTTGCAAATACATGCGAACATAATACATATTCTCACCTTGCCGGACCAGCAGTCTAGTATACAATCCAAATTCATGTGATTGTTGCAAACATTTAGATCAAGTGCTTGTGTTATGCTTTTCCTTTCCACTAGTGCCCTACTACGAAGAAAGTCGCCACTCAACCTCTCATCTCATATTTGTTAATCTTTTTAGTCATAAATACTATACAGGATGTTACAAAAAGATCAAACGGCCATACTGGCGGGAAAAAAGAAACGTGTAAATTTAACAATAAATATAACGTTATAAGTAAATACGATGATGAATAATAACAATAAACAGAAACGAACACCTAATTACACACTTGATAGAATTGTGCTATTTAACTGACTAGTGGGGAAAATACATTTGTATAATAGCACTGAGGGAGTGCCTCTCTCTGGAAGATATCTACTGAACCTGCTTTAACTGCGCTTAATGGGAGATTATTCCATTAAGAATAATCTCGCGGAACAATAGAAAACTTATACGCATTTGTGTTAGCTTGAATATGCCGAAATTTATAAGGATGGTTCGAGCGTGTTCTATTATCACCAACTTGAATAGTGTCAGGAAAACCTAGGAAACAAATGTTATGGACAGTTTTATACATCATATATAGTTGCAGTATTTAGTTTATGTATCTACGGCATTCTAAAGTGTTCCAACCTACCTATTGGCGCATCGCAGTAACACTTGAATATCTAGAATAATCATTGCACACAAAGTGTAAGGCATTTCGCTGCACTGCCTCTATAAAGACGTTACATGCTGTTTCTCGTAAGGATTCCACGCTGTTGTTGCATACTCGACTTGGGGTCTTACTAGAGAGTAATAGACCTGTTGTTGGACCTACATGTTTCATTATGATAAGTTTCTACGTAAGAGCCCTAGTATATTCATGGCCTTGCCCTTCAGTTACATATATATTTAACATGGATGATCATCTTGAATGAAGACGCCAAGATATTTACGCATGTATAGTATTCATTTGGTAATTTTAGGGGAGTTCTGCTGATTGACATTTGCTTGCATTAAAATTCATTTGCCAAGTGTCTAACCAACGGAATAGGGTGTTATTATCTTGTTGAATTAAGTTAAAGGAACAGTGCCATGCTTAGTGCGCATGCGCGAATGTTTGAATTATGGTTGGGTTGTCCAGAAATCAGAAGATGGGGAGAGACTTGATACGCGAAAGAAACCCTCTTCCATCGCCTTTGCCTAAGTTTCATTTGACCTTATACCTATTTAGAATAGTAATTTAGTTTTATATCCTAGGATTTAGGATGGTATTTCGTTCGTCCCTTTAATTTTTGCAAGTAATTGGACGGTACGTTCGTCGAGCGGTGGAATTAATGGCTACAGAAGAAAGCTTCCGTCTCCTGGTAGTTTCGTCCAAAGCATTTGAGAGGGAGACAATGAACGGCCAAAGAAACTTGGAGACAGTGAGAATGTAGGGTAGACATTTACTCTGCTTGTAAGTCGCTGAATGTACTTTGATTCGCGTGTATTTATTGAAGTGTCAACACTGCCTTCGCTCGGTACAGTTCAAGGCCTCGCTATTTAGCAAACTCGAACTCTTTTATTCCCCGATGTTGTAGTGGAAGCGCTCTTATAGTTGTATAACAACTCATCTTAAAATCACAAAGCCCCAAAGCTATGAAGTCAGAACGTTAGTTCCCCGTAGTTTTGCTTTCACTTCGCGAAACTGCAGTATAATGGAATATTATAATTCACCCAGAAGTTGTTGTTTGTTTTGAGTCGGCATTGCCGAGTGGATTCCTAAACTATTATCCCCAATACCATACATGTAGATCTTCGAAGCACTATCTCATGGTCCAGTGGGAAGTTTATACGATTCTAAATCCTGAACTTCTCAACTGATGCCAATTACAAAACTATTAACTCTGGATTTCGTGCTAGCGAAAATTCCAAAGGTCGTTCCAGATCATTTCAGTTTGACATGACGTGACATTAACAGCGTGATTTTCCATTGCCTTTCTCATTATTAGCAATCACGTGTTACGCGTGCGCATTACCGTGGCACTGTTCCTTTAATGTCATCAGAAGTTTCTACTTCACGATAAAGTACTACATCGTCTGCAAACAGTAATTTAGGCTACATGATATCGCGGTCGTAGACTGGAACGAGACATGTCTAAAAGGTCAAGACATGTGGCCGGCAACCGGAAGTGAGCTGTTACTAACTTCAATTCGTATTAACCGAGAGCGAGGTCTTTACGGGAACAAATCAGACCGAGGTCTTGACAGTACAGACCAAGCGATAGCGAGGTCTCGGGGAATATTCGCCATTAGTATATACCACACCAGTGAATATCACTTTTTGCGCGCTCTGATTGGCTACTCAAACAGGGAATATGATTTCATATTGACCTCCGAGCAAAGCAGCGATAATCTGGCGCGAGTTTTTGTCCATTTAATAGAAAATGGCTATTCACCTGGAGTGTGGTATATACTACAACAATTATTCACCTTGCTCAGTGCCGAAGCTAAGCGGCTCGGTAAATAATAATTCAAGTCCACTTCGGTGAATAATTGTTAAATATCGACTTCGGCTTCGGCGAATAATTGTTAAATATAAAGCCGGAAGTTAATATTTTACATCCGGTTTGTGCGCGCACGTCTTGATTGTAGTTTTCGTGCACTTTTGAGTTTTCTACTCATACCACAAAATGAGCATAATCGTGGAAGGTCAAATCAAAGTTATTTTGAATATTTTTTTCCGTACGATTAGAACTAAATTTTATTTCTGAAGGCAACACGTTTTTTTTGTCGATGAATTGAGACAGAATAAGATTTTCTAAAGAAAATATACGGGCGAAAGGACGAAAACATATGTCAAACTGAAGTTCATCGATAACTTGTTCTCGATCAGCTAGTTTTGCGAAAATTGAACAATTTGTACCTGGTTATCAGTAATCAGTATCACTGGAAACTCTGTAAGTGGCATCCTGAGACACTGCCAATGTTTGCAGCCAGCAAATCTTCCCCTGGCGGTACCGGGAAAGGGACTGCCGTGGACAACGAGGGACGAGTTGGAGCTTTGTCAGTTTGGGTACAAGATATTTTCGCTTTGCAGCAAAAAATGGACGGGACTTTTCGAAGCCCTTATTCCAAAGGATATTGACTAGCTTTGGGGAATTTTCATCAGAGGAATCTTTGGATACTATTTGAAAATACGAAAGCCTGAGTTCCAGGCTCGTAAAGTCGTATACTTCGCCGCTATAAACTTTGGGAATGAGGAACTTGGATAACAGGTGGTCGAAGTCAGCTGGAGTTAAGGTTGCAAATATTACGTTTTCCTTGTGTATCGACTCGAGGAACCGGCATAATGTTACTGTCACTTGCTCTACTTTTCTGTTTATTTACGAACCTCTCGATTCCTTGCTGGCTGTGCGGAGCCACCACCGGCCTTTGCCTTTGGCCATGTTGTTTTTGTTCACTATAACGTTGCTTTCTTTTTCAGTAGGGTAATAAATTTCACTTTCGGAATATTCTTCCTTGCTCATTTTGCACTTTCTCTCCGTTTTTCTCTAAAATTATGACAGTTCAGCTATTTTTAGGGCTATCAAAGTTTGCCGTGCATTAACATATCTCATAATGCCCGTGGGCATTAAGGGGAAATCTCGACCGCTAAACAGCCAATCAGAGCGCGCGATTTTACCTGAAGTAGCTCTTGCCATATAATAAAACAATTTATTGAATATAATAAAGTTCCCCTTGGATAACACAGATAGCCCGAAAATACATAGAGTATAGTACCGTACCACATTGATAACAATATGGCAACACAGGTAACCCAAAAATACAAAGACGTCACCACTGATACCACATGTAACCCGGAACAACTAAGCGGATAACATATTTATTATGATTTTATTATTATTATGATTTTGTGATTTTGGATCCTAGTAATTTTGGGCTACCTGTATTATTCTAGGTACCCTCGCTTACGTGAAGTTGCTCGTGTTTATTCGTATTCTAGTTGCGTGAACTCGTGTTCACTCATGTTCTACTTGTGTTCACAACGTCTAAACAAAGATGTATTCTAAAGATATAACCTCCAGCACAAAGAAAATACAATGGTTCGCAATTAGGAGCCTTTAGTCCAGCTTTTAAATGTCGGAGATTGACGTCACAAAATACAAGACTTGAGCCGTCTGAGCGGAGGCTGAGGAAAGTTTCAGATTTACTCTTCATAGACGCGTAACATAGAAAAAATAAATAGCACAATTTATATATTTCGAATACATCTTTGCAAAGACATTGAGTTGATTTTAGGCTTCAGTTCCTCTTTAAATAAAGGTGCGATTCTTGTTACCCTGGCGCTGCTACTTGATGCGACTGTGCGTGCATACTTTCGCATCTGATTGTCCAATCGTGCATACTTTCGCATCTGATTGTCCAATCGAATTTGACTGATTGTGCGTATGTACTAACAGTGTTCTGGCTGTGTGCATACTAATAACGATGTGAACACAGGTAGCCCGGAAATGCAAAAAGAGGTTACCGCACTGATAACACAGGTAACCCGAAACAGCAAAGACGATAAAACAGTTATTATTAATTTTAATTATTATATTATTTTGTTAATTAAATTATGAACCGCTGTGCACTCGTGTTCACTCGTGTCCTGACTCGTGTGGAGTTTTAGATCAGATCATCATAGCATTTGGATACTAGTATGTTTGGTCTACCTGTGTTAACCTAGGGTATCCTGGTTTACTTGAAGTCGATTGTGTTCTACTTATGTTCACTCGTGTTCTGACTCTTGTGGAGTTTTATATGAGATCGACTGTGTGTGCGTACTTTCGCATCTGATTGTGCGTTGTAATGTGCCAAACACGCAGGCATATGAGATCATCCGCGTTACAAATGATACGCCGGAGTTCAAGCTGCGTGCAGCTTCTTGTTTGAGTTTTGGAGGCAAACAACCTTCAAAAATGCAATTTCAGAAAAATGTACAATCGATTGGAGGTCTAAAGTAGCATTTACAAACAGGATTTGCTAATACCAAGTGCGTTTAAATAAAATTCGGCTTCTACTTCGTTTACGGGAACACTCGAAACTCGAAACAGTGATCTACGGCAAAACAATACCCTGAAATACAAATAACCCTAACCCAGAATACAATACAGTCTGGTACACGAAGAAGGACATATGATTTGCTTTCCAGTACAACCACGTGATTTTGATTCCTGCAAAAGGTCCATTGGTCCAGAGTAGTATATGTAAGTGTATTTTAAAGTTTATTGTGTACACAATATTACATACATGGTTCATTACTTTCTTTTAAAGTCAAGTACGCCAAGGCCTGGGTCAACACAAACACACGGCTAATATGGATTATATATATCTGTTATGAAATTGGTTTTAAGCGAATCTTTTTACTAAGTAGGTGCACATACTAACATAACTCGTGAACCTAAACACTCTAAAGTGAAAACTGCATTCATGTGACATGTCACGTGACCCTTCCTCGTGTGAACATTCAACTGCAAATGGGGTAATGAGGACAATCCCTTCAAGAACCGTTTTGGTTAAACAATGCTATTTTCCTAATGTAACAATGGGAGAGAAAGTTATAAAAATGAACAATATAGTTGATATACAGTTCATAGTTCATTAATTGCATGGTTTAAATGCCTTGAAATTCCAAAGGCTTGACAAGTACTATATGTAGACATATCGTTGATTTGTAATGTTCCTAAATAGCAATAAAATAGCAAAAAAAAAAAAAATTATTGTGTCCTAAATATAAACACTAACTCGAAAAGAGGTTTTAAAATCGTGTACTACATTAAAATTTTAAATAGCAAGATATAATGCTCCATAAAACAAGTAAACAAGTCCAAGGACTACAGAAAAGCTGATCGAAAAACGTATATATTGAGAATTCTACGATATAAAACAACATGAACTCTTTCTGCCACAAATTATATACCTGATCAGTTGTCGAAATTAGTTTTCTCCGAGAGACTGGAGCAGTAATTCAACTAGATAAAAGTTATGCGAATAGCGGGATTGATTCATTTTGTGAAGTCACAATTGAAAGCTACGGGATTTTATTGTAGTAGATTTCTCTTCGGAGGGAGTTGAGTCATCTGATGAAGTCACAGGATCCATGGAAAGTAACCAAAATTAGGGATTTGATGTCAGACATTTTACAAAATCTGCAAAATTAATACCTTTTTGTGAGAAACAAACACAACAGTACAATTTTTGTTTGACATGATCCTTGCACTTTAAGTTTACATCATTCTTATTGTTATCGGCAAAAATAACAACAAAGACGTTTTCCATGACAAATAACATTAGTTTCGCAGGAAACCTGATAGGCCTTTTGCAGGAAACAGTCACGTGCTGATATAATACAGTCACATGCAGATATAATACTTCGTTAATTATAGAAATTGGTACATTTCCTCTTGGGATACAGAAAAACAAAAACACATTACTGAAGGGAAAAGCCACGTGTTCTGAAATGGGAAAACAAACAGGCAAGCTAAAAGGGTCTATTGCTCTCGTAATCCCCGTTGGGAAAGACGTTGCCGTGGATGCTGGAGAGCAAACTATCTTTTAGAAAGATCGACGATCGATTGGAGGTGGGAACAGCATTTAGAAAGTACAACCACAACCACGTGATTGCATTCCTGCAAAAGCTAGTGTATGCAAATCGAGAAAAGAATGTCGGCTCGGACAAGTTACACGGAGTGCAATCACCCGTTCCAGGGGAGGCTAACTCTTGACCAATCATGATTCAGATTTTAATTAGTTTTGTTTTTCTTTGTAAGAGTTTCATTGGGTAGGTCATTTGGATTGGCAGCCCAAAATTCCATATGCAAAATTAAATGTCAAAACCGGCACATTCCGAATTTCGCGCGTTCTTCGTTTTTGTTGCTAACCTCGAACTTTATATCGTTTGAGGACAGGAAAGAAAGGAAGGATTTCTTTGAGGAAAAGGAACCTGAGCTGAGTATACTCCTGAAGAAGTTAACTGCTTAAAAACACCTCTGAACCGTGGGAAATTGTATTGTAAGTTTTTGGTTGTGTTAGTGCATGTTGTAAACTGCTTCACAGTCACTCTCCAAAAAACATGAATATTTCCAGCAGTTCTATAGCAAGTGTATAGGTTTCGATTCTACTGTACAGTAGTTCTCTTGAAGAAAGCGGAACTATTGTTTAGAAGCCGTTGTGGCAGCTTAAAGCACCGAAAGACTGATTTAAGAACGAAAATGTACACACGAGGCTTGCTCACGTGGCTGGTGTTGAAAATGGCTGTATATAAGCTTACAAATAGATAGCTATGAAAACTTCTCGATTAATCTAGATTCACAACTGAAAGTTTTGCCCTTGCCTCTTTGCAGGTCAAAAGAAAGTAGATGTGTACTGATACGAGTATGTCTTCTGTCCGGTGGGAACATTTTAAAGCGGAAGGACCCTTGCTAACTTAACTCTCTCGCAAGGTGAGGAACAAGTGTTATATCATTGTTAGGATTGCAACCACATTAATAGCTACTTTTCAGGGTTCCTACCAACCGACATGGCCGCCACAAGGCTTTAGAAATGATAGCAACCCAAGTCGGAATTTTGAAACACGGCTTTAAGTGAAAAGTCTAAACAGCTTAGTTACCCTTTCAATAGAGAAAATATTATTACTCTCGTAGTAGAGAAAATATTCTTACTCGTTTAATAGAGAAAATCCGGAGAAAATAATTAATCTAACATCGGGCTGATATATACACTGAGAAAAAGACTACCTCTTATACTGACATTTTGACGAAGTATTATAGTACTGTTCTGGTGTCAATTCTATAAACTTTATACTTGTACTTTACAAGTCTGCCATTGATTTTCGTCGTTAAACAATGACCATACTTGTAAAATACACGTGTAAAAGAATTGGCCCCTGGAGGGTAAATTTACTTTTCTATATCTTGTCACTCTGAGACGCCATCTTTGAACACTGCACACTAATCGCCACTATATAAAAGTACTAGATTGACTGAGGACTAAAATAAAAGAAATTACGGGGCGATTGCAGAATACCCCCCCTCCCCCCCCAAAAAAATGGGTTCATTAATATTGCATGTTCTCAAATTCTCATACAAACCTTCTAAAAACCTAACCTTGAAATTCGAAAAACTCCTACCCATTTTCAATCCCAAATCATTCATAGAACGAGTCTAAATACACCTGAGCTAAATGGATAAGTTTGCACAATTTGTAAGGGCTTTTCAAGTGGGGGTGGAGGTATTCTGCAATTTAGACGAAATTAATATTGCCCTTGACTGCGTGGAGTTTTAAGATCTTCTTTTTGGGGAGCGATTGCAGAATACTGCGCTTCTCGGTTTATTAATAATTCAGTTTTTCCAATATTTATGCAAACCTAAAAACCTACCCACCAATTTCAACCGCAAGTCATTCATATAATGACTCTAAATACATGTACACCTGTTTTCATCGATGATGGTTTTCATCGTCATCTGACTCGCGATCGCAAAATTGGTTTGCATTGATAAAATCAAATAAAACATCTTGGTCCTTGTAGAACTACAAAAAATACACTTATAACCCAAATTTAGGAACATTAGATTATTTACTAACGGAGCTGTACTGTGGTCAATGAAAGTACGACAAATAATTCTACAGTACTTTCAGTGTTCCCTCTCTGGGGCACCAACATAGGGGCCATAAAACGAAAATACAAATAAAGATTCATTTCCCATCCAAATCATTGAGATTCATTTCAAAACTCTTTGAATGCAGCTTTTATATATTTATCGAGTTAAAAAAAGAAATTGACACATTTATTTTTATGCCTTCCAGAAAACACGCTGGGTCGTTCTGTCATAAAATTCAAAATATATTTACTCCGGAACAATACAACCTATCGACGTGAAATGTTTGCATGTGTAGGCTTTTATTATCGATGTATAGAATATGTACAAAGATCAGCTTCGTACGACTTATAGTTAAAAATAATAGTTTTTTGATGACGTTACATTAGGACCAAGCATAGCCAATATACCCTTTCAGTTTGCCTGTTTGTTGTCCCCATATCTGACATTTCACTTGAGTAATGATTTTTTTTATTTTTTGTATCCCAAATGGAAATGTAACAATTTCTATAATTGGAAAACAGAGCACTTATTCTTCTGGAGAACTATCACGGCGTATGAAATGGGGCAACAAACAGGCAAGCTGAAAGGGTCTTTTTAGTGTACGTTTGAAATGATATTTAAAACAATAAACACTGTATTCTGCAGTTTAGTCGATTCACTATGTATTATTTTATCGATTCAGACTAGACAATTTTGTTGAAATATTACAAAAGAGTTCGTATAAACTCAGACCGATCGCTTGATGAAAAATTGACAACTATGTTTAATTATTACTTTAAACGCTATACAATAAAATGTAATCCTCATTTTTGCAGAACATATTTGCTACTTCCTTCGTTTTAAATTAACCCTCTGTTTTTAATGGGTGCATTAGCAGGGGAAACCAACCGCATTCCTAAACCGAATATGGAACTTAATAGCAATCCTATAACGAAGGGCGACTGTGGTCTCATAATCAAACTGCCATTCGCTGTAACTCATACTAGCAAATGGTGAAGTCAGTGTCAAAGACCCCTTCAAATGAAAGATAATACATTAAATAAAATCAGACATATTTTCAGTGGGTCCTTGGAAGAACGGTTTACAACCGAAGTTGGACCCAATTTTTTAGAAGAAGCTGCCACCAATATGTTTGTGGGTATAGGACCTTTTTTTCCGGAGCAATCTGTCCGGTAGCTAGATTTTACGGATCAATGGGTCCGTTCGCTTAGAATTACATTGGACATCGCAGGAGCATTGAGGAAGACGAGGTTACCTCCCCTCAGTTTTTCTCAAACGTCTTTGAGAATTCTTGCTGGTTTAAACTAGTGCATAAGAAATGGAATATCTCAAAAGTCAAAGGAGTTTCGATGTCTTATTTCAAAGGTACAACAGTGTACAATTAAATGCTGGAGAAATTTTCCAAATTAAAATTACTTCGATATGAAACTCATCTGTTCATTTGAGCCACAAACATGGTAAAATTAGAACTGGACAAGAACTTGATTAGAATCTGGAAGATCGATCTCAGTGGGAATGACAATAAGAGCTTGACGTCGAAGGAGAGATACAAATTTATTAAGTTTGGTATTTGTTTTCTAGACTAAATAGGCCCCTTTTAGCTAGATAATATAGTTGAGTTGTTTGATGTCTATTGTGGCAGGGCAGGATGGGTAGTTTAGTTTTTGAGTCTGGTCATTATTTTTATCGAGTATCTGATCGGTTCACACACAGCCCACATGCGCGTTAGAATAAGACCACCCCTGTAGCTACTAGGCGCCGCCCAGTGCTCACCATATAACTCTGGTATAGGCAGGCTGACGACTGGTAAAAGGAAAATTTGCAAACGAAGTGATTTTTTATAGTATGATCGGAAATCTGTGAAAAGTCCTTAAAAACAAATTGCAATATTTTAGTAAAGACTGGCTGTTATCATTTACATATCTATTTTACTTTTGTGATTTTCAACGGCCAGCCTATATCACTGTCTCATAATGACGTTTCTCTTTGGGATTGTAACCTAGAGTAAGAGACTCGGGGTGTTCAAAACAAATCTGCCGGACACTAACTGATGATGATTACTCCGCCATTTAATATGAAGTTCACACCGGCATCATTGTGTGCTGCTAAAGGATCATATTAATGTGTTGAAGCCGACAAAGATTCTCATTTTATTTTCCGTGATAAAAGCAAAACAAACATAGAGAAATTTCACGACCGCCTAAGAAATACAAATTGGTCTGAGTTATACGGGTATAATGATCCCAACAATGCATATGGTAGTTTTTTGGATAAATTTACTTACATTTATAACTCTTGTTTTCCGCTCAAAAAGACAAAAGTTGCAAAACACACTCGTAAACCTTGGTTATCAAAGGGTCTTCTGAAGTCCGTAAGGAGAAAAAACAAATTATATAAGAAATACCTTGTTTCCCCTAGCCCTGAAAATGAAAATTTCTAGAAGAAATATAAATTTAAAAAATAAATTGACACATTCACTGCGCATTGCAAAACGCCGCTATTACGAGCAGAAATTGGAAGATGCTAAATCTAACATGAAAAGTACTTGGAACATTTTAAATGAAGTTATAAACAGGAAAAAACGCATTAGTAAATTACCTTCAGTTTTTACTATTGACAATGAAAATATTTCCAATCCTGCTGAAATTGCTAATAGATTCTGTGACTATTTTACTAATGTTGGTCCAAACCTGGCTAAGAAAATTCCCACTTCGTTAGATTCTCATCGTTCTTTTCTTACCGGTAGTTACGTGGACTCTATATTTCTTGAGTCGGCTTCTCAAACAGAAATAATTGAAATTGTGAATTCTCTTCGTCCAGGGACGGCTGCAGGTTGTGACAAGATTCCAATGTGGTCTGTAAAAGATTCTATCGCTTTAATCACTGAACCATTGACTCATATTATTAATTTGCCCATCGAATCTGGTATTGTTCCGGACCAAATGAAAATTGCTCGTGTCATCCCGTTATTCAAATCTGGCGACAATAGATTATTTCCTAATTATAGGCCAGTCTCGGTTTTACCAATCTTCTCGAAACTGCTCGAAAGGGTCTTCTATAATCGCTTATTGCAGTATTTAGACATACATGATATTTTGTTTCATAATCAGTACGGCTTTAGAAAAAAACATTCAACCTCCCTGGCTCTCCTTCATTTATTCAACAAAATTACATCTGCTATTGACCAAAAAAAATTCACAGTGGGGATTTTTCTAGACCTTTCCAAGGCGTTTGATACGGTCAACCATGAGATTCTGTTTGATAAACTTCAACACTATGGAATCCGCGGATTGGCCCTTGAATGGATAAATAATTACTTCTTTAATAGATTCCAATACGTTGAATATAATGGTACCTGTTCTTCGTTTAATGGTATTAAGTGTGGTGTTCCTCAAGGGTCAATCCTAGCTCCACTATTCTTCTTAATATACATCAATGATCTCTGTAACGTCTCCAATGTTTTTGATCTGGTTTTATTTGCTGATGACACTAATTTTTTTTTTTCATAATGATTTATCTTGTCTGTCGAATGCAGTCAATACAGAAATGGCTGGGCTATCGGATTGGTTTAGGGCTAGTAAGTTATCGGTGAATGTAAAAAAATCCAACTATATGATTTTTAGACCAAGGCAGAGAAGGCAAATATTTGATCTGGCGATATAAATAAACAATGTTAGGATTGACAAGGTTAATGAGGTCGTATTCCTGGGGGTGATCTTGGACGAAAATATGACTTGGAAGTCTCACATCTCCCATCTTGCCAGTAAAATATCAAAATCAATAGGAATTATATACAAATCAAGTTTTTGCCTTTCCAAGCCAGCATTACGTACTTTATACTATTCCTTAGTTTATCCATATCTTCAATATTGTATCACAGTCTGGGGCTCTACCTATCCATCCAATCTTAATCGTATTGTTCTGCTTCAAAAACGCGTAGTGCGAGTTATTAATAATGAGGCATTTGATGCGGATACTGACCCTATATTCAAAAAAAATATGATTCTGAAATTTGAAGATATTTACTTATTCAATTTAGGAAAGTTCATGTTCCTGTCCAAAAATAATTTATTACCTAGACGTTTTGACAAATCTTTTCTACGAATTTATCAAGTTCACAATTATAATACTAGACATTCTAAACTTTTTTATATATTCCTTTATGTAGAACCAAAATTAGACAGTTTTCTGTTTATTATCAGGGTCCAGTATTTTTTAACTCGCTGAACGCAGACATTCGTGATGCCATGACCGTTTCCTCGTTTCAATCCAAGCTCAAAAAGTATCTCTTCTCCCGTCTTTGAAATCGCTTATTATTTATTCATATTTTTTTTCAAGTACGTGTTACCTCAATACTGTATAAATTGTTATCTTAGTGTGATTTTCTCCATTCTGTTATTTTTCTTTTCGCGCCACTCCCACTTTGTTTTATATACACATATATTGTAAAGAGGCAGCCCAATGCTTCATAAGCCTTCTGGTTTCTTTTTGGGCTTCCTCGCCATTTTGTTAATTACTTTTGTAATCATTTATTATTATTTTTTGTTGGCAAATAAAACTGTTAATACTGTTAATTAATGTGGCTTAAATCATAAAACAAGTTATTCAGCAGGTTAGTTTGCACACTCTCGGTGTGTTCAGGGTTGGTATTATAGTTCGATTGTCGGTTTCGAGTTACGGTACTTCGATCGATTCGGCTCCGAAATTAGGATTTGTCACTCAGTATAGTAGAAAGTGGATTTGATAGAGGGTAGCATTGTAGTGGAGGACACCAACTCGTTGCATCATGGAGGAGCTTTATCTTAGGACTTTCTTAGACATGGCAGCTTCTTAGGTTTGTTCCTTCAGAAGGGAGGCGAGTGTTTGAATATGAATTGCGAGATTTTGAAATAAAAAAAATAACTGCCAAAAGTAGGCAAACGAATTTACTAAGAACAGTCAATCAAATGCCTACATCTGAAGTTTAGGAATTCCAGCTGTAGCTTTTTACTCGGGCTGCCTGTGGCAGCACGAGTCTAAATCTGCAGGCCGTTTTTTTTTTGTTCGGTGCAACAATTTCTGCGTATGCGTTAAATTATGCATTAATTGTTGGCGCTAATAGATTTATCTCCAGTCCAGCCGCCAGCTTGTGCGGACGCTATCAGCTTGTTTGAGGTACGTTTCGTAGGTTTTATGCCACATTTAATTTTACTCTCGGTCATAATACATACCAGCGCAAATACCGTGATCGGTAGGCCAACACTAAAATAATTTTGACGGCGTTTTTGGCTGGTTTACCGATCTCGTACGATCTCTCTGTGTACCGCGTTATACAGGTATACTGAATAGCTGATTAATAGCGAAATATAGCGATTTACTAGTAAATATATATACTGTGGTTGAACAGTTATGGGTTACTCTCCCTCTATCGAAGTCTCAAGACATCTGAATTCTTGAACTGTGAGAGCAACACTGTCGCTCGCCAGCACAGAATGATTTATGATGACCCAAGCAATATTCAACTCTCAAGGTAAACTTAAACAAGAAACCTCTCACGGCCGAGGTTTTGGTTCGAGAAATTAAAGGCTTCCAACAATTCCCTTTATAGTTCTTTAATATAATGAGCAGACTGAAGTTTTGGGAATGTGGGTAAAGCTTTTAATTAGAGATAACCAACAGGCATTTCAGTTAATCTTTAATCCAACAAATACCAAGATGGACTCGTAATGGCAAGAACAGCAGATAAAGTTACATAGAGGCACACAAATTGACATAGCTAGCTCCATCACAGGATGGACAGGATACAACTTATAGTGTGGTACAAATATAAACATACATTTGAGACAATCATCTATTAGTACTCGGAACCTGCAGTATAACAGAACAGCAGACTAAATTGTAAACGTGTGTTACATGAATAAGTAGTGTTTAAATTAAAAGGTCAACATACGAGAAAAACAAAAAATATTAAATTACATATATACTAGGGGAGCAGAGAATGAAAGTCACCGCACTACCGGCCACTCTTAAAGACTGTTAAATTCAGCTAATAATTCTTCTCTTTGGTTATTACTAAGAGGATTTCAAATGAATGTGTATTTCATCTTCAATCTCATGTGGCCCGAGTAAAAGCCCAGATGTGCTCTTGTTAAAAATGAAAATGAGATCAGAATTGAGTGATACAAGCCGACGGCACTGGAATTACTCGATATTGATCAGTATTCATCTCTGAACCACACATTGTTGTCATTAGGAAACTTAAGCAGCCACGATGACGGCATAAAACAATAGCCTCAATTACAAAATACAATAACTGCACGTAAAAGTGCACGCAGCTGCAGTCATCTACATTTTGACCGATCTCTTATAAAAACAGAACGTGAAAACTCCAAATTTACGTTCAAAGGAGAACGCGAACTTAAAGTGCATATAATCCCTGGCTAATTATATTTCTTACGAAGATGTTAGTGGCCATATACAAAGGAATCTGGAATAAAAAGTTGATTTTATTTATTTGTCATGGTGTATTGGCCGTTCAAAGTTGCCCAAAAATGTGTCTTGGGTTGCCTGTGGACGAAAATAAAGCTCACGAGAGCGCTTTACAAAATTGGCATTGGATCTAGCTTGACGTCATCAACAGAACACGCTGGATGCGACATTGCATGCATGGCCTTGCCGAATAAAGCTCTCCCAAGACGTTTAGCGCGATATTATAATCTTTCTCGGTTATTTATTCAATTATTTTGAAAATAAGCCAACGCTTTATACCCGCAAAAAGACGAGAACGTTCTGTTGATGACGTCACGTTTTATCATCGTCCCAGTCCCCGAATGTGCGCGGAAATTATTCTAAAATTGGAACTTTTGTCGTGAAAACATATTTTCCTACCTTTTTAAGGTCTTAGCTTAAAAAAAGCATTACTGGCTTGGGCTTATATGCACTTTAAGAAATTAAATCGCACCGTTTATCCTTTCGAAAATATGGTTATAAAAGGCAGCAAGAGGAAAATAATGAAAGTGTAAACACCAACACGCCTGGCATAAGTTACCTCAAAATCGATCACTAAAAGCGAGCCAAAAATATATAAATCAGCACATCTTGTTTAATTCGCTGTCAAATTTAACGAAATTTTCGTATGTTAATATTAAAATGAAATAACGTCTTTAGGATCAAACACGTTTGTATATTGACGTTGGTATGACGTCATAACGAACGACTCCTTTTAAGTTCAAATTCTGCGTTACCTATACGTTTGAAATAAAGCATGTTATCACAACAACATAAATATGTGTTTTTGATTGCCGCAATTTTAAAGTTTCTACGATAAATATTTGCCGAGTTATTAAGAACTGAAGTTTCCTGTGACGTCACATTTTCTGACGTCATGGGTCTGACATCAGTCATACTTTCTAAATTGAATAAACATAAAAAAGACCATATTGCGGCTATTCAGTGTACAGTAAGTACAGTTCCTCTTTAAAACCCGAAAAATACTTGAATAGTTATTTTTAAAAGACGTTTTCAAAAAAATATGACGTCATAATGACGTTTCCTCTTTTTCACTGGGAATTTTAAAGTATTTCCTCACAAAAATCGAAAATTCTAAAAACATACGGTTGTGGGTACCGAATTACTCTTTTGATTGCTAGATTGTCGTAAACAAATATTTTAAACTCTAAAAGATGAATGAAGAATATTCTGTATTGAATATTTCCCGCCACATTTTCGCGGGAAAATTGTCAAAATTCAAAATTTAATAACTTTTCTCCCTCTTAACCAATCGAACTCGGGTTTTCGGTTTCTTTGTTGTCGACATGATGGGAAATCGAAAATATAAAATTTACTGATTTTCAAGGTAATTGAAAACATCGAGAAACCTATTATAAATGGATACATGACGTAACTGTGACGTCATCAAGATGTCTACACTAGATCAAATCATCGGATTTTTTTTTAGGTTGTCGGTCTTCATCATCCCACAAAAATTCAATAGATTTTAGGGTCATTTGTGCCAAGCGTGCAAATTTCGGTATAAAAGACGTTTCTTCATCTCATTGTCACTGCCGTCGCCATCCTGGTTGCTTAAGTCCCCTATTGTCTTAGGTGGCGCACGGGTGTCGCAGCTGCGAAGTCGGGTCTATTTCAGTTGCAAATGCACTTTCGTGAAAATTATTTTCTCCATCTTTTAGATTCTTGAACACATGTGGTACACTTATTTATGTACTATGAAATGAACCTACACCGGTCCTGACTTCGCGGTTATGACACTCTCGAGCCATCTTAACTTTCTCCGAAAATTCGATTAATATTCGATTCCGACGACGACTTAATTCGAACCGAAAAATAACCAGTTTTAGTCGGGTTTATTTGAGGATTAACGTAATTTGGAATCCGAATTACGCAGCTTTACGTTTGTTATTTGGCATTCGGTTTACGGGGTTTTCGCCACAATCGTTTCTATTTGGCATCCGAAATACGCGCATTTACGACTGTTTCACCACGATGATCTTTCGTTGTCCCTTGGCCTTAGATATTTTAATTTTGGTATTCGATGTAACCCCGTTTTAAAATCATGCGTAGCTTTACAAATACTTTGTTTATTTGGCGGGCAGGTAGATATTAAACGATAGGTGGCCCACAAGTTAAAACAAAGGATGCGTACACTGCTCATGATCGTGAAACTCTACTATTGTTTGGATTCAACTTTGCAGCATATTCTTTTATTCAATTGGCATTTCGAGCCGTCGTCATGCACATACCAAAAAATACACAGTGGTGTTACAGCGCACGCGCTGTAGTGAGCCGCGAGGACAGGGTGCAAGTCCCAGCTGAGTACCAGTCCATCAGTCGTGGCAGCTCGACTTTTAGGATGCAGAGGGAATAAGTAAAAAAACAAAAACGGAAGCAATCGTAACTAAAGACAATTGATCTCCGTTACCCTTTTATAGTCTGCTTGGTGGACGTTGATGCTATTTTCAGATTCGATTCGATTCGATTCGATCGCGAATTTTACTCGCTCCATTTCCTTTGTTTGCACTGTTTGTTTGACTAGTTTTACTGTTAAAAGAGTTGAGACAAACACGCAAATATTAATACTACTACGTTAATGGTACTGTTGTGGAAAACATTATTTCGCGTTGCTAGTGTTGCGCATCTCTCTTTCGTCCTCAAAACTAGCAAACAAATGAGCTCCGATGTGAACAATAGTCCAGTTTCGTATTCGAAAATTACCGCTGAATACAATGACTACAGACGCATGTCGGCGGTACGGAAGGTTAGCCTCATTTTGAAGTTAAACATTCTTAAATAAATGTTCTTTTTGGTGATATTTTGTGCTCATACTACTTACAGGCCGGGAAAGTTAAAAAAATAAATTTGAAGTGGTTTTCTTTTTACAAATACCGATTGCATGGGATCGGGAAAGAAGTAATTGTCCATAAATCCCTTCATAATAATATGGGGCAATGCTTGCATCAATCATAAGGAAAAATCAATAATCACTTGCAGTCTAAGGATTTTTTAAAGCTGCCAAACTGTCGAGTTTTCTTACATAATTCGAAAGTTCGTTCCAAGCTACTTGCCTCGGAAAGAGAAAGAACGCTTTAGAAAGTTAGTTTTAGGTTGTGGTAACTGTAGGTTGAATTTAGTACCTCAGATTGTAGTTATGTACTTCTGAGGTCATTTGAAATGAGTCTTGTAGATATGTTGGAGCTATTTTGTGACGGAAATACCTTGAACATCATTATCCGTAACTGCTTTTTTTGTCTTTCATCTAAATTTGGCCATTTCAGCTGCTTCAGTAAGTCATATGACCTACATGTAACTGAGTAGTCAGCCCTTATAACAATGCGAGTTGTTCTATTTGGAAGCCTTTGCAATTGATCAGCCCGTGTTTTGCAACAGTTGCCCCATACGATACTGCAATAATCAATAAGGTTGCACAAGTGAGCGATAAATTGACTTGAGTGTATCTTGGTCATCCGTTAAATTTCTTGCTTTATATAGCATTCGCAGGCCATTTGATACTTTTGAGGTTGTGCTTGATTTGATCATCCCAATTTACCAATTCGTCTAGTGTACTCCTAGAAGTTTTGTGAGGCTTTATGTCATATTGTTGATATATAGTTCCATATTTTTAGATTTTGTAAGATTTTGTCTGGATCCTACTGTCATGTAGCTGGTTTTTGTAGTATTACAACTTAATTTGTTCTTTTTCAGCCAGTTTTCTACAGCAGCTAGTTCTTCATTTGACACTGAACATGATGTTCTCAATATGGGTAATATTTTTACTTGCCATTTTTACTTGTCATCAGCAAACATCCCAGGTATTGAATGATAAAGACATTTTGGAAAATCGTTGACGTAAATTATGAATAAGAATGGCCTAAGTTGATCTTTGGGGAATACCACACTAGTTTATGTATGCTTCCTTAGATAATGTCCCATTTACGAACACCTTTGGCTCCTGTTACTTAAGTAGGATTCGAACAATGCAAAGCTTTAGGTACGTTGACACCGTAGCAATTTAGTTTACGTAACAATATATTATGGTCTACGGTATCAAAATCTTTCTTTAGATCTATGAAAACATTGCCGTTCAAATTGCCATTGTCCATGTTTTTAAGCCAGAGATCTGTTGCAGCTAGTAGAGACCTCTGCAGGTTCAGTACATAGACCGAAAGCCAGATTCAGTTATCAGGAAATACTGATACCTGTCTCAAACGTTTGGTTTATAATAGCAGAAATAGAGTCCGAGAAATAGTCAGAGTCTTTACGGGAAAATATCATACCGAGGTCTTGACAGTACAGAGGTTTGATATTTCCCGTATAGACCGAGCGGACGAGGTTAATAAGATGTTTATTGTATAGCACTTTTTTAGTTGGAAAATAAAAACAAACATATAAAGCCGGAAGTTTATAATGGACGTGACTTTTCGAAGCCCTTATACCAAAGGATATTGAGTTGCTTTGGGGAATTTTCATCAGGGAGGAATCTTTGGATACTTTTTGAAAACACGAAAGCCGGTGTTCCAGGCTAGTAAAATCGTATACTTCGCCGCTCAGAATTTTGGGAATGTCCGATGAAGAACTTGGATAACAGGTGGTCGAAGTCAGCTGGAGATAAGGTTGCAAATATTGCGTTTTCCTTGTTTATCAACTCAAGGAACCGACAGAAGGTTTTTATGTCACTAGCTATTTTCTTCACCGAACGTTTCTGTTTATTTGCTGGCAGTTCGGAGCCTCCACCTGCCTTTGCCGTTGGCCATGTTGTTTTTGTTCACTATAACGCTGCTTTCTGTTTAAGTAGGGTAATCAATTTCACTTTCGGGATATTCTTCCTTGCTCATTTTGCACTTTGTCTCTGTTTTTTTCTAAAATTATGAGAGTTCAGCTGTTTTTAGGGCTATCAAAGTTTGCCGGGCATTAACATATCTCATAATGCCCGTGGGCATTACGTGGAAATCTCGATAGCTAAATAGTCAATCAGAACGCGCGCTTTTATCGGAAGTAGCTCTTGCCATAAAATAAACTGGGTTAATGATATGTAAATCGTTTCAATAGTATTGCGGCATACAAATACGTTTTTGTAACCCTGAGGTGGGGCGACCTTCACCTCCTCGGAACCTGGAATAGTACTGACTATCCAAAAAATACCTGAAACAATACAAACCCTAAAACAATGGCATTCTTTGTCAGTGCAGTAAAAATGGGGTCCAATAAAATACAACGTCTTGAGAGATGAAGGTCTCCTGCCTGAGGTGAAATTAAGAATAATATCAATTATATGTATAGTTGGGATCCCAGGTGGGATTTTGTTATCATTCCAGGCAGGATAGCCGAGATCCCCACCTTCCCACCCAGGATCCCATATGTCCCAACAACTATCCCGACTTTCGAATTGGGATCCCAGGTCGTATTTTGTTATCAACCCAGGTAGGATAGCAGGGATCTCGTCAAATTACATGGGTTCCACCAATCCCACCTCGGATTCCAGCTGGTATTGGCGGGATCCCACCTCTTTCCTAAATCGCATTTACAAACTATTTACAAAGTTCCACGTGCCTCCTAAATTGCATTTACAAACTATGTACAAGGTTTGTATAAGGCTCCGTATTTACATACAATTTACAGTTAATTTACAAAGATGTGAAAATAGCTTGGAAAAATTAAAGATGGACATGGTATACAAAACACACATGTTTGTAAATTGAATTTCCAAACATTTTACATACTTCTTTAAATTTCCATAGTATTGAAATTGTTTGGAAATTGATTTACATAGTATGGAAACAATTTGTAAATCTATTTCCATACAATTTCCATAGTATGGAAATAACTTCAGCACGAGGTATTCCTCGGCGGTCACCCATCCAGTTTACTAACCTCGCCCGATCGGGTTTAACTTTGGTGATCGGAGAAAAATACGGCTTTACCGTCTGAGCTAAACCGCAGGACAAATATAAGGTTGCTGTAGCAATATTCGATAACACATTTGTTTACTAAATATATATTGTTTCGGTAAACTATATATCCATTTGTTAAATATATATTCATTCCATCATTTCATACAAATGATTTTTTTTATTTTACTGATAAAATATTTATTCATTCAATAAATATATTTATTCAATAGAATATTAATTATATAATATATTCATTCGTTATAAAATATTGAATCGATAAAAAAAAAATTTCATTCGATAAGGTCACGTGACTATAGCAGGCCCGGCTGCGCGTGCCACGCTTTTTGCCTTCCCAAGCGGTTTCCGTTTCCGGTGTTGACGCTGATTTTGTTTTCTCGATTGTTCGGGACCATCCATTGCCTCTGTAAAATGCTGCAATTTGGGCTAGCCACCCCCCCCCCCCCCCCCCACCTAAATCCGCCCCTGTGATCGGTCCATCTAGAAACTCGAAGAATTGAGTCAATGTACTCCCAAGGTTTGTACGATTTTCCAAAAATTAAATTTCATCTGCAATGATGAACTAGCTATCGGCGATACTTCTTCGATACCTTCCCTCTACCTATCTCAGTTATTGTGTTTCACCAGTACCGATGAATTTCAGAGAAAAACATGCTGGAACACAGCTTCAGTAAACTAGTTATGCTACACAGATCTGAGAACGAGGTCAGCACATAATCCAGCCGTTTATACTTCCGGTCTTACTTCACTCGTATTCACTGAGATGGTTAATTACTACTATAAACGTAAACAAAAGCTCATCCCACATAGATGTATCGAGATATAGTGTTTCTGGCTCTAGAACATAAGTCATCGCTCTTGCTGCATTCAGTGAACAGGTGCTGGAAAACTGCCTGGAAACGGAGACCACTTGGGTTTCGTTGGCCATTAGCAAGCGTGGCTATGCAGCCGGGCCTTCTTTAGTCACGTGCTATTATCGAACTAATATATTTTTCATCGAATGAATATGTTATATTATAGAATGAATATATATTTTATTGAATGAGTATTTCTTTATTGAATGAATTTATTTTATTATTGAATCAATATATTTTTATTGAATAAATTTATATGAAATTATGGAATGAATATATATTTAACAAATGGAAATATAGTTTATCAAAACAATATATGTTTATTAAAAAAAATCAAACAGGATTTTGCAAATTATACCATGCTGTCTTTGATCCAAAATATTTAGCATGAAATAAATAGACATAATTATAGAACTGACGAATCAAAACCACTTCCGCGATTTTGGGGTAGTGATATCACTGGACAGCATTATCGATCGGTTGATGAATTCTCCCTCAGCGGGGAGTGATGTGGACCCTGGAACGAGCTGAGGAGACGGCTGTTTTCGGGCTATGCATTGCCTAGTGCATTTATTAGATTAAAATGGATAAAATAACTGTTTACAACTTTAGATGATCCTCTATATAATATAGTGATAGCACTATTAATAAAAAAATATATAATACAAAAATGAACATAATATAAATATGATTATGAATATTAATATAAATAAAGTTTATCTAATAATAATTATAATGTGGGTCTTTCGACTTAATGAGGGTTACTGACTAATCTTTAAAACTATTCAAGTCCTATTAACTTAACAGGGATTTAAATTTCTTAAAAGGGATTTAAATTACTTAACAGGGATTTAAAAATCTGGCTTGTATTACTGAGTTTACCGACAAGTGCGCCTGACAATAAATTTAAGCCATGCAACAAACTACATGATCGTATATAAAGCTATATTTTCGGATTACAACACGCGATATGTATTATGAAGATCTACACCTCATTCTCCAAAGGAACGTGTTCCATGGCAGATTGTGTTTGTCCCACAGACGGCTAAGCTATTCAAAGGTTTCACGATGAATTCAACATTCCATTCCCACCAAATGGGACCCAGAGATTGTGACAAGTTGTTTAAAGACCCTGTGTCCGAGCTCATGGTGCTTTGCGCCAATGTTTTGTTTAGTTTGTTGCCCAACGGCCGCATAAATTAAAGGCTAGCTTTTAGTCGAACTAAAATGCTCTCGATTGTTTATTAGTTTCGTAAAAGAAGTACACATATACTTTGGGTGACGAATTTCATAATTTTTACCGGATTAAAATCCCAATCGAGCCCATGATTTGAACAGTATTCGGCAATTATACTGCCTTTAGATCCGAATTCGGTTTACGAGTGCGACTTTTCACAGCTCTACAATTAAACAACTACTCTTGGTAGCTTGTTTTCATGTCTTCGGCATTGTTTAGCTGCATTTGAAGATGTGAATGATATATTTTGAGTGCAAATGTCGTACTCGCATTTGAGTCACACATCTACATCTACCACATTAGGACACGCCCTCTCTTCGAGGCATATGTGCCCGGACAGCGGCTAGATCTTAATGTCAGCAAACAAGATCTTAATGATTTAGCGCACAGACACCCCTCCGGAAAGATTCGAGAGTGGCGGCTGTGGCTAACTCGGCGGGCAAATTCTTCCACTGTTTAATAGTCCTAGGGATTAAGCTATAGTGGATATAGGTTCTGTCCTCTGAGGGTAGAAGAAAGGATTTAGGGTACAGGTGTCTTGTATATCTAGTAACTGGAATGAGTTCATTTCAGAGGTCTACTTCGATGAGGTTTACTATCTTGTAGAGCGTTATAAACCAACTGTCAGGCCTGCGCTAATGAAGACTGCGGCAGCCAATGTCAGCAATCATGGCGGTCACACTGGCTTCACGGTTTTAGTTTTTTGTAAACATAGCTGCCCTTCTCTATACGATCGCTATTTTATCTTGGTTTGCCTGTGCAAACGGGCCCCAGAAAACGGAAGCATATTCGACTTTCGGTCGAACAAGAGTCTTGTTTGCGTTTGCCTTGATATGTTTCTGGGAAATTTGGAGATTGCGCCTAAGAAAGCCTACTGACGAGTTAGCTTTCTTAATTATATTGCTGATGTGCTCATTCCAGGAAAGCTTGTGGTGGATGGTAAGGATGGTAACACCAACGTACTTAACTGAATCCAGCTGTTTAAGGGTTTGGCCATGCAAGATGTATAGTCATGAGTGAATGGCTTCTTGCTCCGGGTGGCACGTAACACATTGCACTTATCAGGGTGAAAGGACATCTGCCATGCACTTGTTCTCCCATTCTTCTAGTCGTTGGAGATCCCGTTGTAGTGCCTCGGCATCGGTGTTGCTGGTTACAATCATGTAGATGATGTGACTGGAGACAATCGGGAAGGTAATTAATATAGACCAAGAATATAACTGGCCCGATAACAGACCCTGGGGCACACTCACAGTCACAGCAAAGAAACAGTTGAACTCGGCAAATTAAGGTTAAGGGCGTTGCTTAAATTTCTCTGCTAATAAGAATGCAAATCAGTGGATCTGAGCCATGCGAAATTATAATTACGATTAATCTTGATGCCGGAAGTGGTTACTTTGTCTGTGCAACGAAGACCGCCGGTCTTCAGTGCAGGAAATCCCAAGAAAACTCGCGTACTAGTCCTTTTGAACCACAAGACAGTGTTCTCTTGTAGACCTAGAGAACGCAAAATGTGGACTGCTGAAGGATTATTTGTCGAGTCGCTTCGCCTCGCTGTCTTCTTTTGTTACACGATATCCCATGCAGCATGCCCTGTTAGTTATCATGTTCCAGCATGCTTTGTTAGTAATGATGTACCAGCATGCATTGGGTGGTAGGGATAATAGCATATGGCGTCCATCTTGGAAAGAACTCGTGTCGTCGTTGTTTAACACTTTCTTCGGCAACAACATTCCTCTACTTTCCACTCTAGACCAGGATTCGAAGACATGTTCGACTAAAGTTTCGTTTTAAAAGGTATATATGCAAAAATTAAGATAAAAGAAAGTCAGTTAAACATATATCTAGAGATAATTACACGATGGCCCAAACTAGAGATGGATTTCGAAAGATTCGAGATCACACAACACTGAACTTTCTGATTTTCGTAGCCTTCGAAAATCATTTGCGCGCGCAAAGCACCATGGGCTCGGACACAGGGTCTTACTTGAGTAATATATAAAAAAACGAGAGCTAGTGTTTTACCAGGGTATCCAAACAACGAGAAAGACGAAAGCACGAGGCCACTTCGGCCGAGTGTTTTTATTCTTTCGAGGTGTTTGGATTCCCTGGTGAAACCGCACGAAGCTCGAGTTTTTTTATGACTTTTCAATCGAAAACAATACCTGCATTCATAAATCATTATAAAGTATTGTTTGCCTGGAATTTTATTGCATGCAATTATAGACTACAAGGGTTGTGATTGTTATTTTGTCACGGTCATTTCAACAAACGGCCTGATAGTGTAGTGGGCAAGACAGTCAAGAGCAGCCATGAGGATGATGGGTTCGAATCACACACTGGACACCGATTTTTATTTCTGTCTTCTCCTTCACTTCTCCACGTAAAGTCATACTTATGGTGTAATCCTTGTAGCTTAAAGTGCCACTACGACGAAAATTTACCATTTCGATTTGCCACTTTTTCAGTGTCTATAGGTCAATCAGTATTAGAAATATCCGAAATAGTAAAAAATATTCCCAAATGGGCATCTTAAACCACAAAGTTTAGGAGAGTTTACCGGTAAAATCCTGTCCGCCATTGCTGGAAGCCGTGCCCTTTGTTCAGCTTTAAACAAAGGTTTATTCACCGGAAGTGATGTCATACACTTAACACGACAACCTCGTGGCGCGAAATAGCGTGCATAAAAAAGTAGCCAACCTCGCAAAGATAAATATAACTTTCTTCTTATGTACGTGAAGACGTTTTTAATAGAAATATGCCTCCAGGCGTTGTGTTCTGCAGGCGAGCGTTAAGTGTATGACATCATTTCCGGTGAATAAACCTTTGTTTAAAGCTGAACAAAGGGCACGGCTTCCAGTAATGGCGGACGTGTAGATTCAATATTCGGAGCTAAAAAAATAAGACTTCCTGTCGTTGTATCGAAAAACAATTTGAACTGGTAATAATATATGAACTCTACTTTATGAATATGCAAAAACATTGATATGTCAAAATTTGATCGTAGGGGCACTTTAATTAGGTCCAACACATGCATGAATGATGCCCAATGAGAACACAGATGAACATCACAAGTGATTTGGATATCCAAATCACTAGTGATGTTCACATAGTGTTTCATTGGATATCCAGATTCATGCATGTGACCAAATGCAGCCCTCTGATTGATTAAAAAGCTCATGAATTATTAATGAATTTGAGAAGTACTATGTCAAACACGAATTGGAGTCTTTCATCAGGGGTTCCAAATATTGAGAAAACAAATGAAACCCGAGAGGCGTAGCCTCGAGGGTTTTATTGTTTTCGAAATATTTGGAATCCCCTGATGAAAGACGAACAATGAGTGTTTGACATGTCTTCTCATGCGAATGCAAAACCGACAATTTACATACGTTTCTTTTCAAACTTCATTAGCAAGTATTGTTTACCGTTTGACTGTTGCCATCTAATTATTCAATAGATGGTTTATTATTCTTTTTTGATGGCAGTGATTTCGACTAGCGTACTAGTAGAGTAGTGGACAAGAGTTAGTACAAGCAGTCGGAAGGGTCGTGGTTTGAACTTTTTATTTCTATGTCATTCTTTATTTCTTTACTTCTTCTCTCCTTACTTGTAGTTTATCAGTATGTAATTAGTTAGTGGTTCATGAATATGATGATTAAGAAATATTGATCACTAGGGTTGGAAATATGATCAAACACTAGTGCGTTTGGAATTGGTGTTTCATTGGATGTCAAGATGCATCCACCTGACGAAGCTTCGAACAAGGGTTTCATCCGGTATCAAGTCCCATGCATGTGACCAAATGCAGTTCCTCCATTGGACGACTATCTCATGAATTATTAATGAGTTTGAGAAGTTTCAATAAAAAAGCGGACATGAATGGTAAGGGATAGTGTATGACTTTTGAAAAAAAAAATATAAACCGCTCTGACCTTTCTTAGGGGATTGGTGGTTGAAAAGGAAACTTCGCTGGACGATTCTCGTGGAAAAATCAATATGTAACGCTTCCCTTAAACCATGAACATCTACAAAACGCAACAGCTTTATAGGATGTATAGTTTAAAATTTATATTTTTGAAGACACAGCTGTGAATCGGCGTGACGTGCAATCCAAGAATTGGATGTTTTACGTTTGATTAATTGATTAGGCCCGATAGTATATCAACTTGCACCTCATCCGCTGATAGAAATGCTAGCTCTTTCAAACAAGCGTGATTATGCGAAAAAGTTTCAGCCAACTTTCTGGCAATTAATTGCAAATTCGATCAGTCATTCTGTTTCAGCTGTATGGCGTGGCGTGACAACGGACGCCAATGTTTGTCACTTGCGCGCTTCTGACCAGCTAACCCGACCTCTCAGAACCCCTTGAATAAGCAACGATAAATTGCTCCTGTCAACACAGCAGAGCTCTGGCTTATGTTTCTGAATTGAAAGCTCGTCCTTATTCTAAAGGTTACGAGGCTAATTTGTTACAGTACAGACTTCTAACCAAAAATGTCCAGCGAAGACGATCCTAGCGAGAATGTTCCCATGACAGAGTCAAAAGAAGACGGAACCCAATCGGGTGGAAAAGGAGAAGTACCTTTCAGCAAAACTAAACTCATTGCATTAGGGGCTGTTATCGTTGTTTTAGTCATTCTCGTTATTGTGCTGGCAATGGTTCTGGGAATAACGATAGCCAAGATTCAAAAAGGTTAGATAATAATTAGTCATTCAATACGTTTTATAGTAATTTAATTGCATTAACATTGTCATGAAGTTGAATCAGCGACACACCTGATAACTCCTTTAAATACCTTCAAGATAGCTCTATAGTTCTCCTGGGTTGGGATTCAAGGCATCCTATTCTGTAACTTGTTGTCATTTAAATGTAAACACCGAGTTACCTTTTCTCTGGCATCACATACATACACAGTGTTACCCATCATCTGTTTAATTATGTTCAATCAGTCGCTCATGTTATATTTTTACTGCGATAAGTGTTCTAGATGCTAAGCTAACAGTTAAGTTAAATGATACATTGATTGGTCTAATCGTCGCTTCAGGCGGAATTTATACATGTATGGAACGTATTGTTGTGCTTTTCGAGTTATGAGAACTATATATAGTCAGCAATATATTATATTTGCTTCAAACGGTCCACTAAAGCTGAGAGAGGTATATGTACATTTATATAATTATCTTTTTTGTACTTCATAATGCCATGTCTTTCATAAATCGCGAATATAATAGGTAGATACAGGGCAAATATATACGATTTTCCCCTGGTAAATAAATTTAGGTAGAATGCATCGGTACTGTAAGCTGTTACTTATCCGATTATCAGGAGTGTTTTGTATTTTCATAATTGGCCAGCCTTTCACACAGGCTCATTGATGATCTACAATGTACAGAAGCTGTGACTCTTGAATGAGTTACTGATGAGCTGTTAACGAGAAGCAAGGTATCACTGGTGAGCTCAGTTGCGGGTAGAGCACAGTCTTATTGTCTAGAGTGCTCGAGGTCGCGGATTCGAATCTTGGCCACGACCTTGGGCAGAAACGTATAACTGAGCAGTTGGCTTTCTCTCCTTCCTCTTCTGATCTGTATGAGAGATAGGTAAAAGAACCTGTTGTGTTATTTCGAGAAAGAGTAGGGGATTGTCTAGCAATACAACAGCCTGCTATTATGAGATATACTAACAATCACCCATGATTGTAAACTGCATGGCAGCATATTGCGCCACAATAGCCGTTCGTATCACAAAATTAACATTGTGAAGCGCATTTGAATATACCCTTTTAGAATGTGCGCTATATAAAAGAATACGCCGTTACCGTTATCAAGCATTGTGGTTTATTGATGTCAGTGATAATGTAACTATAATCATCTTTACTTAAACAATTAATTGGAAACTACTAGCAATTCAAACGTACATGTATTTTTCTTTCTGCGATTATGGACTGATCTACTCTTGTTACATGTCTACGCTGGAATTCAAACTCATTTCAAGTGTCGTCCGTGCTGTCAGTAGTGCGGGTAAACAAGAGAAGCACTAAGAGTTGAAACACTGTTATACCAATATTGTTTCAGTGCATTGTTATTCATGATTTGAAAGATAATTAACTAAATTAACTACAACATCAGCTTTGTAACCTATGAAAGATAATTACTGTAAATTGAATCTGCCGATACTAGCAAGGCACACAGATGACGTCACAAATCTAGACCCACCGCCAAGACCAAGACAAACACACCGCTTTTTCGTGTAATGCGAGCCGGCCTGTACCGCTTGAAACGAGCCACAGCATTGGCTTACCCAACAATACAAAACACCCTAACCTTCAGAACTTGCAGTACAAAACAATATAGCTATAGTATAATGGTGCAATCAGAATACAGGTTTCGAGCGGTACTGTATTAATCTGTACTGCAGACCATTTTGATTACTGTGTAGTAGGCCTTTCAGTTTTTGTTAGTTCAATGTTTGGAGAAAATTACCTGGAATAGCCTTGTCGGCCCGGTACATGTACGTGCTGGTCAGTTTAGAAAGAACATTTTTCAACACACAAATGAGTACTATGATTGCTAATAGATGTTGGAGTAACCTCCGTCTGATGTGTTTTATAATCACACAAATAAGGTAAACTCCAGTAGCAGTTTAACTCTTTAGATTTTGGGGGTATATAAGTATCAATCACAGTCGATCGTTAGAGCCGTGAAACAATGTTTTTTTTATGAATAGTGCTAAATAGCACTAAATCAGTCAATTCAATTCAACTTTATTTAAACACGGAGATTTCAACAATTTTACACCAATTTCCATGAAAGCGGTGTATAATACTAAGTAAAAATGAAAATAATTCTCATAACAAGTGATTAAATATATTAAACTGTACTATATTAAGCATCTACCTAATATATATATATATAATATATATATATATATCTACTAGGGTCATATATTAACAATCAATATACATTTATGTACTAATGTATAATAATACTAATAATCTAAGAATAATCTAAAAACATATTCTAAAAAATACTTTAAGGCATGATTGGTGATTAATCACATTGAACGTTTTTGAGAATTCACAAACCTTCATTTTTAGAGTATCACACCGTATCAGCTTTGCTGTAGTCTTCGGCCTTGTTATTGTCTTCATTTAGTATTTATATATAGAATTTGATCAAGATCGTTGGACGCAAGAAATTAACAAGGCCGTTGACACTTCGTTTAAAGAACAACAACAACAAGAAAATCCGAATATAGTCTTTAAATATCAAGTATAGAGAGCTTTACACTTCAAAATGCTTTCCGGGAGTTCCTGGGAGTTTGTTTTTTGTTTAAGTTATATTTTATTTCACATGTTTTATCTTTTTTACAATTTAAGTACACAATTTTCAATATGAGAACACAGACAATAGGGATCGTAATAACACCAATACATTTAGATTAAAAGAAACAAGACACAAAAAAAAGGCAGTCATGTGCAATTTCTGGAATATGTTGTAACAAATGTCTGTAAGAAAGGGGTTAATAAATCAAGAGCAAGAATATAGAAATGTTCGAGGTGATATAAACATAACTTCAAGCAACAAATGAAAGAAGTGCGTTCTATTTTTCATAATGAAATTAAAGTTTGTTCCTGGGAGTTGCCATTCTCTGCGACTTCAACATTAGACATTAAAACGGGTATTACTGAAGTTAACTATTTTCTTATGATATTATATTCTTTCTCAAGGCCGTAGCTAGAGTTCGATTGACAGACAAGGCATTGTTTATAAAGGCGGGGGTCTGGGGAGCAACAAGCCACGTTGAGGGTATTCAATTGATTATAGAGTATTGTCAAAAGCAATATCAAAGTTCTTTTCAGAGTCAGCCTCCTGCCTGTAGCCAGATATTTCCATAATAAAAGGTTTGCAATGTGAACGATTTGTTTCAAGCCAAATGCATTCTAAACCAATATTCATAGAATCTCATAGTCACATAGTCACAACGACATCAGACGCTGATTGGCTGAGAGGAGAGGCGATTCAGAGTGGAATAATCATCACTGTAGGCTACGCACGCTATTTATAACTTAGCAAAATGTTAACAAAAGCAAGGAATGTGATTTTGCTATGATATCTGATCTCACCACCAACTTAACTTTTAGGTCCTTTACGGTTTCTACAAACTGTAGAATATTCTTGCATATGTAATTCAATATCCAGAATGTTCAGGGTGAACCTGGTTTAATTAATTCTCTAATTTGTCAAAGATTGTAGTATAGGCGATTTAAATTCAGATGTCAAACTGTGAGTCCACGTAATTTATAGCGGAGCATCGGCCCGTGCGAGCGGAGCACCATACATATAGGTTGAGAGCAAACATTGGCTGACTTCAGGTTTTGAGAGCAAACATTGGGTGACATGACCTCCGGTTTTGAGAGCAAACATTGGTTACTTCAGGTTTTGAAAGCAAACATCGGCTGACTTCCGGTTTTGAGAGCAAACATTGGTTCACTTCCGGTATCCCTCGCGGCCGAACCCCGTATCCTGTCGGGCGACTATCGGCGAGCGACGCGCCCGAAAAAGTGTTGCACATGTGCGTGCACTGTTGAAAGGTGGCCCCGCGGATCGAAACCTTGGCCAGTAGCTGGTGATATTATGTATATTTTAATTTACAGTTATCATTTTTTTTTCTAAACATTTTGCACTAATTTCTCTTATTCTACCAGTTATGTTCCTGTCTCTATCTTTGTTTTATTTATACAATATATCGGTGTTTTTTTTCGTGTCGTTACCTCAGTTGAGATGATTGGGAGCTCCGCTTTTAGGCTTGTCTAAATATGTATATTATGATGTATTATGCTGAAAAGTGACGAAAGTTATTTTCCATGGATTGCAGATAAAAGGAAAGATCAAGAGGCAAATGTTACAACTAAGCCAACTGTGCTGTCAAGCCCAGTACCCACCACTCCTGGGACAGAGGCGTGGTGGCGTGTCCGTATGCCCAATGACGTCATCCCAATGCACTATAACGTATTACTGAACATCACTGTTGACCAGCCTCGTTTTGATGGTAGCGTGGATATATTTGTCAATGTTACAAGACCTACTAATCTTATTCTTGTACATTCGTGGGAACATATGAACGTCACTTCTGCAGTTGTACAGAATTCGGCAGGAGGAGGTAACATACCGTACATACATCAACTTTATTTATACATGGTCAAATTATCAGTTATGACATCATAAAAAATATGTTAACAGTATATTAAACATATTCACTGTTTTATATTATTGCCGTGTGGGAAAAGTACGGAAAGTATTTTATCGATATCCCTCCTAAAGCTCCCAAAAGAATTACGATTTCTTGTTTCATCGGGAAGATTATTCCATAAAAGGGCCACACTATAACTAAAGCTACGCTTTAAGTAGTCAGTTCGTGGTTTAGATAGGCTTAATTTGTTTTCCGAGTTTCTTAGGTTGTAATCTGTGCTCTGGGGAATGAATATTTTTACATTGGTGAAAGCTTGTGGAGTGCTTTATAAATTGTTACTGCCTTCTGCTTCTTCCGTTTTATAGATAGATTATCCCAGCCCAGCATATTGAGAACAAAATTAGAGCTTGTGTCATAGTTTGATTTGGTGATCACGCTGGCTGCACGATTTTGTAACTTCTGTAGTTTATTACTTTAAACTAGTAGTTGCTTAGACCATCCCACACTGAGCTATAATAGTCAGAGTGGGATTCAATTAATGCTGTATCAATTTGTATAGTAGTATTATCGCACACTGTATAAATGATCTTATATATTCCTTTGAGAGCGCGTTGCAATACCAGAGGATACTTTCTATGATGTTTAATTCATTACTGTTTTTCTTTTCAAGATAAATAGTCATATATGAATAGACCTAAATATTGGTATATTCAACTTTTGTTTATTTCTTTGCCCTCTATATGGGTGTCCCGAATTGTATGAGTATATGGCTCTCGCCTGTAGCATTTGGCAAGAGCCAATGATCATAAACTCAGTCTTGGCAACATTAAGACCAACCACCAACCCAAACCCTAACCATTAGACCACGAGAGAATTCGCTGATTGGAGTTGTTTCTTTTACCAGATTTATATCAACTTCATTAGCATGTTCATAAAATATTCTATTATAGTATAATATATACTATAATAGCGGTACGACAACCCACCGAGCGCGCAATCAGGGTTGTTTTATTCGGCATTTAGATCTCACTTTCAAGATCGATTAGATTAGAAGCGGGTAGGCTAATATTTGTGTCATCGGCATACATTCAATTCTAGGAGAAGCTTTGCTCAGACTGTTTGGTAAGTCGTTAATATATATTAAGGCTGCTCCGCTCAGGTAAGGAAGTGTATTAGAAGAGAACCTACAGTAGCACTGACTTTGGCAGGAAAAATAGATTACCGGGTGATAAACTGATGCCAAGGTGTTATAATTAGATGAATATATTTTGTAGTTTTGGTGCCTGATCGTGCGACTGAATCCTGTTTGAGCTTTGTCCCGACATATCAACGATCTCCCGGTAAATTTTCCGACATTTTCTTAAGATTTCCGGCACAACAAACCACTGACAAACTGATGTTCTCCCCGGTGAAGTTTAAACACCGGAAATCAACTGTAACTGAAAATGTAATTGTAAATGCTAATTGTATTTTGAACCGGCTGATAGACTTTATCGAAGCCAATAGAAGAAATGTATTTGCTGCTCGCCATCTTGATAACAGGAGATACCTTGCTCTTTGGAAACTGATAGTTCACGCAGAGTTAGAAAGAGTTCGCCTACACGTCTACACTTCAACAAATTCATGATTACACAAGAATCGCATACACAGAAATTGGTAGTATCGTCGTGTACCGTTGAGATCAGTGGGGAATCACACCTCGCGCGCTCGGTGGGTTGTCGTACCGCTATTATAGTATATATTATACTATAATAGAATATTTTATGAACATGCTAATGAAGTTGATATAAATCTGGTAAAAGAAACAACTCCAATCAGCGAATTCTCTCGTGGTCTAATGGTTAGGGTTTGGGTTGGTGGTGGGTAAGCCATTGCATTGATTCTTAACCGGCCCGGGTTCGAATCCCGGTTCAGGCGGAATTTTTTTTTATAGTAAGGATAACATATAATCGTTCTAAAATTTCTAAGTGTCGATTCCGATGTTCGTATAAAATTTCTGAGTCTCAAATTATTCATAGCGAACGTGGGTAACAAAGGGAATTTTATGACGCAGTTGGTTAAACGGTACACGACGATACTACCCAGAAATTCATTAAAGTAAGGTTTAACGTAGTTTGCTCAACAATGTAGATTCCACCTCGTGTAATGTCACGTGACAATCCGATCCCTGCAAAGCAGTGTGGTAAAAAAGACAATAGAAGTGATGCATTGTGGTAAAAAAAGAAATCGAGATTTGACCCGCTTACAGATTAGAACTGCTGCTTTGCTCGCTCACTTCAGGCTCGCTCACTGCGACAGCAAAAAGTAATGGACCGATAATGGAGCATGTTGGACTTCACAGGTAAATGGACTGGCACTAGTAATTGGACTCGCACTTTTAGTTTTCTAGCTATTATTCAGCATCTTAAAGAAATGTTTGTGAAATCAAAAGCAACAACACCGAAAGTACATCTGCTTTTTATTAACAAAGTATTTTCTAATTAATATTTTATGATTACATACAACTGCGGACAAACTTTGTAAAGTAAAGTTACCTTATTTAATATAGGTAATTCCAGGATCCCGGTAACTCATAGCGGTCTGGTGAGCTTGAGGGCGACGTGGGACCTACGATTTTACGTCTTTATCATTGAATGAATAACCTGTTTTGCTAACTATTCTGTTATTAATATAATTGAAACTCACTTCAATTCTAGTTACTCTTGTTTGTTAAGGCTACCCTAGCCTCGTCCCCAGGCTTCTACTCGGTCGTTTTTTCCATGAACCTGGCAAAACATTATGAACTCTCGTAAAGTGAAATCATTTTGTATTTGTGAGTCGGTTTATGCTTTTGCCCTAAGACTTAAGTTTCAAACGTATATTTCATAGAACTCTCAAAATATACCATAGACCTCCCAATTTCGCTTTCAAGAGGTGTTGCCCAGGCTTCTCGGCGTGGGGCTAAAAAGAAGCAGTGACGTCACAATATCCAGTAAACGATAAGCCTGGGGAGGAGGCAAGGCCATACCAAGAATGTGGAGAATGTTCAGGCTGTCTCCTTTCAAAACATCTATAGCAGAAGGGATGCTCAAAGGGTAGCTGAAAAGTAACTTTATTCTTGGATTTATTACTTGAGTAATGATTTTAGTGGTTTTATTTCAAAGGAAAGCTGCCGATGAGTATTCAGTACTTAAGTATGTTGCTCACATTATTTTTATTTATTTTTTTATACGAAGGAAATCTGCCGATCAAGAATCAGTTTTGGTTCAAGAAAAATGAGTTCCAGGTGATTGAGATGGAGTCAAACCTGGAGCCCGGTCTGCTTTTGATTAAACTGAAGTTCGAAGCCCTATTTTCTCTTCGCCTCATTGGTCTTTATAGAAGCAGCTACAAGCGTCCAGATGGAAGTTTGAGGTATGTTTGCTGTCTCTACTTACTGAGGGGACGGAGGAGTTGAGAAAGGAAAATAATAAAAACCACGAAATCGCAACTCGCACTCTGCCGTTTCTATTTTACAAAGATCAATTAAAAACCGTTGTCGTATAAAAAAAGCATTAAGTCGATGCAAATAGACCGAAAAGTATCACGGAAAGTGATCATTAATTTCCTAAAACAATCCATGCCCGTCCAACACAAGTCATTACTTCAGTGTTGATTCTGGGTAACTCTGACCGGAACTGGACTCACTTTATTTATCCTCAGTATTTCATCAAAAGAAATTGCTTTTCACGAAAGCCGAGTATATATATATATATACAGTCAATCCCCAAAAGGTTGTCCAGTAGAACATAATATAATACTTTAATATCCATTGTTTTGGCCTATTGTTTTGGCCTAGACAATAGCCAAAACAATGGATATTATAGTATTATATTATATTCTGCTGGACAACCTTTTGGGGATTGACTGTATATATATATATAAAGTAATGTAAAGCTACTGGAATAAGCAGTTACAATAATATCTGACTCCGCTACAATTTTCAATGTTTCAATTTCGAGTGGTATATCGATCTCGATCAACTTTATTAATACTTAAAGTGCATATGAGCCCAAATTTTTTATCATTAAAATCGGTTCTTCATCAAGTAAATAGTTGAATTGTAAAATATTTCTTAATTTGAGTGCTGCGTCTATGAGTTATATAGGTTTCTATTTCCAATATGCTAATTATGTGACGACATATGAGGCCAACAAAAGGTCACTTCTTTCTCCTTTTGAATGAAACTATTTCTGATTTATACAAAATATTTGGTAAAATCACTGATATAATGCCCAAATATTACATGGATCTTTAGAAAAATATGTATATTTCTGCCAGCACATTTTTGTATAATAAATGAGTCCTCGCATGTCGTCACATAATTAGCATATCGGAAATAGAAACCTATACTCATAGACGCAGCACTCAAATTAAGAAATATTTTACAATTCAACTATTTACTTGATGGAGAATCGATTTTAATGGAATTTGTTTTTGGCTCATATGCACTTTAAAGGAAAACTCTATGTTATCTATAAATGTCAGTTTGGCTTCCGTGATCCATACGGAGGTTGAAGCATAACTGTTCTAATTATTTAGTGATCAATATCCATACTCACTTTCGGTCTTATCACGTAGGCTTAATCGGTATAAACCTCATTGTATTATTTCGTTCCATGTAGTCTCTCTGTATAATCATTTTCTCTACTGTTACTGTACTGTTTTACAGCATCATGCAGGGAGACAATATGGAACAGAACACTACCATGGAGTATATACCGCTTAATGGATCGTTTTAGATAACAACTCACTACCAACACCCGCAAACGCACAAAATATAGAATTGTATTTTCAAGTTAGGCACTTTATCACCTAGTCGCATAAATTAACGTTTATCTTTCATTTAATTATTCGATTTACTTATTACCTATACATAGTTTGTTTTACAATTTTCTCCACTTCTTCAACTCTTTTTATTTTTTGTTATAACTATTTGTGTTTCCTTTGATCCCCGATCCGAATAGTACATGCTTTTTGTACTCAACATTTTATTAACATTTTCTCCAATACACAATTCCCTATTTTGCCCTAACGAAGAGCTAGCGCTCAAAACGTCAGCTGCTACTCGCATTTCACGGCTATTAGCATACCTTGATCAACTCTTGTTATCTAATCTTAGGCTTACTTTATAGCTATTTTGCTGCAACACAATTTGAGCCAGGCAGAGCCCGAAGAGCGTTCCCTTGCTTCGACGAACCAGCTTTCAAAGCAACGTTCAACGTTACGATCGCTCATCGGCCTGATTACGTCGCCCTCAGTAACATGCCCATCTTTAAAAGCGAGATCATCAATGGTCAGAAACACGATCACTACATGAAGACAGTTGTCATGCCAACCTATCTGCTAGCCTTTGTTGTTGGTGACTTTGTTTACAAGGTGTCCACTTCAAAGAACAATGTAACGGTGAGAATACTATCAGGGGTATAGGGATGGTGTAAAAATGTTTATAAATGAAGTAAATACGGTGAGCACAAATGACCCTCAAATCACAAGAGCCCGGTGGTTCGAAGCGTAAGAGACACCCCGGGGTCAAATCGCTACCCCGGGGGTAAATTGCATGTACATATTACAATTACGGACTTAGCGCTATCCTAAGGATAAAGTTGCCCTAGCGTCGAACAACCGGGCGCATGATTTCTATATTTCCAAAAATGTCTAACGTAGCAGATTACAGGGTGAACAAATAAAAATCCGACTATTTACATTAGCGTATAAATATTAATGACGATGCAATTACGTCATTTAACCATTTATAATAGTTATTGATATGTTTAATTATATTTATTGTTTTATTACTTATTTTTTCAATTTCCATGGCGAGGTCTTCTCATTGTATGCAATAATAAATAAATAAATATATTTTCATTAGGAAGTATTGTTCACTTAGTACATTCTTGCATAAATTAACATTACTGTTCACAAGGCTTCTCGTTGTTTTATTTTTAATGACAACGTGATTCTAAAAATAGCCTGATCTGGGAACACGCTGGCTGACGAATGCATATTAAGTAACAGTCCGCGCAAGAGGTAGGCACAATTCTATTGTTCAGATGCAATTTGCTTCCCCACTTTAGTATTTTCTGTTTTTCATACTGACAACTCATCAACCCTTAAATCATAAATTTCTGAAATTAAATCCACTAAAATGTATTTTAAAGGTACAGTTCTTTTGTGTGAAAACATTTTGTCCAATCAGAAGAGTGCAAAACAATAACCAAGGAAACGTTCAATTTAAAAATGTTCCCCGTATTGAAAGTTCGTCATATTGAAAGTTATGAGAGTTTTCACAAGATGCAATTCAAATCTGTTTACAAAATGAGAACAAATTATATTCTTCTTCAAGTTTAGATAGATTTTAATGTCTAAGCCAATGAGGTGGAAGATTGAAACAATACCACAATTATCACCTTTTTACATTCCATGCATAACATAAGCCTACCTCTTGCGCGGACCATTACTTAACAGATGGATGCCCTTGGTAATTAATGGATCCCTTGATAACAATTAATGAAATAATTAAAAGATCGTTTTTTAACAAACAGATGTCTTTTTCAATTCATATAACAACAATTATAATTTTTGTGACAATTATCATATTTTACATTACAATACATGTATTCATCGGGTTATTATTTACATAGTTCTATTATACATTATTATACATAAGATACCATTATTACATGTAAACTCACACGTCTGATGTGTAGTTTTAATAAAGACTATTATTATTATTATTAATTCAATAGGTCTTAATATTTTAACGCGTCATCTTCTTTTTTGCATTTTTAATGTCCAATAATTGATACAATGCGATGCGATGCAATGCATTGCATTGCGATGCCATACCATACGATACAGTTTATTCGCACCACTGTTTGTGTAAAAAAAAAAAATTGCTACACAGAGGCAATATGTTACAGGTGGATACATAAATAGAGTACATTATTTTACATCTCACAAGATACAACGTTTTAAGAAGTTTTAAGAAAGAAGTGTACATGAGAGTTGGAATAGAATAACTAAGTATTCGAGACCGTTCCTTTACTTAGCCATGCAGTAACACCGAAAACCTGATGGAATTATGCTTTTCTTTTCAGATGAGGTACTACAGCCGCCCGTCATTCGTCAATCACACAGATTACGCTTTAAGCGTCGGTGGAAAGATCTTAACATTCTTTGAAGAGTACCTTGGTGTGAGGTACTCACTGACGAAAGAGGGTGCGTGAGATAATTAATACAGCAAGTTTCACATCAGTAGGATATTAATAATGCAAGCAAGTTGTTCTACTGTAACTGAATGTACAGTGACCACATACCATATATGGCCTTTCAGCCACACAGTAACATCCTTTTTTTACTGGTCATCATACACTTCTTGTAGCGTCAGTTGAATTGGTGAATTGTAATGGATTGGTATCACGTCAACTCATTTTCCCCCATGTGGTAAACTATAATATTCTCATCATCTGTCTGCTTCCCTTTGTTCTGATATCTTAAAGAGAAGTTAGATGTTGATCATCTTTGGGTAACCATACACCTTGTGTACTAAATCCTCAGTAAATGACGGAGGGCAAGCGGTAAACGCTTCTTCGCCATGCACTCGCCACTGGTTTCGATTCTCTATCGCGGCGCCATATGTGAACTGAGTTTGTTGTTATCTCGCCCTTGTTCTGCGTGTTTTTGTATCAACGTTATACTGTATTGAATTGAATGAGTTTTAAGATTTCTTCCAAATGCAAAGGTACTATTTACCTAACGAATTAACACAATTTAGTTATTATAATACATGTACTTGTTTAAGTGTTTTGATATCAATATTCAAATAAACAAAATTATTAAATCACAGATCAGGCGGCGATACCAGAGTTCGATGCAGGAGCAATGGAAAACTGGGGTCTGATTTTGTACAGAGAGAATTTTCTCTTATGGGATCCTAAGACAGCTACTGAGAATAATAAGCTCACAGTGGTATCGGTCATCACACATGAGATTGCTCATCAGGTTTGTAGTAAACCATAGTACACTAATAATGATAGAAGTGATGATAATAATGATTACGATGATGATGATAATGATTTTTTAATTAAACATTCATATATTTGCCCTACCTTCTGTCTGCTCTGTTATTTAGAGTCTCTGGTTGTTGGTCCATCCGGAGTATGAACCCTCAATCTTAATTCCGATCAGATTAATTAAGTCAGACCAATGGTGTATAGCTAATATTTAAAAAAACCTTTCAGGACCATCAAAATAAGACCGCAACTTAAAAAAAAATGGTTATTAGAAAATGAGCAACGACCTATTTCTAAAATAGTACTGATTAGGCGTGTTATGCTCATTTCCGCAGTGGTTTGGAAACATCGTAACGCTGAAATGGTGGAACGACATTTGGTTAAACGAAGGATTTGCAAAGTTCTTTGAGTACATTGCGAAAACAGCAGGGGAACCCGCCTGGAAGATGGTAGGTAAAATTCATATTCTTACTTGTTTGATACTTACTTTCTACTGATTAGAATACTATATTTATCAATGGAACTGTCACTATCGTACCCAGGCGCAAGGGAGCACGGGAAGGGAGAAGAAGAGGAAGTGCTTGGCAGATAATGAATTCAACATAGATGACCTTAATTGATGCAAAAATTATACAAAATGAAGTAAACCGTGTTTTTGTTATCAAAAGGGAAATATTAGTTTAGTAGGCAGTCTTTTTCGATCAGTTTCCATGTCCTTCTAATTCTTATATGGATGGATGGACAACTTTATTTACCCACGGTAGGTCCATCAGGATATAAATGTATAAAAATATTAAAATGTATAATATATTATAAATATATACTATAATAAATGCTAAAATCAAGTCTAAGCTACGATAATAATCTATATTAATTTATAGTAATATTCTAATGTAGTAGATATGTATCTAAAATAAGAAAAAAAAAATCCTGCTTTCCAAGGACGCCGTGCTGAAACTGGGTTAAACACTCTGAAAAGTGTGGCAATGTATCTGTGACTTAAAGGTTGTCAGTGACGACGCCTGTCTTAAATTTAATGGTAAGCTATTCCACAGCACCGCTCCGCTGTAACTGAAACTGTTTTTATAGTAATCTGTACGCGGAAGCGGTACTGCTAGCTTATTTTCAGTATTGCTCAAGTTATAAGACGTTATGTCCATTCGACTGATGAATTTAGAGCTCAAATATTCGGGTGTTTCGTTATTAAGAGCTTTATACATTAAAATGGCTTTATCAACTATACGCTGATAATCTAGTTTTTTTCCATTTCAGCAAATGGAACAGTTCGTCTGCGTTAGCATCATAACTTGAGAACGTAATTATGCGTGCAGCGCGGTTTTGGAGTTTTTGGAGTTTTAGAGAAAGGCCTTTGTTACAGCCACCCCAAACCGCACTGCAATAATTAAAGTGAGGTTGTACCAAGGCATTGTACACCGTGAGGAGTGTCTCGCGAGGAACGAAATACCTAATGCGTTTGATTGCACTTATCGCAGAGGCAATGTTTTTAGATATCATGTGAATGTGGCTATTCCAGGTCAGGTTTTGATCTATTTTTACACCAAGTGATTTCGATACCTGGACCTGTTTCACCGGGTTTCCTTTTATTGCGATGTTTGGAATTTCTGGTAGATTAGATAGCCTCTGTCTGGAGCCAATAAGTAAAAACTCAGTTTTTGTCATATTTAAAGTGAGCTTATTTGCTGCAAGCCAAACATGAATTTTGTTCAAATCGAAATTAATTCGTTTATTTATATCGTTTATATCATTGCTGGCATATGTTATGCTAGTGTCGTCAGCATACATTCTTGGCTGAGAATCGGTTAGACAATTGGGTAGATCATTAATGTATAACAAGAATAACAAGGGGCCTAGGATGGTCCCCTGGGGCACTCCACTTTTAACCAATGTCTTGGACAACTTACAATTATTTACAATGCAGGTTTGTGTACGGTCATTTAAATATGAGTTAAACCAATCTTGGGTATGACCGGTTATTCCATAGTATTCCAGTTTCGATAGCAAGATGGTATGGTCTATTGTATCGAAGGCCTTTCTCAAATCAAGAAACATAACTGCATTAATATTGCCACGGTCAATGTTTAATGACCAACTGTCAGTCGCCTCCAGTAGCGCAGTCATGGTGGAGTGAACTGAGCGAAAACCAGATTGATGATTTGAGAGTAATTTGTTGTCGGTCAAATATTTATAAAGCTGATCATAAATTATGCGCTCAAACACTTTTGCAACTACTGGAATGATTGATATCGGCCGATAGTTGGTCATGTCACTACGTTTCCCGGCTTTCTTATAAAGCGGAGTAACTCTTGCGCTCTTCCACTCATCGGGAAAGATTCCTGTTTTTATGGATTGATTAAATAAGTAAGTCAGTGAGTCAGAGATCAAGTCGGGGCACTCCCTAAGAAGTTTAGCAGAGATATTATCTAGGCCAGTTGCCTTAGACTTGCAAAGTTTGGATAACAATACGAAAACAGACGATCGGTCTGTTGCCTTAAAAGAAAAACGATTGTCGGTGTTATTCAAATAATCACTATAGGAAACGTCAACATCATCAATATCTTTTGCAAGGCCTGGTCCGATCTCTACAAAGTATTGGTTAAAATTCTCAGCAACTTCAGTTGGGTTATTTATAGTTGTGCCACTGTTATTTATTTCGTTGATCACCGACTTGTTGTTTTTACGTGACATTACTTCATTAATTGTTTGCCACGTTTTACGTGGAATTTTAGAATATTGTTCAAATGCGTTATTATAATAACATTTCTTGGCATTCTTAATATCAGAGTTTACACGATTTCTTGTTTTCTTAAAGTTGGACCAGTCTCGAGGGTCATTGGATTTTATGGCTTTGATTTTTAAACGGTCTCTTCGGTGCATCATACTCTTTAATTCCGAATTAATCGAAGGACTCTTAGACGAACGTGTGCGTCGTGTTCGCACTGGTGCATGTTTATCGCAAATTTCTAGAAACATAGCTTTCCATTTAAGCCACATTTCGTTTGGATTTTCTATTCCCTTGAGGTCACTCCATGGCTGAACTTGGATGTCATTACGAAAGTTTTCTCTGTTGAAATTCTTAAAGTGTCTAATGCAAACACTATTAGTTCCTTTCGACTCAGAAGGTATAAAGAGTTTGCGATAAGCATACACCAAACTGTGATCGCTTATACTAACATGGGACACTCCACTGCACACAATTTTATCTGGATAGTTCGTAAATATGAGATCGATCAACGTCTTACTAGTACAAGTAACACGCGTTGGTTCTTCGATTAATTGCTTAAGGTTGTAAATGTCGGCAATATTTCGAAGCTCATCACTGACCGTGTTACTGCTTTCAGACAAAAAATTACAATTAATATCACCCAGAACAATGTGTTCAGTGTTTTCTGCATCTATTCTGATCATCTATTCTGCATCTATTCTGATTCGGGAATGGGGATGTTTACCGGTGCCAGAGATTTGTTCAATCTCTCGTTGGTATATTAAAATGCTGATGTTAAAGGTCGAGGATATGTATAGGGAATAATCAACGAAATAAAATTTAACACACAAGGACAGTTCCTATGTTAACCAGGAATAAGTCTATTGAACCTCCTCTTCCAACGTTTACCGAGTTACTTGTTATAGAAGACAGGAATTCAGTCACGGAAAATGCACTGGATCATCTGATCATGAGTCGTTGAGTTCGTGATATCACATCCGACGGGTCTTCAGGGTGTTTGTAGTCGTGTCAAATATCAAATGTTATAGCTTCTGGAGACATCTTGAACTTGAAAGTATGCACTTTCAAAAGCCGTAATTTAGTGAAATCACGAAACAAATATTTGCCAAAAAACAACAACTGCCTGATTCTGGCGATTAATTACAAATGCAAAAAGAGACTGTATCAGGGCATTATAGATTACTTCTGGCACCTCTTATGATACAAGATAGAAATAAATAAATAAAGGAAGATAGATATATCAGCCATGTTTTCACAAAAGGAGCCTTAGAACCTAAGACCACCTTTTGTGAAAGCATGGGTGATCTTGTGTGCCTTCAGATTTAAAAGCCAGTAACTCGTGTTTTTTGCCGTTTTCTTGAAATGGCAAATGACAGTTTAAGACTTTTCTGGCCTTTCTATCCCATAATTTACTTGTATGAGATTTATCCCATAATTTATTTTGTTGAAATATCACCATTTTCCACGATGTTCCAACAAAAACGCTATGTTCGGCCATTTTCGGTGGTTTCCCAATTCTCTATAGCCAAAAATGCCCTTTTTTCTCAGACATAGTGGAAAATGTACGTCTTCCACTAAGCAAATCGTTTCGCCATACGCCAGTTAAAGTTAGTTATTCGCGAAAATGTTTGAACTAGTCCAGATGTTTTCCTTACGAATTCAATGTATTTGCCAAAGACATGCAATCACTCCATTGAACTGAACTCAACGTTCAACCATAGCGAGTCCAAAATAGAAACAGAAGTGAATCATGCCTTATTCTCTGATGAGTTAATTACTTATGATAATTATGCGAAATTATAGAATATGAACCAATCAAAATCACTACCGCGATTTTGGGGTAGTGACGTCATTATCGGCTAGTGGATTAGTGACATAATTCGAGAGGTCTACGGTTCGAGTCCAGAGAAGTGCTACACAAAATATTGTATTTATAGTTTGTTCCCATCCATGATTTCAAGACTAAACTAATAAATAAAATATTGTTCCTTGGATGTTATACATCATCCCAGGGTTGATGTTTGGGTAATTCAGGGGAAATTCGGAGTAATTCAACAGGATTGATGATCACGGCACATCAACGATAACAGATATAACTATGAACTAATAATGCTTATTCTCATTGCAGGAAGACGACATAATCTCATCTGTCATGGGCGATGCTATGTCCTTTGATGCTGGAGTTAACTCCAATCCAATCAGAGTGGAACACCATATCGGATTGAATAGAATGTCTCCTGTTATATATTATGACAAGGTAAATTTGCATTATTTGAGACATAAATGATTTTATATTGTTTATTTCCAGCCAAATTTTCGATGCGAAAATTGACCACAATTTCAAAATTTATAACTTTCCATCTACCAATCGAGTTCGGGATTTCGATTTCTTATAATTATCATGAAGAGGATATTTTACCAATATGCAACATTGAAATATGACAAAATATATACGGAAGTTGTTACGAATTGATGTATGACGTCATTGTGACATATTGACGTCAACATAGCATCACATCAACATTCATCCAGTCCTGCCAAATTAGACCCTCTATGATGAAACAAAATTAAAATATAGATACAATGGCATTACTACGGTCTTTAATGCCCATCGTGCTTTACTTGCGCGCGTTACATATGATCAGAACTACGTCGATCACGTCCCGGATGTATTACGTCATGTCCGCACTTTTTTCGCTGTGCTAAATATAATTGTCTCTCTTTGCTACAACATGTCAGCTTCTCGTTTCATTAGACTTTCAATTGATTAATTGGTATAGTTCGTAGATTGAAAAAACTATTACAATAACGCTATACGATAACGATAACAATAACGCTAAAAAGAGACAGATTGACCCATTTTGGATATTCAAAAGCTATTGAACACTTCGAATGTGACAACTCATGAATTATTCATGTTTTTGTTAAACTTGTGGATTTTTTGAACAAGTGGATTGCGATTATTTTGTTGTAAACATACCAATAACTCGTTTCTTTATATTTGTACAACAGGGAGCGTGCTTATTACGCATGTTACAAGCCTTTCTTGGGAACAACACTTTTCTTGGGGGTTTGAAGGTACGTTATGATCCATAAATTCGCCTCAGTGTTATACTTGACCAGAAACCTTGTTAAACACTTCCATCTCATCCTCCATAATCTGAGTCGAAACTTTAAGGAACTGGGGAAAATTGGTATTAAGCAGTAATTGAAAAGATAGCTATATTGGTCAATAAAGCCATACCGTCTTTTTTCTTAAAAATATTTAATATGTTATAATTAATTAATATAACATTTAGTATGCTAATGTTCTATTATTCTGTCTCTTAATTTCATTGTTTGATGCCCATAAATTCAACAACAAAACCAAGAAAGTAGTATAGTTTCATTAGATAACCTTTTGAGTTATTTTTGATCAAATTTGGGATTCAAATATATTTGTTTTGTGTCTTTGCTATTGGCATGATGTTTTCTGTACGCGTTCATGGTAAAGATGGCCATCCATGTACAGTTTCCTTTATTGTTTTCTGTGGACATCTCAGACAGAACCATTGTCAGAAATCGATCCCACGCTTGCGCACTAGGCATCAAATTACGACCGTAAATGGACATTGTATTGCTCAGAATTTAACTACTTTGTTATGGAAGTTTGTGTTTGGAGTCCAATTGTGAAAAAGAATTACAATAAACCTTCAAATGCATTGTTTGCATCGTATTTTGTAGCATGTTATTGACTGTAAAATTGCATGCAATCGAGTTGAAGCGAATAATTCTGGCTTCCTGAGCTAGCTTATTCGAATTAATGCACCAACCGTGTTTTGGCCTCCGTGTTCACTGTAATTTTCCGACGGTTGCTTTGATCAACTTTGGAGAATAAGCATAAGCGTTTCTTAATTTGTAACGTTGGAATCGAGTAGCTTAAGTGTCATTTTATCACACAATTATATGCAAATGTGACTGAGTATTTACCAACAGCTTCCCAGTGAGGTTAAATGGGCTATGTCATGGTACTGCGCATGTATCGAGTAATCGCTCGTTTAGTGGCTGTTAATTGGATACAAACAGTTAAACTTCCCTCCCTCAATGCTTGATTGAAAGGAATTTTCAATATTTTCCCTGGAGACTGTTTAATTATACACTGTTTGTTAGTCATTTTTGCATATTTGCTTTCATTTTAAGCATCCCACATGGCCGAGAGGTTCGTCAGTTCATATCAAAATCGGTGGAAATAGCTCTTTCCGGTCCGGAAAAACGAATGAAAAGTCTTACCGTGAGATAGCCCCTTTAAATTTGAGTGATTATACTACCACAGCTCGAAAGAACATCTTTTTCTCCATTCTCTGAACTTCGCCATATTGCCATATCGCTCTCGATTAGCCTGTAAGAACCTGGTAACTTGTTTATTCGTAACTCAGTGTGATTGGTTGAATCTGACTTTTACGTTTCGTATAAAAGAAAAATGGAAAAATATCTCAAGTGTGTTCCCGGTAAATAACAGCTCTCGGTCCTTGATAAAATTGTTATTCTTTAGCTACCTCATTCCATGATGTCAGAACTTCTGCAATACTTGCCTGAATATGTAGTGAATGGGTGGAAAGAATTAAAGCGCTAGAGAGCCTGAGAAATAGATATTTATGATTGACAGGCGCATTTGCACAATTTTACGCCCCGCCCACAATGGGATATATTTCTGACAATGGTAAAGCATATCCAATCGTATATGAGGATATGCTCATTGCTACAGCCTATTGTCTTTACTGTCGTTCTTACGTCTAGTATCATTACATATTAAATACCATGTAAAACCTGTTTACTTACTCCAGGCGTAGTTTCGAGTACCTTTCGTACCACGCGAAAAAGCTCTGATGAAAGCAAAAGTAAATGTATGTCGACACATTTTACGGTTTTAAGGAATGTCAATCAGCATAACAGCAGTGATAAAAAACATTGAAATCCACTGACCGTATTCATAAAGCATCAAAGCGAGGCCAGTTGACCTAACTTGTCATAGGAAGGTTCAGTCAATGGCAGAAAATTATGTTAATTTGCTTATGACACAAAATAACACAATAGTGCGGTACGACAGAAGCAAAGCCATTTCTGATTGACTCCAATTTTGTAATGTTTAGGTCAAATTGGCATCGCTCTTATACTTTTGTTACCTGTCTTATTTCCGAGCGCACATGCATGAGCTATGAATAAGGTACATTAGTTTGTGTTTCCTTTAAAGTGCAAGTATAATGTCACAAAAATAAAATATATATATACTGTACTATTGTGTTTGATTCTCACAAAAGGTATTAATCTTGCAAATTTTGTAACATTTCTGGCATTTAATCCCTAATTTTGGTTACTTTTCATGGATCATGTGACGTCATAAGATGAATTACCTCCCTCCCTAGAGAAAACTGCTACAATAAAATCCCGTAGGTTTCCATTGTGACATCACAAGATGAATCTATCCCGCAATTCGGGTAGCGTTTATTCTAGTTTAATTTCTGCTCCTGCCTCTCAAAGAAAACTAAGTTAGACAACTGAAGTATATCAAAAATAGAATTTGGGGCAAAAAGAGTTAATGTTGTTTTATGGATTTACTTGCACTTTAAGCTTTACCTCGCGAGACATGCGTTTGGAAATGTTGAGTCAGTTGACCTATGGAAAGCTTTAACCGACGTAAGTACTTCATCTCAATTCTGTTGCCACTTATTTTTGTCAGTATCAGGCGAGACATGTTTTAAATCTTATAGTATTGATTATGGAGCACTACATGTACATACATATATAATGACTTGCTTGAATGGAATAATTAAAGTGACAAAGGATGGTTACGTTTTCCTAGAACTCCAGTCAATATTCCTTTTTTCTGTCGACACTAGAAAAATCGGCTCAATCCCGGTTTATGGGAAACTACCATCCACCCCTCCCTTGGATATGTATTATTTTATTAATAATCATTAAAGGTTAGGGTGAAGTGTGGGGGAGGGTTTCCCATAAACCGTGATTGATCTGAAAAATCTAACCATATATAGACTTTGAAGAACTATGTGAAAAGTCTGTAAAATGTGAGCATGTAGCAGGCATTTTACAAACTTTGTAAATTGTTTGTAAAAATGCTTATGAATGTATAAATTACCGACATTTTACTAACATTTTACATAGTAGGAAATTTAGAGAATTTTACAGAGTCTAAAAATGTACACTGCTTAAATTGCGAGTTAAATGTATGCAAACTTGGACGTTACAGACATCTACAAACACTTTTTTAAAAGTATGTAAAATGTCGGTAAATGCTCACATTTGACAGATTTTTACATAGTTCTTCAAAGACCTTCAACTGTTTTTACAGTGTGAACAACTACTTAATTTTTCGAAGGGAGGAGATCCAAAACATCATGATCGTCAAATGTTACAACTTCATTCGCTTTATTGCAGTAACTAGCGTCATTTCATGTTGGCCAATAAAGAGAAAGACTATTCACTTGATAGCTTAGTAAAAAGCTTCAGTTGTGGTGATCTTCCTCGCAATCCATAGACCATCACTATTATTATGGTTATAAAAAGCGGGCAGACGAGTTAATCATAGTTTTATAATTCCTTGAACAAGAAGCTTGCAAGATAATCATTCCTGCACAGCCGCTGTTTGTTGATTGGATATTTACTTTCTGTAATTAAACTTCCCCTAACCACATTTTAGTTTTATTTATTTTCAAAGTCCAGATTACAATTGAGGACGAAAGAAAAAGAAAAAAAGTTAAATCGGTATAATTACTGATATTTAAATCGTGATTAAAGTCCCGCGCATTTTGGTTCAAGCCCGCGCAGTTTGAGGTCTTGATCGTAGCCTGCAGAACAGGCGCATTTCCAATACCAGCAGAGCGAGTTCTGATACCGATCCGAGCGAAGCGAGCATAGGCGAGAAAGAATAAGCGCCTGCCGCCATCTTATGGAAATTTGAATTCTGCCTCCTTTTCCGCATGGATTAACATGATTATTAAACATGTCAATGAAACTTTGAGATATGTAGTCAAAACATTGCACAGTTCATTTGTATTACCTTTATTTCTCCTGTCCAAGTCTCTACAGTGTGGAATTTATTCACGACCACAGCCTCTATAAAGTCGCTCAGTCCCCGCTCAGTTTTTTCTTCATCAGTTCATGTACTCCACCCTGATTCTTTCACTCGAACAGTCTCTGACAGCAGGAGCGAAAATTACTTTAGGAAACCCCGTAATTTCCTTAAGTTCTACGTCTAGATCGTAGAGGGAGATGGCTTTTAAGTCCCAGTGTATTTAGTTTCGATTAACTGATCCTTCACAATGCTTTGCAAATAGGACAATGCCGAAGCGCTAAGTTCTGTCTGACTCGACTTCCACGGCAACCATTTGGAAAATAAGGCTTTTAACTGTTGGTAAAACCTCCAAAATATATCGCCTAGAAAGTACAAATGTAAACTATTCACTACTTGCTTTGTTCTTCTAAATACTTTCCTGGATTAACGCTCAACCGCTCGATCACTTCTCTCTTGTCGACAATTTCGTGACACATGACAGCGATGACAGCTAATTGACCAATCAGTATTTCCCTTCCAGAATCTGTACGGGAAATGAAAATGTATAAGGGATGGCTGCAGGCCCTCCTTCTCCTCCCTCGTGCCAGTCTCCGTTTTCCATTTTCATGCGGCCAAATCATTTTATCACTTCCTTTGCGTTGAAATAACACTGATGTAACATCAGGAAAAAGCCATTGTTCACCAGCACGTTAGTTTGCTGTAAGTTCTATTGTTATGGATTCTTACTCTTACGTCAGGCCCATGCTTCTAATTAGTGTACTGTGGCTCGGTCGTGAAAAGAGCCTGGTCGCTTTTCGCAAACTTCAACAGGTTGTAGACATCAAGAATTCAAACAAGCACAAAACTATTTTCACAGAATTACTCATTATAATAATTTATATGAAGAAAACGAAATGGGGTCAGGGGCACTTTAAGTGTATACAGAAGATCCATTACCCGGAGCGCCCATCTCCCATACTATATTTTTGAGTTGGCGTATTTACACCGTGGGCTATTTATAGAACCAGGTTTCATTGTTATATAGACAATGTTCCTTTATTTGCTAGAGTTCAAACACTGAACGCATGAACGAACGGTACAGGCTATTATCTCTGCCGGTATTGTTTTTCTTTCGAACAAAGAAAACATTTATTCGTGGTCAAGAACATTTAGGAAACACATTTTATTCGTGGGAAACAAAAAAAACTCAAAATAGCCCAATGTGTAAATACCCCAACTCAGATATATAGTACATATGGACGCTCCTGGTAATTGCTTCTGGTGTATGAATTTTTGCGGAACAGAAAAGCAAATCTTGTGTAAGCTCATCGGAGTAGTCGAACAGCTGTGAATATATTCGTTTAATATTTGTACAGAGCTTAATAATTAAAAGTATTATTAAATCACACATCTTAAGGTAACACCAGTAAAAAAAGTTAACAAAAAAAAGAAAACTCTGTCTTTTTGTGTCTAATAATTAGGAGACATGTGCACGAGGACGCTGCGTGGATGTCAAACACGTGATGGACACGTGGATTCTTCAAATGGGATTCCCTGTGGTGAACATTAAGAGAAAGAACGCGACTCATCTCACCGTCAGCCAGAAACGCTTCCTGTTCGACGAGAAAGCAAATGTATCTAATTCAAAGTACATATCACCGTTTAAGTAAGTTAAAATGTCGCTAGGGAATATATAATGAGTAAAATATAGAGTTTCGGTATTAATTCCCAAAGATATGTATTTTTTTATTAATTTTGTTGGAAGAAGTCGGCAAAGGCTGTACTATTTTATAACGTATATAGTTACTAACGTTGGCTACTTTATGGAAATGATTTATTCAATTTCATATTTAGAAAACAAACACAACAATAATGGAGAGGCAAGTCCAATAATTTTCTTCTCCTATATTTCATAAGTCATTTTTAATCGTCGTGCTGTTATTAATAATAGTTTAAAATCTAGGCTATTTTAGTACTACACTTAGCTTCATGCGGCAACCATCTATGGATATATTTTGTTACATCCTTTATTTTGTGATGTAGCCTAGAAAGAATATTATTAGGTAACTGATATATCTACTATCCAGGTACAAATGGGTGATACCATTTACATACGTAACTAGCAACCAACCTACGAGACAACTCCACATGATGGACGGCAATGACGGTTAGTTGTCTTAAAGTGCCTATACGAGGAAATGGTTATCATGAACAATGGAAGAATAGAGTATTTCTTGATTTTAGTGTTGCATCTTTGATTTATAAACTTAAGGTTTTCTACCTTAACTATGCCAATTACATCATTTATTTTACAAAAAAACATGCGGGTATATAATTTTAGTTGTCGGATATCTTTATAATGAAATCACATGCCTGACGGGTAATTTCACGGAAAATTACATGAGAAACCCGATATCGCCCAAGTCGCGAAGTCGGATGAATTATGCGTAGTCCACACGAACAAGTTTAATTTCCTTGACAAGTTTTCCTTGACAAGTTGCCTTGTTCAATAACTGACACGCCAGTTTTTCAACAAGGAGACTTGTCAAGGCAAAACTTGTCATTTTTCGTCGTCTACACGAGCAAATATAACTTGTCAAGGGAAAACTTGTCAAGGAAAACTTGCTCGTGTGGACTACGCTTTAACAACAACGATAGACAACTTTATTACCAGATGTCTAGATTTATGTTATATGCACTAAATAAACTAAAAAGAATAGGTAATAGTTACTCAGAATAGAGAATAACTAATTGGGTCTAGTTGAGTAACTAGTTCATCATTTATTTTAAGGTTCTAGAGGACGAAAAAGAAATACATATAGACGATACAACGTAGTTACGAATTAATAGCGATACATAAGTACAAAGAAAACAACAAATAGATAAGAAAATATTAGGTCATCAGTTAGGAAAAAGTATACGAGGTGCCAAGCTATTAATAAATCAATTGAATATGTATTACTTTGGTTGATATTTTTCAAAGTTATAAATGGCGCTCGTGCATTTTGTAGCCTACAGTGGTGACTCCACTCTGAATCACCAAACCTCTTAGCCAATCAACGTCTGATTTCACAAATAAACTGGTGCGATTCATTTGTGACTATGAGATTCTACCAAATATTTTGACTAATCTAGAAAATAGTTTCAGGACGGTTGCTTTGTTTTGATTTGTGTTTTATTCCATTGTACTATATATACAATCTTGGAAACAATCCGAACTTAAAAAACGGAAGAAAATCACCTTTTAATCTCTATATCCCCCTTCCTCCGGCTCAACATTGAATCGGGAGGAAGAAGGGAGTGTTGGGTAGAATATTGACAAAAATTGACCAAAGTGGAAAATGTGTCAACAATGTTGTGCAAGATCATAGATGTATTTACCGGCTGGGAGGTCCGTATATAGAAAATAAACTGTGTCTGAGGTATTGAATGTTCAAGACCGAGGGCACAATATTTCTCTATACACACTGACGGTAAATAACGTTATTTTTTTTCCCTAGTGAAGTTTTCTTTTATTTACTATAATTAAGTCGCACGCTCGTACAGAAGTGACACATTCGTCAGTCTAGTGTAACAAGCAGCGCGTGCGAGCTAACAATGAAAACTTTTCACTCAAATCACAGACATTTTGTTACTGTTTTCCCCCTTTTTCCTAGGCTTTCATTATGATATATGTAGCATAAATACAAGGTGTTCAATGCTAGGGTATATTTACATCAAAATATTGGCAAAAAAAATGCAAAAAAAAAACACTTGTTTTGAAGCGACACAATCGATGAGCGGTCCGGTTGGCAAGGTCCGTACTAATGAAAATATCGGACCGCTGAGTAGCCAATCAGATCGCGCGATGTCGATGGATACCGAACCTGAAAAAATATTAGCCGAAAAATATTAACCGAGCGGGAGGTCTGTATTGGAGAATATGACCGAGGTTGAAGATGAGGATATCTTGGTGTTCACTGATAGTTTCTTGTCTATATAAGCAATTTAAGATCCTCTTATAGTTAATGATTATTAAAGACGGAACTATATAAAAACAAAGAGAAATACGTTCCATCCAAATTCTCTTCGACTCGATATATATAACCTGCCTTGGTTTACGAACTATCTCAAGCGAAGAGTGAGAAAGAAGCAAAGGATGTTTAACCGGGCAGATGATCAGGAAATACAGCAGGCTGGGCGAAGTATAGAAATTCAAGCGTGAATCGCAACGAGTGTTGTGTAAAGCTCGGTGGAATCATATAAATGATGATAACTAAAGGCAAATCTAATCAATAAGCAGTTCCAATCGGTCTGTACAAAACAAGATGTCAGTCATACCTCCTCGGTACCAATGGAGGGGACTTTTCCACTCCTAGACAATCTTAACATTGGTATTGGGGGAATAGAGAAACTGCTACTTCAGCTTAAAGTGAATAAAGCTGCAAGACCGGACAACATACCTAACAAAGTTATAAAGGAACTGGCTCCTACAATAGCCCCAGTGTTGCACGTTATATTTACTGCCTCACGTCTGTCTGCCGAGCTCTCTGACGACTGGGGAAATGCCAACGTTGCGCCGGTATTCAAGAAAGGAAACAGATATACTGCTGCCAATTACCGGCTTATTTCTCTAACGATAGTATGTTCCAAGTTATTGGAACATGTAATTTGTGAGCACATTAATTCTGCATCATTTTGACGCGCATGGAGTCTCGGCTTACCTACAACATGGTCTCAGACGGAGTGAAACCCAGTTCCTGGTAACTTTACACGATATGTTCAACAGGTATGGCCGTAAACATCAGATTGACATAGTTTTTCCATACTTTAATAAAGCCTTTGACAAGGTTCCTAATCGGCTTCTAATGTATAAGCTCAAACATTATAGCATCAAAGACGGAGTTCACAGTTGGATTAAGAACTTCCTTGCTACTCTACAGTAACAATTAGTCATTAACAGAAGAACATCAACACCTGTCCATGTCGATTCTGGGGTGCCACAGAACAGTTCTTGGCCTCTTGCTGTTTTTTGTTTTCATTAATTACCTTCCATCAACTATCAAGTCACAGTACATATTATTTGCTGTTTGATGTATATACAAACCCGTCGTGACCAAACCATCCTACAAGAGGAGCTTGAGACAATCAAGTCCTGGGCAGATGAGTGGGGTACGGGCTTCAATTCAACAAAGTGCTATGCCCTCCGTGTAAGCAGATCACATACCCCTTTTTATGTGTTTATAGATTCGGCGAAACCACACTGGAACATGTACGGGATCACTCCTATTTGGGTATCATGTTAAGTGATGACCTAAAATCATATTGACCAGGTCTCCAAAAACGCAAACGGAACCATCGGCTTCTTGAGACGGAATCTTACGGTTTGCCCTAAGAAGCTTAAGGAATTTGCATACATGGCTTTTGTAAGATCGAAACTTAAATATTGTAGCACAGTAAGGGATCCATACACGAGAAAGGACACCTCCAACTGGATCGCGTCCAAAAACGGGGTACATGCTTTACATGTCCTAGACACTACCAGTGGGACAGTAGTGTCTAGCACATGATTGAACAGATCGGATGGAAAGATCTTAGTACAGGAAGACGCAAGTCAAGACTTACCCTGCTGTTTAAAATTGTAAGTGGTCTTGTAGAAATACCTAAGCAGGACTACCTTTTGCCGGATTATAGTAGAACCAGGTCAAACTCCGCTAAGTTTATGCAATATTCTACTGATACAGAACAATTTTGAAATTATCAAAATTATTTCAGAATGGAATTGCCTTCCACGGGATGTACAGTTTCAAGCTCTACTATTACTACATTTACAAATAAGCTTAATTTAATGGTCAAGATTCTCCCATACAGACCGAACAAGCTCGGTTAATAAGTTGTTTATTATATGATGGGTGACTAGTTCCTGTAAAAACTAGTGTTGATCTGCGTCGGCATACCTTGATCGACTTTTAGTTGTTCACACCAGTATTTATTATATGGCCATTTTACTTTGTGGAAGGGGAAGTAAAAAATAAAGAGTTCTTTATTTACATTGTCAGAACGCGCGTTGTAACACTCAAATGGCTGACAAATGGTACGATTGCTCGATTCGAAGCGTGGTGAAGTTTGCCGATCAACTTGAGTTTAGGAAGCAGCTTAAGCAGGTCGTTTTTGAGTCATGAAATCGTACCAGAAACATTCAAGTCCTCACTTCGATCCCAAAGAAAGGTAACTACAAACAAAGGAAGTGAAAAAGTTTCGAGGTTCATTTAAGATGACCACGAGAAAGACATGCTTTGTGTTGTGGCGGCTGTTGGTCTTTAAAAAAATACGTTGCTCAATCTTCAAACTTGTCGATAATAGCTCCAAGAGAGAAGCCTGTAGCCGATTTTGTGTTCAGACGAGAGCAACTGCAAATAAATGCGAGGAGGAGAAAATCTATGCGATATTTCCTGAGACTCGCCGGGGCTCGACTCGTATGCAGAGTCATAATGAAAATATTGATATTTAGCAGAACAAGTTGTTGAGCTCTTCTAAAGCTTAAGGTATGTTTTCCACGTTTTGTTCTTCTTTACTTGACTGGCGGAATCTTTTTTGTTTTTTTGTGGTTAGGTCACTCAGTAGCCTTGTGATCTGCTTTTCTTCCTTCAAAGCCATTCATCATTCCTTCGGCTTCGTCGCTATCTGCTTGAGATTAGCCTAGTCCAGAAATTCTCAATATTTAACTCGTTGTCTTCATGTATTTCTCCAATATAAGGCTGAAACTTTACAGAAATTAATTACATTTTTTTACGAAGGGAAGCGCTTAACAAAACGATTATAAAGGACAGAGGCAAACTGGTGGATACAAAGACCGGTCTTCCTTAGAGAATCTAGACAGGACTTGATATCAAATCACTGTCAGATTTTGCCTGTTTTTATAAATTAGATTGCTCGATTTGATAGCGCCCACGCTCCGAGAAACTAGGCCATGTAAGAATGAATTGTATTGTAAAGTCGTCTTGAACTCTATGATTATACATATAGTGCATGATTACACTTGACTTCAACAGATACTTGATAATTTGACATTATTAGACACAATTTGTATTCTTCTCTCTTATTCCTTTTTTAATCATTACATAATATTACATTTTGTTTCACGCGTACGTTGAAACCACAGAATAAAAATTGCCAAAAACTCGGTTTACCCTCTCTAGTAAAAATATAATCTTATAAACAGTTTCTTCTAATTCAATGATATTCTCACGAAACAGCGAGCGATTGATAACCAAACTAATAATTAACCAATCGAATTTCGAGTTCGTCTGATAGCCGGTGGCTCGTAATAAAGTAACCAATCAGATTGCTAGTTGACCAGATAGTCAATGTCTCAAGCCAAAGTAGCCATTCAGATTGCATATTTTGCATTGCGCACTGTCTTATTTCAGGTACCATAAAGTGGAATGGCACTGGATGGATAAAGGGAAACCACGACTATAAGGGATTTTACATTGTCAACTACGAAGATGACAACTGGGATGCACTTGCAGCGCAGCTAAAATTTCATCACACGGTAACTCTAAATTTATAGTTCCACAGCCGCAAAATTATTAGCTCCTCCCCCCTTAGTTGCTGTTTCTATGTACCACAAGTCGCAAACTTTAACCCAAAAAAGTTTTTAAAAAATTCGGCCATCGTCTTCCTTAACATTCCGAATGATTTATATATTTATATCTTTCGCAGAACTTCTTAAAGCTTTTGTGGACATTGCCGAGTTTGTGTGAAGTGTTTTTAATTGGCAGGTGTGGTTGATATATAAAATAAATAAAGCTTAACTTATACAGAAAATGATCCACAAAGACTTAATCAATCTGTAGTAGTAGTACTATTACTTTATTGCCCACATATCACAGACATGAGCACGAAAGCTCTTTTTTATAGTTATATCGAACTACAGTAGTCCCTTTGTCATCTGTGGGTACAGACTGACCATAAGCCAAGGTCAATTTTCCTTGTATCCTAACGTACAACATTGATCATTAGGTGTGTCAAAATCATGATGTTTTGTTTTTAATTAGAAGTTCAGTTCGTCTGATAGGGCGGGACTCATTATGGACGCTTTCAATCTCGCAAGGTATGATCCAACATCCGGCTCTTTGCTTCCAACACTGTTTAATAATAATAATAATAATAACGTTTTCTTCATACTGGCAAGTGCGCATTAGAGGTAATTTCAAAGACATTGACTTTAAAACATGCATAAAAAGTTATCTCACTTACAAATATATACAATGTATATGGTTGAATGAAAAGAGCTCCTACACAGCCATACGATCAGTACATTTCTCAATGATCAAGTAAAATACGATCTATTGAATTGTTACTGTTGACGTGTTAAGTGTCATTTATTTTTTGTTAAATAATGCAAATACATATCAGCTATATAGCTATTATTAAATGTATGTATTTTAGTAATTAAACCTCTATAAATACAACTAAACAGTGGCATATTTCCTCCGACATAGGGGAAGGCAGTTAAACTATACCAAGGCATTCGCGATTACCGGTTATTTAAATACAGAAACCAAATATGTGCCATGGAAGGTTATGATGGAGCAAGTGGGCTTCTTTGTCAATAAACTATCAAGAACCAGTCCAACATACAACAAACTACAAGTAAGTATTTTAAGAAAATAATTTGACTGCTTAGCAGTGATATGAAGGTTAACATATTTTTTTAAAGGAAATTCTAAATATGGGAAGTACCTCTATCCTTACAACCCCAACCCTGCCATTAGAAATGTGGAATTAAACTCTCAGTCCTTAGTTCCTAGACCAATACACTGTATATAAAGTTAACATATTTTTTAGGCAAGCCTAAACGCGGAGTTCCCTATATATTATCTAAACTGAGGTAACGAACGGAAAATAACCCGATAAATTACATAAAGAAAACCGAGATAAAAACGCGAAAATAACTGGTAGAATCAAGGGAAATCATTGCCGGCAAAAGATTTAGAAGTAGACAAGAAGATAACGGAAAATGAAAAAAATGTTTCACTTGCTACTGGCCAAGGTTTCTATCCGGCCCGCCTGGTATCAACATAACGCGACGGTGAAAAAAATGTTCAGGCAAGGTCGGGATTCGGGTGCGATGGAAACCGGAAGTCAGCCATCATATATTTATATCCATGGTCATCCGGCTATATCTAATTTTCACTTTCCCTTAGTAAAAGAAATTTAACTGATACATTTCTTAGTTTATAGATGGATGGATTTTTTTTTTGACAAAGTGATATGATAGAAATACGTAGTGTTAACCCAAGTACCGACGCGTGCGCATTCATCGCCGAATGTTTAAAATATTGTAGATACGAAAGAAAATTCAAATCGACTATATACTTACAATCTAAATTGCTCTTTTTCAGAAATTCCTTGTTCACCAAGCTAAAGCCCAGTATCAGAAACTAGGTTTTCACGATACTGGAAATGGAGTCGAAAAGTAAGACATCACATTTCAAAGTTTGAATATTTTTCTTTTTCCTCCCGATTGCTTATAACAGAGAACAAAGACATGGAAATCGTGTGAAATTGCTTTTGTAGAACAACTACCACATACAACAACAAGTTTAAAGGCGATAACGCACGCGCTCTAGTTCCTTGTAATTAGTCCTTATATATATAAAAACATGCCTTTTAGCCAATCAGAGAGCGCGTACCATTTGTTTTTTTTATGAGTTTTGATTAAATATCTTACGAGTGAGCGCAGCGAAGGAGTAAGATATTTCATCAACACGAGAAGATAAATTACGTATATCCAAGCTGCAATGTAATGTAATGTTTAATATATGATTGTCGATGAAATACCATGCAGTTTTTATCTCTTCCTAAAAAGGCTAGAAATGTTGAAAGCCAGTCAGAAAATATCATTTATATCATTTATATCTTCACGTTTGAAGATATGACTTTTTAGAAATAAATATACACTGGTATTTGTAGTAGTAATAGCATGGTTTGTACGAGAGATTTCAAAATTCCTTGTGGTATTTATATGCCAAATATTACGTACAAGCCATGCTATTAAATGTTTATAGTACGAGCTAATAAATTTTCTGGGGCAATCCCCTTAGTTACTGATTGATCGTGCTCCATCAAAACCAACGTACTCATGAGTCGTGTCATGGAGTCATGCTCAGACTATAAAGATGTGTCAATAAATAACATCTGAAAGAATAGAAAACTTACGCACAAAAAGTTATGTGGTCCATTTCCTTGTATTATTTTAAAGTTCTTCATCAAGTTAAGGAGTGCTTCATGATCAGTATTCTTGTGTGATTCCTTACTGGGGATCCCGCCGTGATTTTCTGATCAAACTTCGGCTTGTTCTAGGACTCGAAAACTAAACTGCGCTTGAGTCTATCACAAAGATTTTTCAACAACATGATTCTACACTTTTGTAAATTGTCAGTTCTGCATATTTGCTTGTTTTAAGCTCGCTTTTCCAAGATTTTCCTTTTGCGCTTTCGGGTAAACATGTCGCCATTTTTCAAGCCTAGATCAATAAGACACCGGTTGCTTGTTTTCCAAATATGACAAAAGCTACCATATATGGGCTTGTAAACCTAGATGTACGTATTAAAAGTTACGCTGAAATACCACTGCTCTCAACCAATTAATCAAATGACAGAAATGTCTTAGGTTGTATTATAACAGTGTTAAATATGCAGAACTGACAATTTACAGAAATGTAGAATCATGTTGTTGAGATTCCTGTTGAAACATCTTTGTGAAAGACTCAAGCACAGTTTAGTTTTCAAGTCCGCGAACAAACCGAAGTTTGACCAGAAAATCTCCAGCAGTGCCGGAATCCCCAGTATTAAAGGAATTACACAAGACCTGAGCTTGATGAAAAACTAAAAACAAATACAAGGAAATGGACCACATAAATGTGTAAGTTTTCTATTCTTTCAGATTTTTTTATTGGAGTCATGCTCATACAGAAATGGCATAACATGTGTTCGTTGTTTTTTTCACGGAGCAACGATCAAGCAGTCAAGAGATTGTCCCAGAAAATGTCTTAGCTTGTATAATTATAAACATTTAATACATGGTTTGTATACATATTTGGCATAAATACGTGGCTCGTGAAATTACAAAGAATTTGGAAATCTCTCTCGTGTGCCAAATACCACTACAACCATGCTATTACTATTACTAATACCCAAAGTAATTAAATTGGTCCCAAACATATTTTAAAATTTATCATAATTAATGTTTTTTTTAAAGCGGAGTACTACGTATATTGTTTCACCTTTCATCATAGAGGGGACTTCCCTGGGAATATTAATGCAGACTTTCGCAAAAAATCTCAGCTAGGAAAAAGGGTGTCATTTCTCTCCAGCCCTAATCAGGTGAATTGTTTACTACGCAACGGCTAATGCTGTATTTCTCGTGTTTAAGGTTAAACCGAGGACAGTTCCTTAGTATTTACTGCAGGGCAGACGTTCAGTCATGTATTGAGAACGCTACTGCAAGATTCATGAACTGGATGAGAGATCCGACAGCTAACCCGTAAGTAAGAGTGAAATATTGGAATATTGTGATCATTTTACCATTTCTGTGTGTGGTTATACGTTATTTATTTTGTAAGCTCCATAACTTTCATCACTGCTAGTTCTAAATTGCTTTGCATATTTGCGAGTTAAAGGTGGTAGGAAAACACGTTTGATTTCCTTGGTGATCCTTCTAAGTTGATAAATATTTTAGGGCATTTCCAAACGACGTTAGGTTTCATCAACAGGTTGAGGGTCCCGGGTACTATAATTGGCTAATTTCATATCCAGTTTCATCATGACCTTTTTCTTATTACAGTTTCAAAATATTCGTCCAAAGAGCCAGCAACCATGTGCTTTCCTCGGTCTCTGATGATAGCGTTAATTAACAACAGTTTATAGAAGAAATAAGAAGATAACTTAATTTGGCACTTTTGCACCTCACGGTATTAATGAATGCTTTCCGTTCATTTAATTTCAGAATTCACATATTCACTCATACTTAGATCAGAATGTTTCATACTTTATTCTTCAATACTCTTTATTGTTCCTATTACAGCTATTAGCATTTCTATTGTTGGTGCAATTTCATTTGATCCTTGCATGATCCAAGTACATGTTTCTTCAGCGGTAATCATGCACTCAACACTATCTATGTAAACCGTTTCCCCGCCTACAATTTCCTCTTTTGCTCTGACGAAGGATCAACGCTAGAACCGTCAGCTGCTACTCTCTCCCCACGGCGGTTAGCATACCTTAATCGTCTTTTAGTTGATTATGCCTGTGTTTACTTGTTAGTGTCCCTCCCAATTTTCGTTCTTTGGTATATCACGTCGGCGTAGCAAATGGTGGAGCGGATGAATGGGACTTTGTTTTCGACCAGTACAAGAAAACCGAGGATTCTATAACACAAGATAAGCTGTTGTATGGTATGGCTGGGTCAAGGGAGCCTTGGATACTAGGACGGTAAATAAGATCTGATTCTAACTATTAGTATTATTCATAGCGGAAATTTATGTCCTTAGTGCTGTTTCAGCAAGTATTGTCCCGTTCGTTGTGCATTGATGCCATTAGATCAACATGCATGGCTATAGCAACCAATAGGGAAGATGACTCAGAGGCGCTCTAGCCTGCGTAGCGGCTCAAAGGGGAAGGGAGAGGGGGAAAAGGGCAAGGGAGAGGGAAAAAGCGAAGGGGACTGGGGAGGGGAAGGTAGAGCCTGCAGGAACGCTATTGTTTCGGCGTTATCCGCCTCTCGTCAAGTGGTCACGAAATCGGTCACGAATAGCTGTCAAAACTAACCAATAGCGGCGCTTGTTTACATTGCCAAGACAATGTACACTTCTTAAGAACTGTATTTCAAGAATGGTTGGACCAATAGGTCAAACTATGACTTTTAGAAGCTACATGTACAGAAACAAATGGTATTTGTTTCAATTTTCTAGTTTAATAACCGTTCAGGCCGAAGTTCCTCCAAAGGGGGGAAATATTTGTATTGTCATTGTAAATAGTTTAGTTGTTGTTGTCCTAGCTCGCGCTGTCCTAGCTTAGTTCGTTAGTTTAGTTCGTCGGACAGCGCGAGGAAGCCTTCAAACACATGGCAAAACAACTGTTGTACATTCGTGATTGTAATTGCAACTCTCACGTTTTCAGCCAATCACATTTCTCGTCTCCTGAGAGAACGAGTAAATACGCCGAAACAATAGCGTTCCGGCAGGCTGTCCCTTCCCCTCCTCCCTCCCCAGTCCCCCTCGGTTTTTCCCCTCTCCCTTCCCTTTTGAGCCGCTACGCAGGCTAAGGCGCTCGCCTCGTCTTGACTGTTTCCTCCAAGATTGTAAATATGAAAAACAAATTTAAATGTCAAGGAGAGAGCTTCTTTCAAAATGCTGAAGTACGTAGAGCTTGCCGAGGGCTTAACGTTCCCCATAACAACCGTCTCATCTGTCGGGGAACTCTAGCTACGGCCCTAAAATGCATGAAGTTTTGGTGTGTTTGTACAAATAAGACTAGGTGTATGTTGACGTGTGTTTAACCGACAGAGCTGAATAACTAGGGCGCATGCGCGAGTGACGTGTAAATGGGCGGGAATTTTGCCATAAAATGTCTGAAACATTACCTTATGGCAGTCAATGTCTCGTGTTTGTAGTACATTTTATCCCAGTACTAGTGTTCAAACATTAAACTACAGTGTTCAAAAATTTCTGATGGAAATGGTCTGGGTTTTTGAAGCTTCGCAGAAAACATGAAGGAACTCGCAACATTTAAAATGTCAGCCATTTGTGTACATGTTGTAGGTCAAATTGACCCCGAGTCAATTCAACCTAGCTCAAATTAATCCAACCTGGTGTTTGTGTTTAAGGTAATGTTTTCTTCAGGTAATTTTTTTCAAGATTCTAAAAAGGGAACTTACATTGATAAGGAGGGTCAATTTGACCTACTACATATACACTACGATCGTACTTAATTAGTCCTATACAGGCGCTCTGTCTGTTTGACCCCGTCTTGGAATGTACAATGCAATGTGTGCAATGGCACGAGTCAAGCTATCTCAAATGCGCTTTCATGAATACGAGGTTGCTTCACAAGGGATTGTGGATGAATGTATAACTGGCATCTTTTTTTCTTATGCTTAAATGGCACTCTTGCTATTTCAGGTATCTATCTTACACTTTGGATCCAACAAAAATTAATGAGCACCACATTAAATCCGTGCTTCATTATGTGACACAATACAACCCATTGGGCAGCAGGATGGCCTGGGATTTTGTTCGCATAAATTGGGCCAACCTCACTCGTAGGTAAGAAATAATGTACATAATATCGTGTTGTATTAATAACGGTATATGAGTAATATTTGGTCTTAGCTGGATCTTGAAAATCTGTAGATTTTTATTTTTTTATTAAATCTCATAAAACCATATTATATTGCTATAAGACGTAGCAGAGAACTATGTTCTCTTCATTGTCAGCTGTCTAACTGGCATAGATATAATATCCGAACTGGTAAAAAGGATAAATGGAGATATGATATTTTGTATCATTGAAATCGATTCTGCGTCAAGTAAATAGTCGAATGGTACATTTGTTTTGATTTGAGTGTTGCGTCTATGAGTTATCAAGGTTTATATTTTGAATATGCTAATGATATGACGTAAAACAGGGAATCATTTATTATACAAAAACGTGCTGTAGAGATAAATCACCCTGTATAAACTTCCCTTATTATATTTGAAGCTTAAAGCCCGACAAACATTTTGTGCACGGCACTCTTAAATTTGGGTCCGCGGGCCGATAAGTTTGGGACTGATTTTTGCCGTGTAAATGAAGAATGCCGTGCCCATATTATCGGCACCCCTCATTTTGTGTCGTGTAAATCAAGAGTGCCGGTAAGGGTTAGGGATGAGAAAGAAAGGACAGAGCGCAGCATTCCCTGCTTGACGACGCGTCATTAGCATACTCCAAATATAAACATGTATAACTCATAGGTCTACGCAAAACTAAAATGAAGACATATTTTATTTTTCAACTATTTACTTGATGTAGAATCGAATTTAATTAAAACAAAATTAGGCTGATATGCACTTTAATATATTATATAGAACTGTTCGTTGAATATTTAAGAACATCACGGAGACATGGCCGATTTATACAGCTGTTTTAACTTAATAGTTCCTCTAACCCTTTTTGCAATTTTTATACCTGTGAAAGGTTTTGAGTACTTCTGTCGATAAATATTTCGGTTACAGAGAATGCTCGGTTCTACGCGTGTTTGAAATGGTTAAACTTTGACCATTCCTGACAGACCATGACCGCGTAAGCTAAGGTCGATTCCCGCGGTGACGTCATCTAATTAATTCGACTTGCAATAATTTGAATAAGTACTTAGTATGTTGTCTAAAATGCCTTTTTTTCTTTATTAACAACTCACGTACTGTGTATATTATCTAAATATCGATGTTGTTGTGAAAGGAAGGCGCCCCGGAGAATAATACAATAATTAGATGACGTCATCCTAGGAATCGACCCAGGTCAATTTCAAGCAAGCGTAGAACATTGAGTATATTCTCTGTAAACCAAATATTTATTCGCAGAAGTACCCAAAACCTTTCAAAGGCTGAAAGGTATAAAAAATGCAACAGGGGTTAGAAGCACTTTTAAATGTTTTCTGTTCGGGCTGCTTCGAATTCTGTTAGCACACGAAACGTGTTACATTTCTCTGCTTTAATCAGTTCTGTATTATTTTACTCGGCATATGCTTATATTAAAGACGGTGCCTACTAATTACAAACCAATTTGTTTTCTAAAAATCTATATGGATTGTTTGAACCCCTAAGGAGCTTTTGAAATCAGAAAAAAAATTATGGGACACCCATACGCTTAAGAGAGATAATTAAGGATGAAAATCGAAAAAAAAAGTGCTGATTCAGCATTTTTCTTTGTCCGAGAAACTATTTTTAATTCGATTAATATTTTGGGTTATCTGACAAAATATTAGGGCAAAAAACGTTAGACATAGCGTTCTTCACAAGGGATACCAATCAAACCATTTATCTTACAATAACTATCATTTTTTGTTTACAAATGTTGCTTTGTAAGCTTCATTAGTGACCATGAACAGACATATATGTTTTGCTGAAATGGACATCAAGTTTCAATTGTATAAAGACAACAAATATATGTAAACGTTGTTTAGCTTCTATATTATAGATTACAAAAAGAAAAAAAATAAGGGTATCCACGCGTTTTAAAAAGTTATGAGGATGGTAGGCCTATTCTCGCTAATTTTATTTTCAAAAATTCACATTATTATCAAGCCCTCCCTAGTAAGTCTGAAAATTGGTTTCTTTTATTGCATTCTGGAAGATTTTCAAGATGGCGGCGGGGAAAAGAGTGAGTCCCGTCTTTAGACTTTCTTCATTGAAAATCAAACCTGTTGCTGCTTTCTTTGTGCTCAAATCCCATACAGTGCTTCCTTCTTGATTATCCTTGGATTACCAAGAGGTTTACCAGTTTTCACAAAGCTTATTTGACCGTATTCACACATTGTTTATACTGCCGAGCCCATGTTTGGAGAAACTGACGAAAGCATCGACAGGCCTAAAGCAAAGGCGCTGGGCGAAAAGACAGCAGCGATTCATGGCAGTCGAAACAACCTTCACTCAATTGGTCGGGTAAATCTACGATTCTTCGACCATCTCCCCACGATAAATCGTCACTTATTAAAGAGTTAAGATGATCGGCTCTTTTAATACTATTTCAGATGAACATTGTCTTTCGTGGCCGTGTAGTGGAATTTAAAGCTTTCCCAAATCGTTCATTTCTCAAGCATATCTTTCGACCGTATTTTAAAATCCTTCATCTTTCTGTCTGTAAAATTACACAATTAACACAGCTTCTTCAAAATCGGGGACGCAAGATGCGCAGAACGGCGTGCGCGCTGACATTAGTAGACACCGTCCTTAAAATCATAATGGAACTAACCCAGCAACTCACGAACACTTTTATTTCACTCATTTTTAACTTGTGGATGCGCGCAAACGCAGAACGACTCTCCGTTGGCTGTCCGAATAGCGTTCGATTTTCCGAAGATATATTTACGGATGTCTATGGTACGCGTCCAATAATTGAAAAATATGGTCATCCTGCACGGTGCGCACAAACGACCATAAAAACGGCATGAGTTCTATATTTTAAAACGTTTTCAACGAAGACGATTGAATTTTGGTAGGTTGGTGTAGAGTCGTAAAAGGAATATAACTTGATAATTTAAGCTATGTTAGTACCATTATGACGTCACATTGTTAAAATATCCTCGTGATGAGAATGAAGGAATCAAAAACTCGATCTCGATTGGTTAAGGAAATCAAAAGTTATGAAAGTTTGAATTTTGCTAATTTTCCCGCCAAAATATGGCGGGAAATAAACAACACAAAAAATATCGCTTCATTCATCTTTCAGAGTTTTAAATACTGTTGCATGACAGTTTGTCCAGCCATAAAATACGGTAGTGGCTAAAATCGTATGTTTTTAGAATTTTGTTTTTTGTCCATAACCGGCTTAAAATTGAAGTCATATTTTCGGCAACGTCATTATGACGTCATATTATTTTATACATGCTATGAGAAAAAAAGCCTTTGAGTGATTTTCGAGTTTTATTGATGAAATGCACAAGTCTGGCAAACAAAAGTCACATTTTTTCTTTTCTTGATTTTTTAACAATAGGAAGCTTTATTTAGGTATGACTCCTGACGTCACTAAATATGACGTCATAGCAACAGTCATTCCTCTATAAACGAAGCACGTTGCATGGCCCTACCCAACACACACTATGACATACTAGCGTCTAATACGCATGCTCATGACATCTAATTACCCGTAGAGTGGCAACCATGTACATCTGTTTCGTCCCTGTTAGGACTCATCAGCATGGCATAGCCCCCAAGACCGTCAGCCTCACTAAAGATCATAGGCCTCAGCATCTGGTTACTCTAAGGGCGAGCTCAAAGCTGCTTTAAACCCCAGCCACCACGCTAACACGTGTGGGAGCTGGAGATGTGAGCAAGCGCTATAGCGATGTGGATCTCTCCGAAGAGAATCTGGTAGTGCAAAATGGAAATGGCACGGCCAAATCCGAAATTAAACCAAGCACATTCCTCTATAACTTTGGCTGTAATAATCGTCGTAGAATGTTCAGATTTGCACCAAATGAATGTGTGTAATGAAGAGCTTTTGATGGGGTAGTCTGTTTGTAACGTTTATTAAAGGGGGAATTTCACCAAAAAAGGTGGCATCGCTTATCACGTCACAACGACGTCATCATACAAACTTAAAACACCTTAAATATGTAATGAAAAGTCCGAAGACTACAGCAAAGCTGATATACAACGTAAAATTCCAACACAAAGCACTACGGTTAGCTAGGCCTGGCATGAAAAGCGCTCGGACTAGATTGCAGCCATAGACAGCTGTTTCGTTCTTATTAGAACTCGTCAGTATGGCATAGCAAACAGAACACAGGCTTCGGTGCCAATGCACTACCGACCCGGGACTGAGCTAAGGAGCATCTAGTTTCGAGCCCACAAATGTTTGGTTATCGAGTCACACGTCATTACGTGTGGCGAAAAGCCAAAAACCAAACAAATCTGAACCAAACATGTCAGTGCTTTGTGAGAAATAGTTATGCTGGCCAGACCAGCTTTATAAATGATGACAATAACAGGAATATTCGGATCCATATAAGACCTACGGTACAAAAATCCATAATAGAAAAAATATAAGCAAATACCGTGAACAAACATCCTGTAAAAATACGTAGGATCCGAAGTGAGGACCTATGCAGCCAAAAATATGAAAAATAACGAATGAAAAGTCCGAAGACTACAGCAAAGCTGATATACAACGTAAAATTCCAACACAAAGCACTACGGTTAGCTAGGCCTGACATGAAAAGCGCTCGGACTAGATTGCAGCCATAGACAGCTGTTTCGTTCTTATTAGAACTCGTCAGTATGGCATAGCAAACAGAACACAGGCTTCGGTGCCAATGCACTACCGACCCGGGACTGAGCTAAGGAGCATCTAGTTTCGAGCCCACAGAAATGTTTGGTTATCGGGTCACACGTCATTACGTGTGGCGAAAAGCCAAAAACCAAACAAATCTGAACCTAACATGTCAGTGCCTTGTGAGAAATAGTTATGCTGGCCAGACCAGCTTTATAAATGATGACAATAACAGGAATATTCGGATCCATATAAGACCTACAATATGTAGTTTCATGTTGTTACCAAGTCACCAACATTTCTTCAAATTTAAACTATAAGTAAAGAAATGGTGCTGTTTTTGACGTTCTTTGTAAGCGCCGTGCTGGAGAAGATATATTGACGGTGCCCTTCTAATGCCAGACACTTCAAACCTGGACAGACATGGTATTGGGTCCCTATCAATCACTTAGTGGTGATGACGTAACGATGACGTCATCGGTAACGTGATTTTAAGTACATGCCCATATCTCCCTCATTTCTAATGCCAGCACGCTCAAACCTGACAGACATGGTAATAGGTCCCTATCAAGCACTTAGTGGTGATGACGTAACGATGACGTCATCGGTCACGTGATTTTAAGTACATGCCCATATCTCCCTCATTTGTAATGCCAGCACGCTCAAACCTGACAGACATGGTAGTAGGTCCCTATCAAGCACTTAGTGGTGATGACGTAACGATGACGTCATCGGTCACGTGATTTTAAGTACATGCCCATATCTCCCTCATTTCTATTGCCAGACAGTTTAAAGGTATTGTTTCCCCACGATTCACTTAGTGGCGATGACGTAACGATGACGTCATCGGTCACGTGATTTTTAGTATATGCCAAAATAGCACGAGTTGCCCTTAAGGGACTTATGTAATTAGTTTCAAATCAATAAATACTCCAAATACTCCAAAACAACCGACAGCGGACTATCAGCAAAATTGCCATTTGATTGGCTATTCAACCACTGATTTTTGCTCATTATTTATATAAACTATCAGCCGACTGATGATTATTACAGTTATGTTTATCACGTGTTTCATTATACTCTTTGATACAGGTTTGGCAGTCCTTCCAAGGCTTATAAATCACTTATCGGCACCTTAATAAGCCACCTCGCACGTCCGTTTGAGCTAAAAGAGGTATGTAATATATCTTATCTTGGGAAATTATCAATTTTATTACAATTAATTAGATCTCGGGTATTAGTTAATTACGTTAGTTATCGTTATCTATTTTCTGAGATTTGATATCCTAGGAGAGGTCGATGATCTCCCGTGGAATTTTCCTAGGGTTATGTGTGTCGTCGGAATCTCTAAACCCTAACCTAATGTCAGACAAAAATGTGTTTTAAATACCACTGGCCAAACTAGATCCCAACATGGGACTAAATATTTCCCTATTGACCATTTTCTCAAGTATGCGCACGCAACAGGCTTGACGAGCCGGTAAATACTTCACGTGGGCAATCACGTAGTGGTTTCCTATAACCCTCCCTATTATTTCAACCAACACTAAATCCAAGCTGCCTACATGAAGTATTTCTTGGCGGGCCGTGAGTTTTGTTAGCTTTTGTTAGACTCGTTCTGATGCGTCAGCCTTTGTTATTCAAATTATTGGCTATTGTTCAAAAATTGGCGGCTATTGTTCAAAAATCGATTTGGCGGGCCAATATTGTGCGCATACCTGAGAAAATGGTCTATTGCTTCCTTTGCGGCTTCTTAAATGCAGTTTAGTAAATTTCATACAACAGTTGACACATCTAACTATATTCTTTATTAAAGGAATAATTTATATCTGTACAAGAATATGCATGTACGTCCAAAGTAAGATCGATATATGTCTGTCTGTCAGTATATGTCTGTCTGTCTGGATATCTATCTATCTTTCTCTCAATCAATCAATCTATCTAATTATCTACTTAAAGACCCTCTGTCCGAGCCCATGGTGATTTGCGCGCGCAAATGATTTTCGTAGGCTACGAAAATCAGAAAGATCAGTGTTGTTAATCCATCTCTTGTTTGGGCCATCATGTAATTATTTCTATATATATATGTTTAACTGACTTTCTTTTATCTTAATTGTTGTATATATACCTTTTAAAATGAAACTTTATCGAATAATAAGTCTTCGAATCCTGGTCTAGAGTGGTCGAGTAGAGGAATGCCGAAGAAAGACAACTGGAGCGAGGCGGAGCGACTCGACAAATAACAAGAGAACACCTGCGATTCAAAAAGACTTAACTACGTGAGTTTCCAGGGGATTTGCTGCACTAAGGACCGACGTGCTTCGTTGGAAAAAAAGCAACCAAATTGGAAGGCACTGCGAAGGGTTTATTATTACATGTAACACTCATTCGTAACTTCGCATAGCTGAGCTCCGCTGAGGTGTTACCACTTAAGTGTGAAACTTCAGATTTGCATTTTTATTAGCAGAGAAAGCAATGTCCTTAACCTTTTTTCTTCTCCAGTACGTCCAGAAAGTCCTGCTACCAAAACTACGACCGCGGGATCAAAAATTCCGATCCGCCGAGTTCAACTGTTTCGTCGCTGTTGGTAGTGTGAATCAAGTGCGAGTACGACATTTGCACTCAAAATATATCATTCGCAAGGATCAAATAGAGCTAAGCAATGCTGGAGACATGAAAACAAGCCACCAAGGGTATTTGTTTGCTTGTGGATTGTGAAAATTAAAGTCGCACTAGTAAACCGAATTCTAAACTAAAGGCATAACTAGCTTCCTATCGAGTACTGTTCAAATCATGCATATTTGAAGCATCCGGGGAAAATTCATAGTCTCAATTGCATTTTTAATCCGCTAGTAATTATGAAATACGCCAAAGCGTATGTGCGCTTCTTTATGAAACTCATAAACAATCAAGAGCATTATAGTGGTTTGACTAAAAGCTAGCCTTTTATTAATGCGGCCGTTGATAAACAAACTATTAATCATAACACTAACAGGCGCAAAGCACATGCATGGGCTCGGACAAAGGGTCTTTATGTTCCACTCATCAAGGAGACTATTTGAGGCTTCAATATCATCTAACACATGCAGCCAGAAACCGAGTTTAACTTTTGTAACTAATATACACACTATGCATAACTCGCGCGGTCACAACACGAAAAAGAAGCCGGTAGGTCCTCTGGAATGTTGAAGTTGACATTTTAGCAGGAGGTGTGAAACGTGTTGAACATGATTGTTTAGTTGAAAAATGTTGCTAATCTGTCCTCATGTATCCTTTATTTTTCTTTATAGTACGACCAGCCAAGCGCATAGCAAATTAACGGCATTGTTTCACTGAACATTCGTTCAGTGCATTTCACAATCTCCCCGGGCGCTTCGATTTCAACATTCCAGAGGACCTACTGGCCTCGTTGACATGCTAGTTACCAGGACTTATGCATAGGGTCTATGTTTACAGCTGATGCTGTTCAACGACAATCTCACTCCCGCCGATGGAGTCAGCTCAGAGTCAAAGAGTGACGCAACGAAAACCATCATAGCAAACATACAATGGCTAAAGCGAAACGAGAAGGATATCGACAGCTGGTTGACTTCATTCATACATGACAACAACATACAATAGCCTACGTATATTTAGCTTTGTAGTGAACTAAAAAAGCCTCATAGCTAGATCGAAAAGATTCAAAAGCATTCTTGTCGTTCTATTCTGTTCTATGAAAAAAGAAACTGAGCATCATTATAGTTCGTGATTGAAAATAGTATTTGATTGAGTTCAAACTTGTCTGCGCCTAATCATGATGTTTTAAACTCAAGGCAAAGGGGGCAGTTTACAGTGTTAAGGGGCGGCCGGACACTACTAGGGCTATCACTATGATTGTCGATGTAATATACAATCTAAAGAATATACAAAGAGGTTATTGGCTTGACAATAAAAGTTTTATGTCCTACCCGTATTGGTAATGTAATACTATACAAAGCACATAGTAAGCACGTGCGCAATGCACGTGCTTACAATTCAGCACGAGGTCCAACTCTTGTGAGATCAGTCTGCTGCTTACGCTCGACCTAACAGCTTTGTAATTTTTCAAGGTATATATGTAACAATCCCCTTGTTCATTCTCTGCAGACTTGTGTAATCATGAATGGTCAATTGCCTACGGTACTCATCTTAGGTCATTCTTTCGTGAAGCGTCTGCAGCGAGATCTTCAGGCTGTTTTTGACGATCACGCGATTTCCCCTTGCCGATTCTAGCATTGTTTACTTGCATGGTGTCGGTGGTAGGACAGTTTTAGACCTTGAGACTCGCGATCTCGATGTGATTTCGGTAATAGCGCCTGGTATTTTGATTCTGGAAATTGAAACTAATGATTTGAAGGCTGCTAGACCCGAGGAGATCAGTTTCGCCTCATGTAAGGTAATCCGGAATCCACGAGATTTTGAATCTGGAATCCGGAATCCATAGCAATGGATCCGGAATCCACTATCGATAGCAATGGAATCCGGAATCTACTATAACGGAATCCAGAATCCAGCCACTTATGGAATCCAGAATCCAGCCACTTATGGTATCCGAAATCCGTATATTTTTTATTTATTTATTTGTTTTTTTATTAGTGGCCCTCTGGGTGCATACAGGCTATGGCCAATGACAACGTATTGAATTGCGTTACATCTCTGTCGTCACCAGTCGACACCAGCACGTTTCCTGTTGTGCCTTGGCTGAAGCACGTGACATGTCGGTGGTAAACTTCAGACAGCTTTGCATTGCACTCAAACGAGTTGTTTCAGTCAGTTGCTCTGCCGTGTTCTAGCATACAAGAATCTGGTATTTCGAGTTCTTACTACCGGTACCGGGTAACAGTCAATAATTCGTAACATATATGGGCAAGAGAAGAAAACGGCCAGATAAATGCAGGTAAGTCTCTTCAGGTTCAGAGATTATGTGCTTGACATTTTGGACTTTTTCTTTTATTCATCAACTAGCATTAGATTGATTGTTTCTATTGCCGAAGTCGCAGTCTTCGACGAAAGCGTTCAAGGTAAAGTAACACCTCGGAAACGTACAGTAAATTGTTTGTCACCGACCGACAGCAGCATGCCATCTATATGATTGATATGCATTGTCCTTGTGATGTCACTCTCATTGTGGGTGGCGTAGATGCAGGGCATTGCAATAGTAAAGGAAAGGACTCTAAGTTTAGAAGCCCAGCTGGACGCGTGATCAGAAGTACATATTGGTTGGTGACTGCGATAAAGAGTTGGGCTCAAAAGTTTCCCTTTTGAGTCTTGAGAATAAGACAATTCTGACATCTTCCGCTGTTTTGTCACCTACTGAAATTGCAGTTACAGAGAATGGGAGAGTATTTGTTTCCTGCAGTGCGGAACATACTGTATACGAATATTCTGAAGAACAAATACTTCAGGGAAACAGTGAGCCAGCAAAAGTATGGAACTATATCTGGGCATCAAGATGGTATACAATGCGCTTGGAGTAAGCCTTCCGGTCTTTGCAATTTCCGAAACACTATTTTTGTTAGCGACGCTGGGAACAAGGCCTAAAGCCCTTGTACCGCTACCAAAAATCATGTCAAATTATGCGAACGTGTACAGAATCAACAAGAAAGCAAAATATGAGAACAAGTGCACTTTTGAAGACAATTTACAGCGTTTTCGAGATGTTGTGAAGTCTTTTGACGACCACGAAGGGCAGGCGCTTCAACGGACTGGCAAACGGAACACGAATGGCCCGGATATGACTGTATTTAGGACTACATGACGGTCTTTCACTATTGCTTTAGAATCCTTTACAAAGCTAGCCAATATGTTTACTGAAATTGGCCAGGAACCACTTCTTAAGCAGATTAGATTCGACAGCCTCACAAAACTATCTTCATGTGGAGGGTTTCTTCAAAGGAATGAGGGCTGACCATGATATGCCTACCGTGGTAGAGTATGCATGGCATACAAGAGGTCACGGTGCGTGGAAGACAACATGATGCGCATCTACCAGAAGGACGTTTCCTACTTCACAGGCCCTTATTCCTTTTATCCTGTAAAGATAATCAACAAGGATCCACCAAACATCGCCAACCGCCCCAAAAAGACGCTTCTTTAATGACGAAAGACCAAGAGGAGGCGCTGAAAGGCTTCGCGCGCGAGTATGGAAGAGGGGAGAGGCAGCTAAATGTTCGCGCCAAAGGAAAAGAACTAACAGGAACGCTGCCATACGCCATCAGCAATAGGCCGACAGTTATCACTCCCTCTGACTCGAATGAAGATGTTGTTGGCGTGTGTGAGGAGAGTAGTGTTCTTAGACGGGGGCATGGCTAGGTGGTGCATGTAACAACAGTATTTTACAATAATGATGTTGTTGCCATTCGGCACAATCGCACAAGAGAGGCTGCTCCCTACTGGCTGGCCGTCCTCAAGGACGACGTGCACGTCAATGACAGAAATGGCGACTTTGTCAAGCAAAGTGTCGCATTTCAGTGGCTTGTTACAAATGACAGTCACCTAGTATACACTTTAGGGGAAACGTGCAATATCAATTCCCCGAAATGTATACTAGGGAAAGTTGAACGCTACAATGCCGAGGAAGTTGGTTGCTATACTCTGACACCAGAAGAGGACGTACGCCTTTGCAGAATCGCCAACGGAGACAGAAGAGGGCGATGATGAAGAAGAGCAACGCGAGGTGGAGGATCGCGATGATGCCGTCGCTGAGAGTCTTCCAATGCGCCTGGAAGGCATAAGCTCCTCTGGTCGTCGAACGACGCGGTTCCAGATTATTACCGACCTTAAGTTATCGTGGACGGCGACCTTGAGGACGGCAACCTTGGCCGCGAAAGTATGGGGAGAGAATGCCGTCGTTGTGCCGGAAGAACAAACATTAAGATTTGAGTGGAGGTGACGGTCTAGAACCTGTACGTTATTTTTAGACTATGGATTCATTTAGAGAGATTTTAGTTCATTGCTATATGGATGATGTGATTTCAGACGAGGAATTTGTGTTATTGTACGATGAAAATCACTCCAAAAACCTGGATTTACCGTACGATGAATACGGGAGATTCGATATTGACGAAATGGCGGATTCTGAGTGCATAGCCGAATTCAGGGTGAAAAAATGTGATTTGCAAACGCTAGCGGATGCCCTACAAATCCCAGATTCGTTCACCTGCTATCAAGGCTCTGTGAGTGGTGGTATGGAAGGACTGTGTATGATGCTTCGTAGATCACTCGCCTATCCGTGCAGGTACTCAGATATGATCCCTCGATTTGGTAGGCCTGCCCCTGTGCTGAGCATGGTGACAAACAAGGTCCTCGATTTTATTTACGAGACACAGCCGCAAAATAACAGAGTGGAATCACGCACTGCTTGACCCTGCCCTACTTCAAACCTACGCAGATGCCGTTTATGCCAAAGGAGCAGCCATAGATAACTGTTTTGGCTTTATCGATGGAACTGTAAGACCTATCGCTAGACCAGGAGAGTACCAAATAATTGTCTATAACGGGCACAAAAGGGTACATGCGTTGAAGTTTCAATCTCTATCCCTTCCAAATGGGATAATTGCTAACATGTTTGGACCAGTTGGTAAGTGCATGTATATAGTCATTCATATTTTTTTGGGATATTTCTTATCAAGTCAAAAGGGTTTGACCAACACAAAAGTGATTCAGTATGCCATTACATTTTTTGATGTGCCATTTTATTTGCAGAGGGTAAGAAACACGATGCAGGCATGTTGGCCGACTCTGGGCTACTCCAGCTGTTGCAGCGACATTTCTGCTTCCGAGACGACAGCTAACCGGGAGGCCATTTTGTCTCCAAGCTACAGGAGGTGAATATGATATCATATTCACTGTTTGAGAGCCAAACAGAGCGCACGAAAAGTGATATTCACTGGTGTGGTATATACTAATAAGCAATAATCACTAACCTTGCAATTAGTAGATTGAACAATCTTATAAGTGGCTCGATCAATGGGATAATTAGTAAATGAACTCGTTATGGCGGCTGGTATATCGTCGGATAATAGACCCTATGCATAATTAAGTCCTGGTGACTTGCATGTCAACGAGGCTGGTAGGAATGTTGAAATTGAAGCGCCCAGGGAGATGTGTGAAATGCACTGAACTGACGAATGTTCAGTGACGGAAACAATGCCGTTAATTTGCTATGCATACAATCTATTGTAAAATGTCAATCATATTCGCTTGTGAAGTTGGCCGTGTTTGCTCTGCGTGCGAATCGGTATCGAAAAAGAAGGGAGGGAAAGTACTAGTGTGATTTTATGCTCCAAAAACTAGCTTTTTGAAAGTAAAATTAATAGGAAACGCTCAAAGTATTGATCCATATCGCGGGCTAGATATGCAACCAAAATCGTCCTGAATTACGAAAATCGACACGAAAAGCACTTAAAACAAAGCTGCTGAGAATTCAAATACGAACGGGACAGCCGAAAAGCATTAAGCATTACAGAAAAGATAATTTGTCCTGCCTGGAAAAAGTGTTCCTGTTTCGGCCATGATATTCTGGGACTGAGGAATCTCTTGCTGGGTATTTGGAGCCGGTACTTGAAGTTTATGGCTTGGAATTGCTCAGCTCGATCGAACTGGCAACTTCAATTAGCAGGTTTGTGCTCACCCAACGCTAATTCCTTTCTGTTTTGTATCCCTTCGTTAGGCATCATACTTGACTATTTGAAAGCCAGAGAATGTCGGATTAGAGCTTATCTAGATTACTTTGATGTGGAGATGGCTGCATGTTTGCGTATCTTTCAATGCAATTTTTGAATCCAACAAAGGTACTTTCGATGGCTACGCGCTGCTAGTGATCGGTTAGACTTCACTGTTCTGTAGGTCGTATCCTATTGTACTTCACTGATAAATAATCCATTATTTTAGGGTTAGGGTTTGTATTGTAGGCTATTGTTTGCGTAACCAATAACATTTCAGGTTGCAAACGGTGAAGTCTGCCCCCTAGAGCTAGCAGCCGTGCGAGATTAGACTTTCTGAGTTCTGTAGCTTATCGCTTTTGTATTTCTTTTCAGTCACATTTTCTTGACATCATCCCACTCTGAATCGAACCAAAACGGCTAATATATTTTTTTATTTCCACTGATTCAATGTGACACACATGATAGGTTATAACATTGCAGTGTCTGCAGTTTTTTTAACCAGCATTTGAAAAAAACTTGAACAAACAACAATGACCTTCCCGCTATGACTTTATGTACATGATTATTAGCACTTTGTACATTTTCTGAATGGGTCTATTACATGTAATGTATTACAATTGTTGTTCTAAAGAATCTGAACTAAATGTGTATTTTGTTGCGTATTTCATCGAGTTTGCTTGAACGCCGACCGGCTCAATCTTGTGAAAATTCTGTCTGTCTAGCTCTTTTTCTCCAAAAAGGTTCTTCTGAACAACCTTCATTTAGAAAACTAGCCTGCTTGCCGGCTATTCTGTAAAAAAAATCGGTCGTTTTGTTTTCGGATTGGGTCACCTGTGGTACGCGGTTAAAATGGGGCGAGGACAAACATTTTGACCGCGTGCCACAGGTGACCCAATCCGAAAAATAAACAACCGAAAAAATATTACAGAAGAGCCGGCAAGCAGGCTATTAGAAAACTAGTTATATGTGTTTTTAAGTTAGGGTAATGTTCAGTTATTTTCGTCATTTTTTGAAGAACTAAAAGCAAAGAACTGCAATTTATGACGTCAATTTATGATGTCAATTCACGATGTTTACATAGCCTCATGCAAACACGGCTTTCAGCCAATCAGAGCGCGCGTTTTCTTTTGGTTATTCTATAATGCTGAATATTTACCTCGACTTCAGTGAATAATAGTTAAATATTGGCGAGCATGGAGCAACATGGCAGGTTGGAATGTTTGGATATGTTTTATGAAAGTTATCGGCTTTCGGTCAATTCTTGGTTGATTTGCGATTAGTGTTACCGACATATCTATACGGAGCAGCGGGCTAGGCCTAGAATCAGCCTAGGTTAATTCGGCCTAGAATCGGCCTAGGTTCGGCCTGGAATCGGCATAGATTCGGCCTAGCTAATTGCTATAGTACACATGATCCGAGCAGTATATAATATTTCTTGACGATCCAAAAATCTATTGCATGCGTCATTATAAAAATGATTAATAATTGATAAGGGTGCGCTCTAACCTATCCAAACGCATAATTGATTCGGGTCACATGGATACATATGTGAACAGAAACGGTTACAGAATACTAATTAGCTAGTTAGCATTATTTATGAAGTAGGTCTCACATCCGATCACTGCCTTCCGAGAATCCCAGGCCTAAGCATCTAGGGTAAAACTCCTGTCCTGATATATATATACCGTTTCACCATTATTTCACCTTTTTTTGTGCACACTGCCCATGTTGCAAGGATGTAACTGGTGGCGTGTTCTTGCCCACTTCATTGATGATTTTAAAATGTAATGCTATAACAAAACTAATATACTTGAAATGTATCGGTTCATTTGTTTTTAAACCGTCACGCAATTGCGTGACCAATTTATTCTAAATTAAGTTGTATATTATCAACCTCGTTCCCTGGTAAAGGCTAGACTATCGCGTATCATCTTTGGCTCTTCCGTTATGACGCAAATGCTGTTCTAACACTGCTTTTTATTGGCTCAACGGACTGAGCAAACAGAGATGAACTCATGTAGTTTATTTTTCTTAAATGTTATCAATAATGCGATTTTAAATAACCTTCAATACGTTGGGTAGGTAGAGCAATAGATGAAGTGCATTACTGGGTAGTTTTCTTGCAAGATTCGCCAGTGGGAAAGCCAGGAGAAGCCGTTAAACCTGAACATGTGCTATCGGTCGCTTCGCTTCAACACTAACAGAAAATGAACGGCTTTTTAGAATTCTCTTCTTGCTTAGATATATCCTGGTAGCATTGTGATACCCTTCCACTGTTTTTTTTTATCCAAGTAAACTCCATTTCGAACCGTTTAGTAGGCCTGTTTTTACTGCATCGCTCGCCGCGTGTAAATAACGTTAATCGCATCTCGTCACTCCGGATTGGGATACCTATGGTTTGTACACGTCATGAAATATTCCCACATTTAGCTTGGCCTCCATCTTAGATCGACAAATCACGTGACAAAATACTCCCAAATCTGGGAATATTTGATCACGTGATCCAGCCTTTATCAGGGTCCGTCTCTCGGATTTGCCGCCATCTTGGATCTGACCGAGACGTCCCTTTGGAGGAGGTTGAACTTATATCTTCAGTCGGCCGAGCTCGAACGAACGAACATTGACTTGCGTAAATCAGTATAGATGGTTTGCACCCAATCCCCAGAGATTCAAATGACAAAGGGCATGGCGGCTATTCAGTGTACAGAACAAAAGAAGCTAACGAGGAATCGAATCTATAGTATTGTCAACTGTACACCAACATGGCGGCTATGACGTAAAGTGCAAAGGTGGGCTATAGGTGGGCTGTATTGGTATTCAATATTCAAATTTCGTGCACAGTTCAAAATCCAGGCATGTGATTGGCTAATGACTGTTTTATTGGTGAACAAAGCACTCGTGACACCAATAATGCACTCGACGCAGATCCTTTCTTAACCTTTGGGAGAATTCCCAAGTTGTAAAGCCCCAGCTAAACGCTCAAACATTTTCATCCAACATCTTGTTGGATGAACATGTTTTATCGTTTAGCCGCCTCTTTGCAAGGCGATATTTAGCCAATAACAAATTGACCTGAAACATTGAGATTCAGCGGTATTAAAAAAAAACGCTCTGCGGACTCAGTTTTGTAAGATGTTTCCTGAATGTTTGATGTGCAGGCGCCTAAACGATCAAACATTGGTGACCGTTTAGCCAGTTCAGTAAAATGTTGAAGTTGACGTTCCAACACGATGTTTGATGAAAATGTTTGAGCGTTTATAATTAGCCAGGGCTTAACTCCACTGGGGCCGAGTAGAGCAAGGAAGACCTGATACATGTTTGGAAAACCTCATTCTAATGACATTCCAACTGTATATTTAATAGCAGCAGGAGTGAATTATGTCTATCCTGTATGACAGAATATATATTTTGAGACGAATATTTGCATAATCGTTCCTTGTACATAGCTGATTTGCAAGCGTTGCAAGTACAAACAAGTCATGCAGTGAACAAATATCGGCTTTGGAAAGCTTCTAAAACACTATAGTAGCCTTGCTCTGTCAAAAAGAAAAAAATAGTGGCGAGAATTCAGTGGATGTGTCAAAAATCCAGTAATCTTCAATTTGGAATATATTTGCATTGGATTCGGAGTGAGCATGCAGTTCAATTCCTATGCAAACCACTAGAATTAGATTAGTTATTTTCGAATGAAAGAAACGATCAAAGAAAGTAGACTGTCTATGAGTTAAGCCGGCTAAAAACTTGATATTTGAATACATGGCTCCAAGAGAAACGTTTTCGAGTTATGTACAATACCAGAAGTCCATAACCAGAAGTATCCATCTCCCACTTTGCATAAAGAGGTACTTAGACGAAAACCCTTCGTCGTGGAAATATGTACTCGATTATTACTTGAAAAGAGTAGGTGGAAAATTCTTATTTCACTGCACTTTTGAATTTTCTAAATTACCGCTTGCCTTGCCAAGATTTTATATGGAATGTATCCAAACATGGTCATTTTTTAATAGGCCAGAACCTTCCACATCAGAAGAAATAGGAAATCAAATTATCTGGAATAACAAATTTATATGTATTGATAAAACGTCGTTTTATATGCAAAGTTTGGTTGACTGTGGATTGCATAAAATTAGAGATCTTTATGATTGTGATGGAAATATCAGAGTAAGTACTATACCATTGGCATTTAATCTGTCACCTATCGATAATTTCTTACTTATGAGTCTTATAAATGCAATACCACAAGAATGGCGCAAGCTTATGAAAGAAATTCACCCTTATATGTTGAAAGAAGATTTCGATCCAAACGTATTTTATTTGCGAAATAGCGATGAATATCTTGCCATAAGCAAATGTAAGTCAAGCATTATCTACGACAAAATAGTATCAATGAAAGTGACTGTGCCAACAGCCATGGGCAATAGGCCCTTTGCAGCTAACAGTCACGTGCTGATATAATATTTCATTAACGAATGAATTGAGCTTGTGATCCCCATGGGAAAGGCGTTGCCATGGATGCTGGAGAGCAAGCTATCTTTTAAATCGCTGTTTTAGAAAGATCGACAATCGATTGGAGGTCGAAAATAGCATTTACAAACTGGTTTTTCTAATAGCAATACCGATCTCGTAAAAGGCCTTTAAATAAATGAAGTCAGATATTTTTTGCTCTCCAGTACAACCACGTGATGTGTTAGCTGCAAGGGGCCTATTACGAACGAACTTATAACACGGAGAAGTTTGTGTTGAACTGGAAAGTTATTTACATACTTCCTTTCAAATCTACATTGGATACCAAATTACGCGAGTTTCAATACAAGATTTTAAATCGAATACTCTACACAAACGAGCTTTTGTTAAAAATTGGGAAAACTGCCACCCCGTTCCTTCTGCCGCCAAAACGAAATTGAAAGTATAGAACATTTTTTCGTTGATTGTGAAGTAGTTTGATTTTTTTTGGAATAGACTGAACGGTTGGCTAGGACAATATATTAAAATAACAAAATTCTTCGAAGCAAAGGATATTCTTTTTTGAATATATAATGATTGATTTAAAGGAAAATTAATATATTTTAGTTAATCACTTAATCTTAATTGCAAAGTATTACATTTACATTAGCAAACTGAAAAAAATCTCTACTGTCAAATCAGGCTTTTCTACTTAAAATTAAAACGAATTATGAAATTCAACGTTTCATTGCGAGTAAATATAGAAATACCCTAGAAGTTCATTTAAATAAATGGGGACCTCTCATAGACCCTTTAAAGGAACCGTGGCTGCCACCTTACAAACCCTAATAACTATTAAAACATTTTTTTTCCTGTCCGTTAAACTGAATTCACAGGAAAAACCGCTGACGTACCGCAAACTCGTCATGACCGGAATAGTTGGCGATGTTTTCGTACATCGTACAGTCAGCGCTTCAGTTGTCAATAAGCCTTTGTCAAGTCAACATCTATATTGACAGCTCGAGCTCTGCAAATGTGATGACATTTGGTACCGCGTGAAATTCAAATCGAGAACTTGAAATGTCGAAAAATGCACTGAAGAGTTTGCAAACGGCTATAAAACGCTATTGACAGGACTAACTGAGCAACTGGCTTCCTGCTGTTTACTTTTTCTCGATTTATTTTAATTTTGCCTTCAGCAATTTAGCATTCCAACAGGAGAAGACTGATTCACTTGCTTACTTACTTCGCTGTTCTGAATTTAAAACCCAAAGGGCGAGAAGAGGGAGGGTCGTTTCCTTTTTATAGTACAGGTCATTGTTTGTATATATATCCTCTGGAGGGGGACATTGGGGTTTGCGGTGTTGCGGTGTGGGTCAGTTGTTAGTGCGGTATTTCGGTGAATTAAATCCTATATTGCGGTGATCTTAAATCCTGCGGTGTGCGTTATTTGTGTTTCCAAACCTGCGGTGTTCGGTGAAACGTTTATTTTCAAAGTCAAATCCATGTAAATCATGGGACTCTTAAAAAAAATATTGCGTCATTGCGGTGTCGGTATTTTGTCAACGTTACATGCGGTGATGCGGTATTTTCGAATTTGTTTTGCGGGTTACGGTATTGAGAGCCCCCCAATGTCCCCCTCCCTCTGACATTGGGAAAGCCGGTTCTCTGAAAACTGAAAAAAAACTCTGAATTTCTAACGAGACCTGAAACAACCATGGGGGCTGATCAAAGCCAGGTCCCGGCTAAACCACAGATAGAATATATTGGAATTTAGCGTGTTGGTTTTTGCGGCGGAAGGAAGTTCGAAAGTTATTCTAGCATATATATTAATTAAAACTCCATTTTCTTCAACTGAGTGTGGTGAGCATAATATTCTCGGTTGATTGAACATGGATTACTTCCAAATGTGTCAGATCGCTATCTGAATTAACTCGGTCGCCCAAATCGAACTATATTTTCGATCCTATGCCCAGTAATTCTAACATATCGGTCTTTAATAATAGACAACCCAACGAAAGGCCTGAAGTGTATTGCATTTATGGCAGCAACTCAATGTGGGATAAATGATCTATATCATTCATATCGGTAATTATTGTCAGATTTCTTGCGTGAACAGTGCTGTTTGTTTAAAGAGTACATGTAATTTGCATAATGTTATGCTGGACTTCATTCACGGCCAGAGTGACACCCAGTTTAATGAATGCATGAGGACGATAAAGAATCAAGGCTCCGAGAATTATTCTGCAAAGCTTGCATCTCTAATTATGGCAGAGAGGCCAGATGAAAATGTCCCTTTGCAGGTGTGTGAAACAAAGACCAAAAGATTCTGGTCTGGTGTATTTCTGAACAAGACGAAGTTGATCATATTGGCTGTCGTTCTCGTGGTACTTGTTGTAGTTATTATTATTCTGGCAGCTCTCTTGGGAAGAGCCCGAGCTCAACTTCATCGAGGTAGGTAGTTTAAGATTACAGTTATATAAGTGTCGTTTCAACATACTCTGATATTTGTTCACGGATATTAGCTAGCTGTTACCAGAAGCGAACAGAGTCCGAGAGCGAAGCTCGATGCATGTGGTGTCCATGCAAAAGCATACTTCGTTCTGATTTATTACTTGATTAACCAACGTAATGTCTGTATCCGAGAATCTTGACCTACCGAAGTCGGAAAGTACACGACCGTACGTGATCAAGAATCTACCATACAGAGGCCGTAATTACCTAATATTTTACTGTATTAAAAAGACTTATCGTAGCCCTAAATATTCCAAGGGAGAGGTAGATACACATTTAAAAAGTGTCTAGTGATCAGGATACAGTACACGGGGAGGCACTGTGACAGCGAGACTGTATAGCGTGCTATAATATAGTGACCTTTGGATGAAAAATAAATAATACATAAATATTATGTTTTTCAGCATAGCTGGACAGGTGGGGGCCTGCGTTCCACTCCACACACACTCCCCACTACATTCATATACATACTACTCTCAAACTCACATGTTGATATTTTACGGACGGAGGAAACCGGAGAACCCGGAGAAAACCCTCGTGGCAAGAACAACACAACAAACAAACTCAACTCACATATGGCACCAAGTCAGACTCGAACTCGAGCCGCAGCGATGAGAGGCGAGCGCTAACACACTGCACCACCCATACCACCCATACCACCCATACCACCCAAATCAACTCACTTCTAGTAAGGATCGAAGTCGATCCGCCATAAAATCACTAAATCTCATGCACTTCGAGTCCAAAGAAAGGAAAGGCTAAGCTAAAAGGGAGCTAAAAGAGTCGACGGTTCATTTAAAACAAATTTAAATACATATCTCTACACGCTGGGGCCAAAGACGGGCGGTTAGCCTGCGTACCAAGCGCCAAGTGCAGGAGGAGGTGGAGGGGGAGCAGAAGGGGAATGAGGAGAGAGAAAGAGGAGGGGAGGGGAAATGGGGAGAGGAAAGGGAAAGTAGCGTTTGCAACGAAGCCCCTGTTTTTTTTCATTGTAACGTCCATTTATTGGATTGAAAATTCCGATTGGCTAAAGCGGTGTTGAATAAAATCTGATTGGCACTTTTAACCAAAATAGCAGGCCTTTAATTTGCAGGAAATAGTTACCTGCTGAAATAATACTTCGTTAATGAATGAATTGAGCTCGTGAGTTGCCATGGATTCCGGAGGGCAAGCTATCTTTAAAAATGCTGTTTTAAAATATCGACAATTAATTGGAGGTGGAACATAGCATTCCTCTCTTTTCGAAGGCTTAAACATGTTCAAACAACTTTTGAACGCGCCAAATCCGTATTTAATCTTAAACTTGTCCTACACAGTCGATATGGCATTCGGTTCGGTTTATTTTCTTTCGGCTTTCGTCCACGCTTAGTATTCTGTTTCGACATTTGAATCCTTTTTTTAAAAAGGTGAATGGACACAACATGTATTCAAAGGGAAAGAATCCGCCGGATTGCAGAAATAAAATAAACTCAATTATTAAATAATTCTGTCAAGAACGCACCAAATATACACAAGAACGCATAGGCGAGCCAAAATACGGATTATCAGTAAAAATACAGCCGTATTAGATGCTTAGCCTACTAATAACCTCTATATATTTTAATGTGTTTGCTGGTGAAATGTTTCAATCCGTTATCAGGTAGATCGCCTACTTAACTAGGAATTGGTAAAAAAACAGATTTCTGCCTCAAACATCGTTCAATCCTAAACAATTCTGCAAAACTTGTTTCAGTAAGTCACCACAATGACATCATAATTAAAACAATAGCCAATATTTTTTAGAAGTTGGAAATCCAAAAATCGAAAACGATACGATTTTCCCACTAAACTAGCTAGCCTTCTGTTTCAACAACGTTGGCTTAACTTTAACAAAAATAGCAACATTTGCGAAGCAACGGGTAATTCATGTCTTAAGAGTATGTCTTGTTCGGTGGGGAACTTATAATTAAGTCAACATGCCATATCTCGTTTATTTTTGCTGTATCGAGAAACGGTTTGCGCGTTCAGGGGGGGGGGAGAGACTTTAGTTAAGTCAACATGCCATATCTCGTTTATTTTTGTTGTATGGAGAAACGGTTTGCGCGTCCAATCCTCTTAAGAGGCTCTCTCAAAGCTGCCATATACATTATGGACATGATGTACTTTGGAAAATGATTATGTAATGACGTCAATGATTGTGCCGTCATAAAATTACATTTTCACTCGGAATAGTCCTTCTGTAGGACACAGTCACATGGTGATTTATTACATCCGATATTTTCTAACTTGTTGGAGCTTTTAAATTCGTTTCGTTCATGTATTTATTCCGCAATCTCGACTACCTGAAAACTTTAAAACATAAGTTGCTATGTTTACGAAGGAATGCGTGAAATATTATTTTCAAGGACAATATCTGTCTTGCTCCGAGAAGATAGACCGCTCTTAAGTATAATATGCAATTTTACCTGTCATCGCGCAAAATACTTTGACACATCCGGGACTTTCAACCTCTAATCGTGGCAGATTTGAACCGAAATCGATGAAGCGTTTCAAATTGAGCTGCTCAATGACAAGATATTTGTGCCGTGTCGTAATTGTTTAGTAGAAAGACACGCACTTTTTTAGATACTTCAAATTAGTTTACAAAAACTTACATGCCGGATGAAATAACGATATTTACGATACGCATATTTTTTAACGATTCTTTCATGGAAAGTAGTACATTTTTGGCTCATTTTTCAAAGAAAAACTCCCCCCCCCAAAAAAAATCCACCCTTTCTTCAAACTATTCAACAAGTTTATGTCATATATATGTTTTTGAAGTTGAATCTTCTGGGGTCGTTTTCTCTGCATTTCCCGCGACATTCGAACGCACCGAATGTGCTCATTAACACGTAGTCGAGTAAAGCCTATTGTTTCTGCTCAAGTGCCCAATAAATTATTCAGAAATATAAATGTCCGCAAAAGTATAGTCATTCTGCGCGATGTTTAGTCAATAGACCTAGTCAACTTGCCTGTTTGTTGTTCCATTTCAGACGACTTGACTTTTCCCTTGAGTAATCCTTTTTTTTTCTATATCCCAAGAGGAAATGTACTAATTTCGATCATTGGAAAACAAAGCACTGAATCCTCAGGAGAACTATCACGTGGTCTGATATGGGGCAACAAACAGGGCAAGTTGACAAGGTCTATCAGTTTGCTCGATTTGCTAACGCCCAGACCCCGAGAAATTTGGACATTTAATAGCATATTTCATATTTCAGCGTCGGAATCCTCCTCCACAAGTATCTCTAGCTCAGAAACGACGTAAAACAAAATAAAATTGGGCTACCTATGTCTCGAAGAGAGAAGAGGAGGCCTGGGGAGGGGAGGAGTCAAAGCACATGCCGTATCACCCCATGGACTTATCACGGCACCCGGAGTTCCTTAGGGATGTAATTGTAACTACCAAAACTAAACTGTTCCCCTTCAGACAATTTGAAGAAAGAAACGACAGCATATTGAGGACAACGAAGCTGAAATTATCAATGAAGCAGGTATCAGCGCTCGCCTCTCAACTCTGTGGCTTGGGGTTCGATTCCCGGACACGACGTGATAAGTGAGTTCAGTCTGCTGGTATCTTTCCCTTGCTTCGAGGGTTTTTCTTCGGGTTCTCCGGTTTTCTTCCTTCCTCAAAAACCAACCTCTCTGTATCTTCGATGCAAAATAAAACATGCCATTGCTTTTTAGGGAAGCATGCAGTTGATCAACTTCATATGGAAAAGGCGAGAGAAGTTCGAGGAAACGATAGAACTATTGAACGGCCAAACAGCCGAGGATATCACATATTTCGTGAGATCAGGAGAAAAGTCTCCAATACATCTAAAGATTATAAAGCGACGCTAAAGGCAGTCAAAGTGAATCAAATTTCCATCGAGTTTAAAATATAGGTAGATATACTTCTAAACGGCAACGCCGAAATTTTGTCTTCTACCCGTTTTGAAGTCGTATGATCGGGACGTTCTTTACATCGACATCCAGACAATGATGTGACTCTAAAATGTTAGCTAAACTTCATAATAGAGGACCAGTTGTGAATATGTTCAGTACTGGCTAGCCAATGGTTCGGACTAAAAAAGGCGCAAAACATACGATTGAGTTATATCTGAATATTTATTCAGAACTGAACCACGCAAAACATCAGCACCAAGATACTGGATGTAAACAGTACTTGGACATTTATTCAAAACGAGATCCGCTACCAAGCCAAAGTTAATAGAGGAGAATGGTTATGAAACCCAGCGATCGATCACCTTCTTTGTTATAGGTCTTTGTTCGCTTTTTTCAACCATGAACGTGTATAAAACACAATAGATATTGAAATATATTAATCAATCAGCCAATATAAACATGTGGGTTCAGTCGTTAATCACGTTCAGGGGACGCTAATGAACTATGACCGTGCACAATCTTTTGGCTTACCCCCTTCCAACCTAAATTGCAGCGCCTTTGTTAACCTCTTAGCAGCTTAAGTTTGCTGGGTTTCCTAACCATTCCCAGGCGCGAACATGCCTATAAGCCATGTAAGCCCAGGCTTAAAATATTTTCTACAATTATCAGTACGTCTTTCATATTGCATCTGGAGCAAATTTACTCTGTCTCACTTTCAAGCTTAAAGCTAAAAAATACCTGGGAACGTTCCTGATTCCCGGCCTCTATTAACTATGACTAAACGAGCAATCGAGCCAGTAAAATGGATTAACTAACCCAACACCCTTCCACTTCAGGAATGTACTTATTAATAATTCATGTTCCATTGTTTCCATATAAAGCTTACCGAACGATTTTAACAAACCCCAGCCAAACATGAAGTGGCAGGGTAGTCTGCAATTAAAGACCCTTTAGCACGCCCCGTGATACTTTGCGCGAAACCAGTGTTTTTGTTTTGATTTCGTGTTCACTGACTGTGACGAGTGCCTAATAATTCCACAACCGTCAAAATTCTATGAAACTTTATATACATATAACCATTTAAGAAAGTTTAAGAAAGCCCATTCATTAATCAAACATCCACAAAGGTAGAACTTGGAAGAGAACTTGATGCAGGACGTTATTAAATTATTCAGCGCGTTCTAGGATTTTAAAACTAGTGCATGAACACTTTATATGTGCATTTCATGCATGAGATTATAGAACACAAACAGTTCGATTCTTGATCAAATACACATCTAACTAATAATCTAGATGAGGAATCAGTCAAGCAACAACATACAGCAATAGAAAATCAGTAGCAGAAATAACTTTATTTGCTCGCTGAGGATAATATTATAATAGTGTGTACTGACCGATTGCTGCAAAGTATTTGCGTTCACTTGACTTTGGTTTCAACACTTACAAGCTACTAAATATCGGAATTAGTAGCACGGATACAACGGAGGAACGGCAAGGTATTCTTTGAGTTTATCCACTGATATACACGCAACTAAAAAGCTAGGCTGAACCACAAATATCATACCGGCCGTTTGAGAATCGACAGTCCTTTGAACAGCCGGCCCCCCAAGAGTGCTCTCCAAACTCACCGCAGTTGCTTGTGTTTCCCTAACTGGAAGATCGAAGAATTATCGGCAAATGATCTTCTTACCTTCGTTTTAGGAAGGAAGACCAACCGGGACAATCTTCTCGGCATTAGTGTTGTTCTTCGCTGGTGCCACCTCGGATTTGCTAGGCCGTTGGATGTCACACAAAAACTGTCAGCAAATTTCGGTTCAATATTTAAAAATAATGCTCTAAATAAGTTCTTAAGAAGAGTATTCATCGTATGTGCGTATATAATAGTAACTATCAGTGGTAACAACAACGATGCAAGCAATTCTTTACATGTATACATCGCCAGTCCCAGAACTGAATTTCTTGGTCCACAAAAAATACTTGTTTCGCGCAAAACATCACGGGGCGTGCTAAAGGGTCTTTAAGCTTAAGCTTTAGAGCGCTTTGTCTGCTTCGTAAATTAGTCTAAAGCACTTCGCTTATAATCTGGGGTGTTTCTTGGTGTGCAGATGCGTTGTTTTCTCGCGTTAGGGTTCTTTGTATTTGTTTTGCTTTAAACATCAATAGTTTTCTTTGTTTTACGTCATCTCGTGCGATGCGCAAGAGGTTTGCGCAGAGCTCTAAGGCTTTGTTCAATTTTGTCTCCCCCTCCCATATTTTCGCGTTCCTAAGCACCGAGTTGCCTGCGGAGGAGGCGATCTTTTACAGCAGCTAAACTATTTAATTATTATCCGCATCAGAAACTAATTAACTATTCATCATCAAATGACCAATAACAAGCTAGGGTTACAGTAGATCACGCGATTCCCTTTTATGCCCGTTAAAGGCAACGTTTTAATAAGAATTCATTATGAGGGTATTCAATTTTAATATGTGAGTCTGTATAAAGATTCGCTGTAAAGGCCTTGGTTTTCATAATGCCTAGGATTGCAGTCAACCTTAAAATGTATGTTTTAAAACATGCAGGACACTTTTGGAACGTAAGGTTCCACTGTAATGTGAAATGTTATGAAAATGATCTTCAATGGATTGCAGATAAACGAAAAGATCTTGAGGAAGGAACCGCTCAACCAACTGTGCCATCAAGTCCCGTACCCACCACCCCCGGGACAGAGGCGTGGTGGCGTGTCCGTCTGCCTAATGACGTCATCCCAATGCACTATAACATATTCCTGAACATCACTGTTAACCAGCCTCGTTTTGATGGTGATGTGGAGATATTTGTCAATGTTACAAGACCTACTAATCTTATTCTTGTACATTCGTGGGATCTTATGAATGTCACGTCGGCAGTTGTACAAAATATCGCCACAAGAGGTAATTTTAAAACTAGTAAAGGTTATGTATTTTCGATTTTGCTGGTCCACGCTAACTGAGCCAATGAAAACAATCTTACGAAGTCGCGTAGATTAATTAATCAGATATAAGATTCAAATTGGCCACTTTGGAAACATCAAAATCAGTAACTTTACCAAATGTTATGATGTTGGGTGAATGTAAACTGAATGGCTAGAATAAGACGGAATGTATACATTTTGAAATCGCGCCATATGTTTAAAATGAAACCAATCTTCTTCAAACTTGGTAAACCTATTGATATTTATTGTGCTGGAGTTCATTTTATAATCATATTAAATTTCCACACTCGATTCTAGGCCTCGTCTCTTTTACAAAGTGGCCAATTTTGAATCCAATATTTTTTTATGGAAATGACTGTTCCTTGATCGAAGGATTTGACAAGATATTCACCAAAACTGCCACCTCCTAAAGAAGGTGGGAATCATCAAACTGTCTCGTCATTTTAAAGATCAATAAGAACAGAAAAAAATATCCAAATCTATAGAAAATGAAACAACTTATTGAAATTAGTTACTTGTATATTTATTTCTACAGTATTTTAATATAACGTTCAATTATAAAAAGGTAAATGAAATAGGTACTCTATAGGCTACCTGGAATAAATATTAGAGCTAATCGAGTCGGGTAGCTGATATCATTTCTTCTTCTTATTTTTTATACAAAGGCAATCTGCCAATCAGGAATCAGTTCTGGTTCAGGAAAAATGAGTTCCACGTAATAGAGATGGAGTCAAACCTTGAGCCTAGTCTGTTTCTGATTAAACTGGAATTCGAAGCCCTATTTTCTCTTCGCCCTGTTGGTCTTTATAGAAGCAGCTACAAGCGTCCAGATAGGAGTTTAAGGTGGGTTTGCTGCTTATTTCTGGCATCAGCCGTTATCAACTGGTGATTGGAAAACTTGAAATATAACCCGAGACACTCTCCTTTCGATTGTCTCATGATTCAGCTATGTAATGTGTGCGAGTGTCGCCTTTTGGAATCGAATACTGACTTTTTATCACTATACCATTATCATCTAAGCTTAATGTTATTTACCTTCACAGTTATTTTGCTGCAACACAATTTGAGCCGGAAAAAGCCCGAAGAGCTTTCCCATGCTTCGACGAGCCAGCTCTCAAAGCAACGTTCAACGTTACGATTGCTCATCGGCCTGATTACGTCGCCCTCTGCAATATGCCCATCTTCAAAAGCGACACTATTAATGGTCAGAGACATGATCATTACATGAAGTCTGTGGTTATGCCAACCTACCTGCTAGCCTTTGTTGTGGGTGACTTTGTTTACAAGGAGTCCACTTCAATGAATAATGTAACGGTGAGAAGACTATCAGGGACAGGGAACGTTATAAAATTGTTAAGAAACAAGGGCGGGTTATAGTTATTCGTGCGAATAGTTTAAAGTAATTTTAGTTCATGAAAACATTTTTTTATAGAAAAAACGGGCTCTTCTAACATCATAACATATTGATTGGAAATTAGTAGTGCTGCTCTTAACTGAATCAATAAAGGAATTTATGTGCTCATTTTAACTTTGTAGGTAATATTTTCGGCTTTCGGTGCCGGTGTCCGTACTTTCTTAACGAAAATACAAATACACAGATGACGAGGGCAGATAAGTAGGCCACGAGACATAGGCGAGAAGTTGTTCTGGTTACATTTAATTTTGACGTAGTATATATAATTATGTGCAGGTATAAATGACGGACTTTATCGGAGACTGTGTGGACTTGAGCCTCAGTTAATAAGCAAACTGAAATCAATCTAACTTTTCTAAATTCAACTAGCGTAGTTAAACTAAATGATATTAATCAAGCATAAAGTGCACATCTGTTTTCCAGATGAGGTACTACAGCCGCCGGTCATTCATCAACCACACAGATTACGCTTTAAGCGTCGGTGGAAAGATCTTAACATTCTTTGAGGAGTACCTTGGTGTGAGGTATTCACTGCCGAAAGAAGGTGCGTTCGATAATTCATAGAATAATTTTCATATCAGTAGAAAAAGATCTACTGCAAGACAGTTTCGCAACAGTATTGCCATACCATAGATGTGTAAGGATCAGCATTATTGACCTGTTAAAGGGAAAGGGGTAATTGTGAGAAGAACACAATATCCCGAGGGGAAGGCCAATAAATGGTTTATTTGTTTCACAAAGGCGAGGTTTCCTCGTTGTAGTACAATATAACAATATATATTTTCTTAAATCATTAGGAAGCAAGTTTGCCTGGTATTAATTGTTCATAACATTACCCGGTCACAAGGCCTATTACGTGTCATTGCTTTTTCTCGGCCATTTCAACGAACGTAGCTTGTAGTGTACTGGATAGGAAAAAGGAATTGAAACCAAGAGAGTTAAAACGGTCGATATCGAGGGTTTGAGTTCCACTTGTAACACAATTTAATCCAATATGTTCAAAACCGGTCTAGTTATAGTTTGAGATGTTTGTTTCTTCCCTCCGCTTCCCCCAAACACATTTTATGCGGCTCCCTTCTCTCTATCTCTTTCTAAAACCGTTAATTACAATCCTAGCTCAGAAGGGGAAGCTGATATTCGGTCATCTTTTCCTTGGTACTTGCCAGCCATGTAGTCCAGTTTCGTATTTAAAAATTGCCACTGCATGCGATGACTGCAGAATCGTTTCCCGCAACATTAGTCTCGCTGTGAAGGTAAACTAACTCATCAAATAATAAACCCCTGACTTTGGCTTTACTAATGTATTTTGGTAACTTGTATTTATATCGCAATAAAAAAGATCAGGCAGCGATTCCACTGGCCGGGGCAGGAGCAATGGAAAACTGGGGACTGATTTTGTACCAAGAGAAAAAACTCATGTGGTATCCTAAGACAGATACTGAGGATCATAAGCTGAACGTGATATCAGTCATCACACACGAGATTGCTCACCAGGTTTGTACTAGTAAACAAATGTAATCTTGTAGTTTTTAAATATGCTTCCATCTTTATGAAACAAGCCACTTGCTTTATACATATATGCGTATTTGCATGGTATATGAACAGGTTTACACAAGTTTCAACTTTGTCATCTAATTATATTCAGTATAACCCAGCTGCCGTCTATTGGCAAACTCGCCATCTGATTGGCCAGCAAGGCGCCGTCTATCTGGCGATAGTGGACCATGCCAGTTAAAGTCAGTTAAACATATATATCTAGAAATAATTACAGGAATGCCCAAACTAGAGATGGATTTCGAAAGATTCGAAAATCACACAATAACAACACTGAACTTTCTGATTTCCGTCGCCTACGAAAATCATTTGCGCGCGCAAAGCACCATGGGCTCGGACACAGGGTCTTTAAGAGAGCGAAGAACCATCCTGAAGGCCTCAATGATAGTGAGGACAACTCGTTAGCAATAAGAGTGAATGGCCACAAAACCTGGAGAGGTGTCCAGTCCGATGTATCAAGAAATACCTGGAGAAGCGACACCCACAGTGCCCAGCTTTGTGGCAGAAGGCCAGAAATGCCAAGTCAGAAAAGTTTCATTCAGATGACTCTGTTTGGTACTGTAATTCGCCAATAGGAAAATATAATTGCCAATCTACTCACAATTATGACCAAGAAGGCTAACCTATCGGTCCCCCACACTCCACACTGTATTCGTGCTACTGCTGTGACTATCCTAAAAGCAGCTTGAGTGGATAATTCCCGAGTGAAGAGTGTCACCGGCCACAAGAGCGCCAATTCTATCGAGTCGTATAACGCGAGACCAACGTTTGAAGAACAAGCTCATTTCCCCACCACTGTAAGCAGTTTCGTAGATGCACAAGACTCAAATGTTTTTACAGCTAGTCCAAAGAGAACTCTGGCACATTTAGAAAATGGCAGATCCCCACTGGTACCAATCCCAGCAAATCCTCCAAGCTCCAATTTGAGTAGGGAAGAGGCAGTGCAGGTGTACAGCTAGTCGTCCAGCCACAACGCGACAGCAACACATAACTTGCCATCGGGGCAGTTTTACCCTGCACATTTTTTTTTTATACGAGCAATATTGATCAGTGGTCGACTTAGCTGTTAACTCTATTTTTTGTCATGTCGCAAACATAACTTTGGAGCTTTTTTCTTCAATTTCAATGTGTTTGTGCTGCGATTTTCTTATTCCTCGATTGAAAACTCTGCCTTGATTTGACGTCACATTCACTAAAAGCGAGCAGCGAATCACACACAAGCAACATATTTTTCAGCCAATGAAATAAAATCTTGAAGAGCTGCACTGTGATGGCTTCCATTTTTCTCCAGCCAGGCGTTTTCTTTCCTTTATATAGGTGGTCATTCTCAAAAGCTTTTTCCCACAATTTCCCTCTTTTTCAAAGCCTTTCCCGCTTGCCAGTTTACGACAGTTAAAACTAAACTTTTCATTTCATTTCAATCGAAACATACATAATCTATTCATCCGCGCGAATCTTTGTGTTGTGTTGAACAATAAAGACAATAGAGTGTTTCTGTCTCGAGACTATAAGTACAACAAACGAAAATTGGGCGTTTATTATGATAATCAAAAGACAAATTCACGGCGAGGACGAGACTGACGTTGACCCAAGCAAGATAGAACATAAGAGTGTTCACAAATGACATACACTAAGTCCCAGCGACCCATCAGAGTTTTGCGAATATCTTCTTTTTCAGTAAAATGCTCCGAGCAAATAACTGTAAGATAATATCATTTAGTATATACCACACCAGTGAATATCACTTTTCGCGCGCTCTGATTGGCTACTCAAACAGTGAATATGATTTCATATTCACCTGCGAGCGAAGCAGCGATCATCTCGCGCGAGTTTTTGTCCATTTGACAAAACATAAGAACTATTTGGTGCTGGCATAGTTAATAGAGTGGAATGGTTAGGAAAACCGGCAAACTTCAAAAGGGCTAACAAAGGCCCTGCGATTTAGGTTGGAAGGGGGCAAGACAAAAGATTGTGCACGATCATAGTTCATTAGCGTTCCCTGAACGACTGAACTCACACGTTTCTATTGGCTGATTGATTAGCATGTTGGAATTTCTATTGTGTTTTGTGCACAGTGGTGGTTGAAAAAAGCTAACAAAGACCTATAACAAAGAAGGTCTCCGAGTTTCCTTACCATTTCACTCTATTAATTATGGTGCTGGATATTCACCTGCAGTGTGGTATATACTAAAAGCGGCTCGGTAAATATCCACCACTATTCACCTCCACTTCGGTGAATAATTGTTAAATGTTACGCGGTATCAAGTGCAGCGTCTCTCTCACTACCGCTTAATTGCTGGAAAAGCGTAACTTGTAATTTATTTAGTAGGTTCTTCTTGAGTTGACGCGCAAAAGAATTGTGAGAAAGTTATTCGATACTTGCAGATACTTGCTATTAGACATGGGTCAACGCCAGCCTCGTTCTCGTGTAATTTGCGCGGTTACTATTCCAGCGCCGTATTGGAACTGTAAAGATGACTTCAGTCAGTTTCGTCAATCCGATTTGAAAACATTCTCAACTAACTGAAAAAATCAGAGGCTCTGGTAAGACACGGAACAGGCTCTAATTTGATTGGCTAGCCAAATCGGCTGCGCGATGAAGGAAAAAATGAGCAGGTGCTGCGCACAGAGCTTTTCTTCCGGTTCACTTAGTGGATAAATCACTTCCGTTGTAAACATAACAAGTAAAGTAAGGCATTTTTGTAGGTGTTCTTTCAATAAAAGTAAAATAATCAAAAGAATTAACATTCATATGTGAAAATAATAAAGAATGAAGTAATGTGACTTTTAAAAGAACATGATTAAACAGATTAATTAATTAATTAATAAACATTCATATATGTAATGTTTGGTGGCAAAAGCCGAAAGTTAATTAAAATCTCCCTTCGATCGACTATAACCCAATAATGTTTGATATTACGCCAAAAAAGGCAGCAGAAAGGCTTTTCGATCGAAATACATGCATTTGCTGCAACGCCGTAATATCGGATAAGAATCACCCAGTGATTTTAAACAGCGACCTAAGGAAAAGTTTGGGTTCTTATCTAAGCCACCTTTCATTTTCTGGGAAGAATCCTACCCTACCAAAATATGCTGTCCGTGCAAACGCTCTCTTGAAACTGCCGAAAAATTCCGTGAGATGGTTCAGCAATGGCATGAACATCAAACCGCGGCGATCCAAAATTCCAGGCTAAAACGAGGTCGAAAGCAAAATTATAGCTCTCCTAGTAATCCACCATCAAAACGACCAAAAGAAACACATTCCGCGCCGAGTGCAAGCGCTATAGCCCTTGCTAACCTACAACAGGTACATAGGCCTATACTTCCTCGACCATCAGCCCTGCAGTCTAATCCAGCAGCTGAAAATCAGCATGTTCTATGCACTCCTCGATAATTGCGTTGAGAGGAGATATGACGACCACGATTGAGTTGGATGACCTTGAAGACGGTAAACTTTGGTAAATTAACGATATACCATAACCGGTCGGAAGGACACAGAAACAGTCCTTCTTATCGATACTAATTACCCGAATAGCTTCCAATTGTTTAGTTTTTAAAGAAAACTGTATTTTAAGCTTTGCAAGGGCGAACTGGATAGCTCCCATGAAGTCCGCCATTGCTTTAGTTAGCAAATCAACGAGAATGTTAGCAAATCGGAAATGACTTCTAAGAGCATGCGCAGTTTCAATGTCCTAGAATCTAGGACATCCGGTTTCGTGTCTTACCAGAGCCTCTGATTTTTTCAGTTAGTTGAGGAGGCACTGGGAACGAGAATGGTTTGAAAATAGTTCGCTAGCTATGAAAAACCTTTTAATTGGAACCGAAAATGACACTCAGAGAATGATGAAGAAAAAGAATATTTATGAACTAATGCTAAAATAGGATTGACATACACGGCAGCACGTAATGTTCAACAGTTCATTTTGCCTCGTGGACTTCACGGCGTGGATCAAGCAGGCTCCGGTTATTGTACCAAACAAAGTTTGCTGAAGATCAAGACGTGTTGCAAGAAATGAGGATATTTTGGATGTATCTTTGAAATCTAGAGCTACAAAGTATGGAAGCCCTCACTCGGGTTATCAGTTGTTTTGTATATTCTGCCTTACTAGGATTAGAATAGTTCTTCATCGATTCGCTGTGTGTCATGACGCAGACAGATGGCAGATTTTAACTTGAATCTTGATCAGATTTCATTGCGCTTCTCGTACTCTACGGCACCTGTAGAGAGTCATACTAAATCGTACATTGTTCTATTAACCAAGAGTAGTCGAAATGGACGGCGTTTGACTTTTTAGCATCTGTAGCTCTTGTATGTTGATCAATTTTATGTCAGGTTTGTGCTTCACATTTTGCTGTACTTTTGATTTCCATTCAGTTCTATTTCAGCTTCTATTTTGTGCATCTAGATCATGTTAACAATATTTAAGACATGATTTTGTTATGTTCTCCGGCTTAAATATTCCAAACAATGTTTTTTAATTGAGTTTTGTCAGCCAAACAGAGTGTTTTGGAGAAAATTACTGTTTAATATCGTACAAATTGCGAGAATTTCACCTTTGCACACATAAATTAATGCTGTAATTCGTAATTTGAGATTAAATTGTTTTGCATGAGTTCAATAAAACGGTGGCTTGTTTCTAAACTAACAAAACATTGTCGTTTCTTACAGTATACTGCATGTAGCTGCATGGTTATTCGGCGATTTAAATTTAGTGTTCAATATGTTTTTAAAAGTGTACTAGGAATTATTTCCAATTGAGTTCAATACAATACGCTTACCATGTCTTTGTTCTGTTACATAAACACGTGGGATATGTTGGGATAACAAAGAAAAACTTGGAAATCACTCGCCTCTTCCTTCTCCCAACATAACCCTAGTGTTAATATAACAGAAAAAAGACATGGAAAGCGTATTGTATTGCTTTTATAAAATAACGAACAAGAAAAATACGAGAAATAAATCTTACACATGCACGATTGGAATATCAATTCTTTTAACAGTATACGTAACAGTCGTGAGAAATCCCCCAAACAGAACTGAGAGAAACGAATGCATGATCCGTATGGCTCTATTTTGAGAATACCAGCTTCAACATTTACCGTACAAAATAAATTAAAAGATACGTGGTTTTGTTTCTTGAATCCGCAAATGAAAATATATCGGCCGGGTTGTTGTTGGCAAATTTGACATCTTCATGTCGGTCGGTTGTATTTTTGTTAAATATATCTGTCAGTTTTGCTAATTAAAATCACATTGAAAGTCAACGTTTGATGAAGACATTCTTCACTGTCGTTTTCCATTTTTATTTCATTCACGATCGCGTGCCAACACCATAGACTCTCATATAAACACGGCTTTCAGCCAATCAGAGCGCGAGTTTCATATGGTTTATTTTATAGAGTACATAAACACTGCTTTCAACCAATCAGCTACAGCGCTAGCGTATTTTTTGTGCCAGTTATTTTATAAATGTGTATATTAAACGCACTAAAATAACATAAATGAATACTATTGATTAAACGTAATTTTTCCGCAGTGGTTCGGAAACATCGTCACCATGAAATGGTGGAGCGACATTTGGCTAAATGAAGGTTTTGCGAGGTTCTTCCAATATATTGGGAAGATAGCAGGAGAACCAGCCTGGAGGAAGGTGGGTAAAATTCACATCCATACCTGTTCTATACTAACTTGCTAATCATGTTTTTATTCTAATCGATATAGCCAACGAACGGTCGCCGTAACTTTCGGTAGCCGTTACCGTCTTTTCGATAGACATGGACTCTACTGTTATAGTATTCCAACTCAATAAGATGGGTTAAAACATTCGACCTACGAAATCACCTTGAATTTTTGACCAAATGTTGAATAATAGTCATTGATGATGCCAAACTACAGTTCCATGCAGTTGGAGTTATTACCGGCGCTGAACACCCGTTACTTTGGAAGGGGGATGGGTTATTTTCGGACTGATTTAAGGTAGATATATTATTGTTTAAATACTTGGATAATTTAATAGTGCTTCTTCATTTTGCAGGAAGATGATATAATCCCATCTACCATGAGCAAAGCGATGTCCGTTGATGCTAGAGATAGCTCCAATCCAATCAGAGTCCATATAGAACGTGTCATCGAAGTGTATAGCATGTCTTTTGTTATAATCTATGACAAGGTAAATATATAACTTGAGAAAAAACCTCCACAACGCACTGATAACACATTTTAAAAAGGGATCTAACTGCACGGTATCACAATTTTGAGATTAGGTTCCATACTCGTACTTTTTTTTTAATGATTCTGCGGTGTTACCTTCGATTTACACAGCCTTAGCAGTTTGTTTGTTTGAAGTTTGATTTTAATTTATAGTCATCAAAAATTGTATAACATTAATTACAAAAGATATAATAACAGTTCTAGCTCTAAGGTATATATATATATATATATAAATACAGAACGAAGCAAGAAGTCAAAGAATATGATATGAGTACAGGGTATCCTCATAGTAAAGAAACTATTCTAGAGGATACCCGTATTTACAATAATATAGTCTACGAAATTACTTTATCGTGAGTACTTAGGTATTAACGATAAAGACAATTAAATATACAAAGTGAAGTGTAGAAGAAAGCAAATTTGATTTACATGTAATAAGTCAAGTCATGAAAAATATGTACAATAGCCGCAACAATAAGACAGCATATTAAAAGAAAATATACAGAGGCAATATAGCTATCAATCATATATTCTTTGAGTTTCCTTTTAAAAAGAGAGTGACTGACATGTTTAACATCATAAAAAATTGCATTCCATAGTATTGCACCAGTAAACCTAATTGATGTTCTACCAAATTGGTCAGATTTTCTTAGCTCTAGGTTTATGTATTCATTTAATGCTTGTAGCAGTTTAGTGGGCTCTTCTATCTTGCGATAATTCAGTGACTGCAAAGTTCAGATTCAATACAGTAGCTTGTAAAAGTATTTAAATACAACTCCATTACAAGCCAAAGGAGGAGTTAGTTGTTCTGGGTTTTGCCGTAATTCTCAGGCACCGCGGAAGAAAAACTCTATTTCCTCTGTGTAGATTGGCCTTCTGTGTACACCATGCGAGCGGATATTTTCGCCGACCTTCGCAGGTCTTTCACAAAGGCAACAATGAAAGCATTTCCTTCATCACTGGTAGGGTCAGTAATTACTGAAAGCACTTCTGGTAGATATTTCAGATACCTGACAAGGTAGCACGATAAGACATATCCCGCTTGCCTCTTTGTTGTCCCAATTCAGATCAGCTTTAGCTTTACCCTTGAGTCGATCAGTTATGTTTTCTTGTTTTTTTTCTGTACTGATCCCAATAGGAGAGTGTACACAATTCTAGAACTCGAAAAGAAAGCACTGAATCCTCTGGAGAGCTGTCACATCTGTATTGGGACAACAAGGAGGGAATATAAATCGGTCTACCGACTAAATCAAGAGCAAATATTTTCTACCATCATTGTTGGCTGTGTTTTTTTACCTGTGTTGGTCAGTACGAACCTTCTTAAATTTAGTCGAACAGATCGACACAAATCTTTAGACACGAATTAAGTTATGTTAAATTAATTTGAGGCTTTCTTGTTTTCAGGTATCAACAAAGAAAGCGAATTACTGTAACCAGCGTTTCAGAAATCTGTGTATCGTCATTTATCGTATAAAACAGGAAATTCCGTTCCAATTTACTGTTTCTCACAAAACATGTTCATCCCATACTTGTTTGCTTTTTTCGTGTTTACGGGTGTCACATTTACAAGTTAAGTAATGCTCCGGCTAAGAACGATAGCATGAACGGCAAAGGAATGTAAAATGCGCTGATTTTCTATTCTTCTTTCTCCTAATTTCATTGGTTGATACTCATAAATTCAATAGAAACTCATAGAAAAAATGCATTTCATTCGATAATTTTTGAAGTTTGAAGTTATATTTGATCAAACTAACTATGGTTTCATTTCGAAGAACATCATATGTGAGGAAAGTTATCAAATTTGAGATTGAAAGATATGTTGTTTTCTCCCTTTCCGATTGGATGGATGGTGGTTTCTTTATTTTCTGGGTGTAGTTTGGATTGTAGATATCTCATACAGCACTTCAGGTTTTGGCCAAACTTCGTATAGTAAGTGTAGATATATGCGATACCCTAGTAGTAGGGAACCAAGAAAGCTAGATATCTTATATCCAGTGGATGTATATGTAGTGTACTTTGCGATGTTTATTGTTGTCAGTCCCAAGTCATTATGCCATAAAATGTATTTCAGTTGTTTTCGTGATATTTTATTACAACAGGGAGCATGTGTGTTACGCATGTTACAAGCCTTTCTTGGGAACGACACTTTTCTTGGCGGATTAAAGGTAAGTTGAGTTCCGTCAATTCATCGATGTGGGACATTTGTTCACATACCTTCTTGCACATTTTCAGCTCATCCACTATAGCTGAAGATAAAACTGTAAGAAACTGGCGGGAAGTGAGTCGATGTTGGCATGGAAACAAATGGTTCGAGATAAAAGTCAATGTGGGCACGACCGAATGAAAGAGAATTGCTGTAACATCGCTGTTACACAGAGGGACACGCCTTTATGTTCCTGGCTGGAACACAATTATTTTCAATAGTTTTCATATAAACTGGCTTTCCTAACACACGTGTGGGAGGGTTAAAATAAAAGTAAATGTGCAAAAATTATTAACAAAATGTGCGTAGTTCTAGTCTTATTGCATATCCTTTCAACCAAGCATCGAGGGAGGCGACTGTTAAACAATTATTGAGGCAATTTAGTAATGCTCCGGCTAAGAACGGTAGCACGAACGGCAAAGGAATGTAAAAGGTGCTAATTTTATATTCTTCTTTCTCGTAATTTCATTGGTTGATTCTCAAACATTCAATAGAAAACCATCGAAATAATACATTTTCATATGAAATGTTTGGAAGCATTAATTTCTTTTTTATCAAACTGACTAATTGGGAAGAATATCGTATGTGGGGAAATATCTTTTGTATTCTCTCTTTTCCCTTTTGGCTGGATGGTGGCTTCTTTGAGTTTTCACAGTAAAAAGAGCCAACAGCATAAACAAATACCTAATTTTCTGTAGTTTCAACTATAGACATCTCACATCACTTAAGGCATATTCAAGCAAAATCGTATGTGGGGATATGCCCATTGCCGCAGCCTATTGTCTTTCGCTACAGTTCTTAGGCGAATCATTACTTAACATCCACCAATCTAATATTGATTGAACCATGAACCATGAACCAGTGCACAATGGGCACCGTGGCACTGTTGAGGTAGTTTCGGTTCCATTTCGTCCCGTGCGAAGCTAGTTCAAACCACTTTACGAATTTTAGGAATGACAAATCACATTTGTATTCAATGTGTTTGTGTTTGCTTTAAGCGTTACCTCGCGAGACATGCATTTGGGAATGTTGAGTCAGATGACCTTTGGAAAGCTTTTACCGACGTAAGTACTTCATCTCGATCCTGTTGCCGCCTTATTTTTATCAGTCATAGAAAACATTAGGAAACATTGCATACAAAGAATAATTCGAATGGTTTGAGTGTCCATAAATTGCCAAAAGTTTGTATCAAAAATTGATAGGTCTCGGATATCATTGATTCTTCCAAATTAGAGTAGTATAAATATGTGCTGAAGAATGCTCAGAGGTACGAAACTTTCCGATACATAACGACTTTTAGTGATTTGGTCGAAGAAACTAGCACGCTTTCTGTAAGAGATAGAAGAAGGTTCTCCATATCCTAGTTGTTTTAAGTGCAAGCTCGAGGTATTGAAAAGCTATGAATGGATGCACGAGCCGAACGCGAGTGCATTTAGCAGCTTCTTAATACCTCCGAAGTGCATTATTTATTATATGGCATAGGAAAGCCATATGCTAGTTTTATAATATAAAGGGCTATCAACGTGAAAAGGTAACTAATTTCAATCAAACGGTCAAATATTTGAAGTAGAGGGGCAAGAATTAAAGAGCAAAACGATGACGACTGCAAAATAAAAGCCATGCATTAGTAGTTTGTCGTTGATATTTTGACGATGCTTTCCTCCTACACGATCGAGTATTTACATGCATGGATGCACGCAGAACTCAACTCTTACAGCCAATGAAATTGCGCGTTCTTGGTCGTCCCGTAATATTTTAAACGCTAATTAAGATAAAGGCTCACTTCTTTTCCATTTAATAAACTTTCAGTGATGAATTTCCATGTCATTAGTATTGATGGATATATAAAGAGACTAAGGGAACTAATCAGACTGCAGCATTCCTGGCAGCACTAGTCGGTTCTTTTCATTCATGATCACATATTTACTGTCTGCATTTAACTTTAGTGGTTTATTTATTTAGTACAAGAACTCACATTCGTTCTGATGTGGGACTGAAACTTTAAACTTAGATATTATTTTACATTTTTTACAGAGTTGAAGGAGCATCAAATTAAAATATATGTTCGTAGTATTTAAGCTTTTACGCAGCTAAAAACTAAAACCATGAAAATAAAATAATATATAAACAAGAACAACAAAGCTTTTTTACCCAAATTCATTAATAATTAGGAGACATGTGCACGAGGACGCTGCGTCGATGTCAAACACGTGATGGACACGTGGATTCTTCAAATGGGATTTCCTGTGGTGAACATTAAGAGAAAGAACGCGACTCATTTCACCATCACCCAGAAACGCTTCCTGTTGGACGACAAATATAATGCGTCTAATTCAAAATACACATCACCATTCAAGTAAGTTAATATTTCAGCGGTAAAACGATAAGCAATCTAAAAGAATATCAGGATGCAAAACGCATTCTCTGATTGGTCGATAGCTGTATGTTACTAGAGTAGAGGCAATATGAGTGTCAAGTTTTGCACGAATCATTTTGTATCCTCCTTTTTTTTTATGTTGTATAAGACAAACGCATGTCATTTTCCCGAACATCTTCTTGCAAGGATGACGTAAAAAAGTGACAGAAAAGACGTTATATTTTGTTGTCGTCCCGTTTTGACGTCATCTGCGCATCCGTAGGTGTCGGAGCCACAATATAATGACATGTATGTTTTTTAGTAATCATCCTTTTTGCCATAATTTTGCGTAAGTCTTTTTATTAGTCGATGTTAATATGGTTACCGGGAGTTTATGAAACAAGGAACTGCTCTGTAAAAGGGATTGCATGCTCCTCCCCTTTTCTCATATTTTAGAATTCTAAATTTGAAATTAAAATACAGAACAGTCAAGAAAGTAAGCACGTTATCAGTCACGCTCTCCTGTTAGAATACTAAATTGCTGAAGATAAAGTGCCTATAAGCGCTAGCCAGTTATATTTATTTTAGAAGTCAAACTGGAAAAAAAAATGGCCGACGTATCAAAAAAAATAATTATAGTCTGCCAAAATCGAATTTCAGTGACATCATTTAAGGGATAGTTAACCTATTGATAGTTCATTTGCTCTGTTTTTATGTAAGCTCCGCTTATTAAAAGTTCATTCTCTAAGATTGTAGGTATCAAATGTATAAATGAAGAAATTCAAAGTAACAGCTCAATTCATATTCAACTCATTAGTTTACCAAAGACCTCGACAATATATTCAGAAACATATACGAATTTCATGTTTTTAATTTCAGCGCAACGTCTATTTCTACCGCCAATTTCAGACACACTGATTTTATTTATAACTGAATGATTTCAAGATTTATTTGTTCATTTATTTATTTTTACGACGAACATTGTAATATTGTAAATAGAGTATATAGTATATTTTTATTAAATTGTATTTTTAATTATCTAGTTACACGACCCCATAAGCTTTGTAGCTTTTATCATCATCGTGTCTAAATAAAGGTTTATTATTATTAGACCATTTAACAAATATAACAGGGTTTCTTGTGCTCTGTACTCTGAAAAAAACACGACTGGAGCTGTAGAACATGAAAAAAGAGTACAGGAATCACGAGCCGCGCAGCTTTTTGAATGTCCTACAGCTTCAGGAGTATTTTTGTCAGAGTACAGAGCACAACATACCCTGTTCTACTTACTTTATTTCATAGATTTGTACGAACGAAATGCACAAACAGTCCTCGCAAAACCGATAGTTTTGTGTTCCGTAAAACGAAGTCATGATATAATTAAGCCAGTTGTTAGCATTCAATTTAGTGATAGTTTTCTCATTTCATTCTACGACCAACTACATGAAAAATAGTAATATATTCTCACCGAGAGCATCCGCAAACAATGCCCAGGGTAATACTAAGTTATGGGAGGGATGAGCCCGAGGCGGTTGAGAGCGGGTAGCTCCCAGTGAGAGTAAAGTGGTTCATCGATGCGGAGAGGAGGGTGGGGCGTAGCAGCCGACTTGCGTGTCTAGTTGACAAGACTAAAGAGGCCTTATTGAACAAGGCGAGGCTCTATATATACGAAAAGCGTCGTCTGATTACGTAACACATCCCCACGGAACGAATTCCACACGCCAGGGTTATGTAATAAGTATTAATATGGCCATTGTATGCGGAGCACCCGGTGAGAATTATATCCGAATTTTGCAAGCAAAAGGAAGGTCCCAATAACTAGATCTTTACATTCAGTTTGGTGAAAATAAGAGTTTCTTTACTGAAAGCTAACAAAATCTTGATCCTGGTGGTCGTCAAATCATGTGTGCCTTGTAACCCACCTAAGGCCGTCCACTTTAAGTCCACTGTTCCTTGAATGCCTTATCCTTTGGCTTGAATTTACGGCAAAAATTGTCTTGACCTCTAGGTTATCCTTTTCGGTAATGTTGTTTAGTTCTCTTTCAGTTTCAAAATAAACCGCCAAAGCCCAGTTGCAAATGTGTCACTCCGCCAATTTGATTTTCAATTTTGTATAGACAAATTTGAAATCCGGATGAAATGACGTCATGTTCCAAGTAACGCGCGGTCTGATTGGTTTCTTCATACTTTCTATGTGTCTATACTATCACAAACACATGGTTTTTGACCAATCAGAGAGCGCGTTAGTAAATATCTATTATATAATGTTATATATGTAGCATTGATAAATATTATTGTTTATAACTAATTGATATATCTACTATCCAGGTACAAATGGGTGATACCATTTACATACGTAACTAGCAACCAACCTACGAGACAATTCCACATGATGGACGGGAATGACGGTACATTTTAGTAATGAATTTTCATAAATTGTTTTCCAGGAAATATTCACATACTTCTTAAAATATTTAGGGATGGACATTTGAGATACAGGACTGATATTTAACAACTAGACTGCAAACTCGAGGTTTCTATCGGCAGATAGTTGGCGCAGTCCCGAGTAAAAAATATCAATAGAAACCAAGAGGGAGCCAATCTAATTGTTGTAGCATGACCAAGATAGAAGCAGTAAACACAAAAGGGAGTCGCTTATTTAAAAGGGTAAATGTAAACTGCAACCGCACACATTGACTATACCCTATATACTATCTCCATGAGTACTTTGTTTTTAAATATAAATAGGACCAAAATCACAGGTACTGTAGCAAATCACATTTTCACGTTACACATTAATGACTTACTTTTGCTCACTGTCTAATTTCAGGTACCATAAAGTGGGATGGCACTGGATGGATAAAGGGAAACCACGACTATAAGGGATTTTACATTGTCAACTACGAAGATGACAACTGGGATGCACTTGCAGTGCAGCTAAGAAATGATCACACGGTAACAGTGAATTACAAGGTCGACAACTAACAACGAAAGAGCTAATACTGAAAATAATTTTCACAAAGGATTTCTTAGATCTGTATAATTGACCGAGCTTCAGGTATACGGTATAGGGGATATTGTTCTGGTTACGTTGTCCTCTTTGTACACGTATGTACTACACGCCTGGCATAAGTTACCTCAAAATCACTAAAAGCGAGCCAAAAATATATAAACCAGCACATCTTGTTTAATTCGCTGTCAAATTTAAAAAAAAATTCGTATGTCAATATTAAAATGAAATAACGTCTTTAGGATCAAACACGTTTGTATATTGACGTTGGTGTGACGTCATAACGAACGACTCCTTTTAAGGTCAAATTCTGCGTTACCTATACGTTTGAAATAAAGCATGTTATCACAACAACATAAATATGTGTTTTTGATTGCCGCAATTTTAAAGTCTCTACGATAAATGTTTGCTGAGTTATTAAGAACTGAAGTTTCCTGTGACGTCACATTTTCTGACGTCATGGGTCTGACATCAGTCATGCTTTCTAAATTGAATAAACATAAAAAAGACCATATTGCGGATATTCAGTGTACAGTAAGTAACCCGAAAAATACTGGAATAGTTATTTTTAAAAGACGTTTTCAAAAATATATGACGTCATAATGACGTTTCCTTTTTTTCACTGGGAATTTTAAAGTATTTCCTCTCAAAAAGCGAAAATTCTAAAAACATACGGTTGTGGGTATCGATTTACTCTTTTGATTGCTAGATTATCGTAAACAAATATTTTAAACTCTAAAAGATGAATGAAGAAGTTATTTTGTAAATGGTTCTGTAATTGAATTTTCCCCGCCAAATTTTGGCGGGAAAATTGCCAAAATTCAAAATTTAATAACTTTTCTCCCTCTTAACCAATCGAACTCGGGTTTTCGGTTTCTTTGTTGTCTACGGTAGATCAAATCTCGGATTTTGTTTAGGTCGTCGGTCTTCATCATCCCACAAAAATTCAATATTCTATGTTGGAAACTTTTGAAAATATAGCAAAGTGATAGATTTTAGGGTCATTTATGCCAAGCGTGCTAAGCCAAATGCAAGGTCCCCTATCTGGAGTATGTACAATATGTACTAATACTTAAGTGAGGTAAAACATGACGTTACATTTTGTTTTTAGACTTTAAGTTCATCCGATAGGGCAGGAATTATTATGGATGCTTTCAATCTTGCAAGGTAAGACAAATGTACATCCAGGTCTTTGCTTACGTCACTGTTCATTTAATCAACAAGCATCTTAATTGTATTGGGCGAGAAAGCAAAATCTCTTATGAAAATTTTAAAAGAAAAGAGGTATGAATCATTTAGAAAATGTATTCCAAAAGTTCTAACACTTACAAAGGTTTATATGCTTTGGTACGAGCTGCAACATAGCCATAAACTGTATGTAAATTTACGGTTAAAAAAAATGTATCATTGTGTACTCACCTTTAATACTCTCTCAACTGTAATTGATACTTTCGACTTATAGATCTATAATTGTTACGTTTGTTATGTTAGGTGTTGTTTGATTTATGTTTTAATAATACTAATATAATACATAACTAACATTATTGATATGGTACTAGTAAACGTATATATATATATATATATATAATCAGAATAAAGGTGAAAGAGAAAAAATATGCCCTGAATGGGATTCGAACCCACGGCCTCGGTACACTAGTCCGATGTGTTAACCACTACACCATCAGGACGACCACGCTGGAAACGCAGCCGACTTTGGTTATTTGTGGTACCGTGAGTTTTCCCAGGCTTTTTTCTCTTTCGGGTTCGGGACGGGAAAGCCCATAACTTCTCAACTAAGCTTTCAACCTAAGGATCATTATTGATTCACAGGCACATACGTCCAACTTAGGAATTGCTTAGCCAGAAGGATCCGAATGGATACGAGCTTATTTTAAATATATATTAATATATACTTAATATATATATATATATATATACAACTAAACAGCGACGTGTTTTCTCTGGCATAGGGGAATGCAGTTAAACTACACCAAGGCATTAGCGATCACCGGTTATTTAAATAAAGAAACTAAATATGTGCCATGGAAGGTAATGATGCAGCAAGTGGACTTCTTTGTCAATAAACTATCGAGAACCAGTCCAACATACAAGAAAATGCAAGTAAGATATGTATAGATATTATTGTTATCATTAACCAATAATGAGTGCCGGTGCCATCATAGTGTAATAGATAGTTCCGACAGCCGCAAGATTAGCTCCTCCCCCTTAGTTACTGTTGCCACGTTCCACACTCCCGTAGACTGAGTTTAACCCGAGAAAAATCAAAATCAATACGGTAAAATGCTACATTCAGTGATAGTCTTCATAATAGGCTAGGTGAATTATTAATCGATGTCCTACCTTTTGCTGAACTTCTTAAATATTTTAGAAGAAATCAAGCCATGTGTTTAAATCTCCTTCGGAATAGCTCGTGGGAAAAGATGGCGGCCGCATTTTTCCGAAGAAACATTACTGCATTCTGTTTTGTCTGAACTGTATTTTTAATTGAGAGGTTCGAAACTAAGTATTGGAATTATAAACAACAGTAATGGTTGTCTCAACTCCCCCTTAATTGGTTCTCGCCTTTACAAAAATCAGCCATTGGTGTTCAGCTACTTTTAACAACATTATTTAAATATAATTAAACATATTGTATCCAAGTACGCTACATTCATTATGATAGCCGATTGTTTAAACTGCTGTAGATGCGAATGTTAATTTGATTACAATTACAATCTAAATTACTTTTTTTTTTACAGAAATACCTTGTTCACCAAGCTAAAGACCAGTATGAAAAGCTAGGATTTCACGACACTGGGAATGGGGTCGAAAAGTAAGAAATCAACTGGCTAGTTTGCCTCTACTCTATATATTACTGCTGTACTCTTCAAATATATTTGTGCTTTTAACGGTGTAGCACTGGCTGTGTCCCTGATTACCTTTCTTCTCAATTCGTTAAGCGTAAATAAATCAGTAATCGTATAATACCAGGAGCTCCCAAAAACTGAATATCCATCTTTTTAAAACTGCTAGCGGTCAGAGAACCACCTACTACATAATTTTTGGTATATGGAACTAGATCCGTCCTTGAAATTTTGCCGAACTGTTGATATGTCAGTTTAAGCGCTCTCCGATACATAAATTACAACATAAATTTATTGATTAATCTTTTCTACAGAACTGTTGCTCTCTTTATTTTGAGAATAAGGATCATTGTATAAAGTTTATATAGATGTAACATTAGTTAATTAGGTATTTAACTGTAATTATCTCTGAAAAGACCCACGGGAGAGTGAATAATAAAGTATGTATGTATGGCTTGTATGCTAAATAGTTACAGTCTCAACCTTGTAAACTCACCTTCCTTCATTGAGATTGCAGATATTCACAAAGAATTTTGTGTTTATTTACCCGTAACGTCGTACGCATGAAGTCCATCATTGTAGCACTTACCAGGAAAACGGATAAAAACGTATAATGCTGTGTTTCTCGCGTTTTAAGGTTAAAGCGAAGAGAGTTCCTTAGTATTTACTGCAAAGCAGAAGTTCAGGCATGTATTGAGAACGCTACTGCAAGATTCAAGAACTGGATGAGAGATCCGACAGCGAATCCGTAAGAAAATGTGAAATATTGGAAAAGTATTATCATTCCATCGTAGTATAGTTGAAATAATCACAGCATATTAACATACGAAAATGACCAACAACAGGAGCCCATTACCAGGAGCGTCCATCTTCGCCATTGGTTCTGTTCCCAGCACAGGAGTAGATGTGGCTATATTTAGAAGTGCACTTCGCGCGAAATAAACAAAGGCCATGCTGTCTTAGCCAATCAGATAGCTATACGTCACTTCTCATTATTATTCATTATCATTGTTCTCACATTCAACGCGGGAATTCGAATTATAAATATAGCCACATCTACTCCTGTGCTGGGGACACAGCCCATGACATAGGAACGCTCCTGCTAATGGGCTCCTACCAACAAACTGTGTATTGACATAGACAAGTATTCAAGGAAAGCATTGCACATCATTTCAATCAAGCAGTAAAATAGCCTTTAACCGTTCGTAGACATGTACAATTAACAACAACTCAGGTAGATAACCCTTGTTTTTGCTAAATTATTGTTTTTTAGCAACCATATTGGTATATATTGAACAATGGACTCTTTTTGAGTGGTGTAGGGTATCATGTGACCTATCACACCTCAATGTTCTACATTTCATATTATCACAAAGTCCGAGTTGTTTCTCTTTTTTATAATCATCTACTGATAATATAGAAGCGAGTCTTTGTATTACATTTTACTCAAACAATATATGTTAGCGTTTTAATGCTCTACCCAGTCCTTCTCAAAGTTATATATTAAATTTATTCTCTTAAACTGATTGAGATAAAATTATCTAAAATAATTATCCAAAAGACCTACAATGGCCAACGATTGGTATAAAATAATATTAATTTCATATAGCTAGGTTTAGAACTCAGACTTTTGAAGTAATATAGGTTTAGAATCCGGACTTTTGAAGTAAATATCTAGAAACCTGGGTAGCATGACAGAAGCACTTTTACGCAAATCAGAAGAGACCCGTGCCTTAATCTACCTGAGAACCATTCTAAAATTGACTAGAGACATACGCAGTACCATGATATAGCCCCTTTATGTTAAAGTTTTATGCAACCGGGCTCAGAACTTTAATCACTGCGAGTTCTCAGATCTAGAGTCCATGTTTTATTCGGTTTATAAGCACTTATCACGTTAGGTCTTTTCAGCTGATCCTGGGGTATACAGTGAGTTTCTTGTGATAAACAAAATGAAATATGTCATAACCAAATATAAAAGGACCCGTTTCTTTTTGTTTGACATAACCCCTCAGTCTTTTGAGAAATACTGAGATTTCATGTTTAGCGAGGGTCCTTTGAATAATAAAAAAAGGATTAGAACCTGTTTGTCTCCCTGAGAAACCTTTAGAGGGTAAACATACATATGGAATGCCCTTTCGTAACACGAACATGCCATTTTTTTTAGTGTCCCTCCCAATTTTCGTTCCTTGGTATATCACGTCGGCGTAGCAAATGGTGGAGTGAAGGAATGGGACTTTGTTTTCGACCAGTACAAGAAAACTGAGGATTCTATAACGAAACGCATGCTGTTGTATGGTATGGCTGGGACAATGGAGCCTTGGATACTAGGACGGTAAGTAAAATCTGATTATAACTATTCGTGTTTATGTTCTTAAATCGATTTCAGAAAGAGTTGTATCGTGCATTTTGCATGGCATTAAATCACAACGCATTACGTTTCGTGTGTCTCTTCAGTAAAGACTAGGTGTGTGCCATAAGTACTAATTTTTCTCATGATTTGTTTTTGCAATGGTTGACCCAGTCTTGTACAATGCAATTTGCATAATGGTACGAGACAACATTTTTCAATATACTTTCATGACTTACAGGTTGGTTGGAGAGAAAAGGTTTGCAAGGAGTTCATGGCCAGAAAAGTCGGTCATGCCGACGAATATTGAATGTACGGAATAGCTAGCGGTCACCCTACTGGCCGTAATAGCCTCACTCTGATAGGACAGAACCAGAACTCCTACCAGAACTCCTTGCGTGATCCTTTTGTTACTCCAATTTGGTCCCTTTTCTTGGTATTCTCAAGAGTTAAAAAATCTGAGTGAGAAGAACAATTCGAAAACTAGTTACATGACGTAATAATGCAAATGTCCAATTACAAAGTGCACTTAGTGCACGTGTAAATGCATGCATGCGTGAATACGCTTTATACTAGTTCAAAATAGAGCGTGAACTGGATGGCTTCCCAGTTCCTTCGTATCTCACATGCCTTTATAGGGTGATCCCTTTATAGGGTGATCCCTTCAAGTAGGCACACATGAATTGCTATCAAAAATACAATAGAATTCAACACAGTACAACACAATACGCAATACAATAGAACGCAATACACAATACAATTTGATAGCAATTCATTTGTGCCTACATGAAGGAATGGGCTTAAAGGCATATTAAATCTTAAGGTATTGTGTTATTCTTCCCTTCCGATTAACTCAGTGCACCCGTGCCGCGAAACGTAAACAAATATATAACTCGAATATCTAAAGTCCAACAGCCGAACATCGATGGCCGCTGTACAATTTACCGTAATTGATCATGGAAGAATGTTGGTATCCACGTACTAAAATTTGTTCTTGAAACTTGAAGATAAGTTGTTGTTCAAAATGCTTCATTGCTGCGCAGCGAGAGAAGCGAACGGAGCAGCAGTTCATATTATTAACGGAGGAAAAAATGGATTAAATGTTTACCACAATGCCTTGCGAACTCTATTCGTTTTCTACCAAAATGCCTTGCGTCTTTTGAGACAACAGGAAAAAAACAGAGCTGTTAAATATAAAAATGTATTCAGTTCATAAGCGTTCTACCCAGTGAAAGCCGTTTCAAGTCTAGCTGTTTTAAATTGGTACTACTGAGTTGTACTATAATATACACGGAGAGATTCAGACAGTCTACTAGCAGGGAATTGAACTCTTTTTGGCTTCACGGCTTCTACTGAGTTATTGGGTGAATCGTTCAGGAGAAATTCATCCTGTTTCTTCGGTTGTTTTTAGTTTTGTGTTCATCCAATTTACAACTCGACCACGGTAAAACCCAACTGGAACTGACTTGAACGCATTCTCAAACATTTTGTCATATTCTCATCAATTTTTTTCTGCAAAATCGTATTAAAATACACTCCATTTTAGGGAACTTTATTCATCTCTGCAAAAAAAAAAACTTTAACTTGAGCTGAAATAATGTCCAGAAAGCCAAATTGCTTTCTCAGCAGTTCAGAGTATCAAACTTCCCTAATCTGAAGTTCAGAATACCCAACTTGCAAATTGCCTGCTCTGACGTTCAGGGCACCCAACTTCCAAATTGCCTGTGAAGTTCAGATTATCCAACTTCCCTACTCTGAAGTTCAGAGTATCCAAGTTCCCTCCTCTGAAGGTCAGGGCACCCAACTTGCCAGCTCTGAACTTCAGAGTACCCAACTTCCAATTTGCCTGCTCTGAAGTTCAGAGTATCCAAGTTCCCTACTCTGAAGTTCAGAGCACCCAACTTGCCTGCGCTGAAGTTCAGAGCACCCAACTTGCCTGCTCTAAAGTTCAGAGCATCCAACTTGCCTGCTCTGAAGTTCAGAGCACCCAACTTGCCTGCTCTGAAGTTCAGAGCACCCAACTTGCCTGCTCTGAAGTTCAGAGCACCCAACTTCCAAATTGACTGCTCTGAAGTTCAGAGCACTCAAATTTCAACTTGCCTGCTCTGAAGTTCAGAGTATCCGAGTTCCCTACTCTAAAGTTCAGAGCACTCAAATTGCTGGATCTGAAGTGTAGAGTATTCAAAACACAATACTTTCGAAGTAAACGAGGGATATTCTCAACTGAAGATTATTCCAAAATTACAAGAAAACTGATAGTAATTTGCCAAAACCTTAAATTAAACTTTAAGTGAACACATCAAGGATTAATACAATGGATTTTTGAATATGTCTAAAAATATTCGAAAGATCGAGGTAAATATTTTGATAAAATATATATATTATTAAAGTGCTTCAGCATTTCTGGCACTTTTTTCGGACTGTCATTCAAAGAACTATAAACCGCAATTAATCGGTGCACATAATGCATCAACTCAAAGATAGCGGATTACTTCCATTTTTTTTTATTATGACTACATTTCATGTTTTTACAGATTTATCGTAGCCTGCGTTGCGGCTCTGGAGTATCGGAGCGCAGCAAGTGGAGATTAGGTGGATTGGGGCGAGGACAAAAAGAGAGGTGGGAGGGGTAGGAGAGAAGAGAGAGCCTGCCGGCAACCCATGGTTATTTTGATAACTCTCGGCCTCAGAAGGCCGCGTATTGATATTGGCTAAAATGCGTGATTGACAGAAATCATTGGCATGATGCGATAAGAGCAGAAACCAATTAGTATGGCGACAAACATACCGAGAATTCCTTCAGCGATGTATTTCAAGAAATAATTACAGATATTTTGTAATGAGATCGAATTTAGCGATGAGCTGAAGAACCCTGTATCGGAACTCCACAAGCGTCTTGCTCGACAAAACGCACACGGTTGAAACATGGCCGGTGTGTTCGAGGAACAGGCTTGTGCTTCTGAAAATACGAGCTGCTTTGATGATTTCGTACCGCTGCGTGGATGGTTTTTAGCGCTTCTTTTGGCAGAACGCTATTTGCCCTAAAAAACGCTATTTGCCCTAAAATTAAATTAAGTCCTTCTGTACTGAGTTTTAAACGTACGTACTCTTAAATCATATCTTTTAAAACAATTTTTGTCTTGAGTTTATTCAGGCCAATTATATATATTTAAGTTTTTATTCTAGTTTTTGTATTTTATATAGTATATTTTTAATAGTTTGTACATATATAATTATAATTATATAATTAATTTATTATTTATTGGATCAATTGTCACTGAAAAACCCCTATGGGGAGTTGTCAATAAAGTATTGTATTGTATTGTATTGTATTAACTTCGTTCCGATGTTATTGTGTCGGCAGTGTTCTTTACTGATTTGGTGGCGACTTTATATTCAGCGGCAACGAGTTCTCTTTATCTTAGTTATCTTTATCCTGCAAACCTTCACGAACATATATGTAGTTCTCTACTGCATTTCGAATCTTCCTTCCTCAGGAACGACAGACTCGCTCTGATAGAGCAGCAGATTTCGGAATATGAAGACCAATACTTTTGCAGGCACCAGCTAGAATTATTTAAAGCTTCGGCTCTCTTTTCTTTCTGAAGTCTTGAACAGATTCTCGCCGTGGAAATATTTGAATTCCCAAACGCTAGCTTAAAACATACATTACATATCCTGCAAAAGTTGTTGACATTTACTGGTTTGGGTTTAGGCCCGGTCTTCACATGTTTTTTCGGAGTTTCAGCTGACATTCTCCAAGTTCGTATTTTTTTTTTTTTGAATTTTACGCTCGAGTTGAGATTCCTTGATATTCCACGCGTGAGTTTGACAGATATTAAACATAGTTTTCACTTCCGCCGCATGATGATTTGATGAATCGGTCGAATGACTTACTAATTTTATGCATTTTAATTAGTGGGTGGTATCAAAATTACCATGGGTTTCCGGCAGGCTCTCTCTTCCTCTACTCCCCACCCCCTCCCCCCTCTCTTTTTTCATCCCCCCAATCCCCCTAATCTCCGCTCGCTGCGCTCCGATACTCCAGAGCCGGAAAGGCAGGCTAGATTGATCGAGTCGGGTTTCGCTCCGCCCGTAAACCTGAAAATATATTGATCGACTTATCTTTTCTGCATGGTTTACATCAATGTCTGAAATAGACTACGATGTAAATGATTTTAAAGCTTTTTCTTAACATATTACTTTTGTCTTCTTCTGCGGTAGATCTGCTCTGGCTACAGCAACAATTATCTGGAAAGAGAACATAATATATGTTTATGTTAATTGGTACTAGTTAGGAGTGACAGGATTAAAACTGCATTTTGCTTACGCTTCGTCACAAATTTGCCTCTCGTACATTTTCTGGACTTAATCGTCTCAACCTTGCTGTGTTCACTAGTTTGGTTAAGGGTTTGGTAAATTATCAGTTTCCTTATAATTTCAGAAAAACCTTTGATAATATCCCTCGTTAATTTCGAACGTATTATGTTTTCAATATTCGCAGTAGACTTCAGAGCATGCAAGCAAATGGGTGCTCTGAACTTAAGAGCAGGCAATTTGGAAGTTGGGTGCTCTGAACTTCAGAGCAGGCAATTTGGGTGCTCTGAAATTCAGAGTAGGGAACATGGATACTCTGAACTTCAGAGGAGGCAATTTGCAAGTTGGGTGCTCTGAAAATCAGAGCAGGCGAGTTGGGTACTCTGAACTTCAGAGCAAGAAAGTTGGATTAACATTCAACAATTAACACATTTTCCACTCATTTAATCTTACCTTCTTATAGCAGCTTTTATCTCCAGTGGGATATTTAGATTTTGCACAAATGCAACCTTCTGTAAATCAACATATTTTTTCTCTTTCGTTCAGAGATTTTAGAGGAGCTCTGCAGTCTTATCATTCATTGGAAAAGTCTAAATTTGATATTTTACAGAGAAAAATATATGGATGTTCCTCTGATTATGAGGAATATTTCAATTTAGGTCGATATGACAAAATGTTTGAGAATGCGTTATTTGCTAAAATATATAGACGAAGTAGAGTATCTAGGGAAGTATTTTCAAAGTTCCAATCTGGGAGTAGTTTATTTTCATGATGGAGTACGTCCGTACAGGATATAGACGTATAACAACTCAACTGATCTTTGGTGGTTGTTGACAAGATAGAGAAGCATTTCAGGTATCGATATTGGGGGTGACCCAAACTACTCAGATTATCAGAGTATGCTTTGCAGATATACTGGATAAAAATTAAGGATGACAAAGATTCGAGTGGATGAAAAATACGGCTCATCAATAGAATCTAGAGCAACTTTTAGTCGGTTCACTGACTGAAATCGGGTTTCTTGAAATAGCCTTTGTAATGCAGTATCTTTTCCTTTTTGTTTGAAAACCATATCAGGACAATCACATGGTGTTTCTCTTCTGTCTCATTGTGTCGTTTTGTTTTGAAGAAACTTGAAGGTTCGATAGTTCGGTAGACAATGTCCCTTTAAGGAGATGAAGAAAAAATAACTGCTTCTAAAAGGGATTTTATGTTCCAATACTGATGGCCTATTACCAAGAGAGCTTATAACCGCGATTTCATGGTATTGCATAAACTTCAGCATGCGCAGCAATTAGTATCTATAGATAGACTAGTTTTATAACAACAACAACAAGAAGTTTTTATTCATACTCTGTCTTGAAGTTACATGAAGTGGAATAAATATAATTATCATAGTTCGAGTATTGGGATACCGCCAGAAATAGTTTAGAAGAAAAAAAACTAATCGAGTCTGGTATCCCGAAATATATTTATACAGACGATATAATATGGGTCAAACTAATAACGAAAAAAAGAAAGAAAAAAAACACATGAAAATATATATAACATACAACAAAATTGTGTATTATCACACACGATATCAATAACACTAAACACTAAATAACGATGATACTACACACATGTAACTTCGAGAGGGAGGTAGATAGATGAAAATACAAGATTTAGGAGAGAAGATGGATATAGAAAAAAAAGAAATTAGTAGTTCTCTATGAGCTGCATGTATATACACGAAGTGTGGAGTTCAGGGTCCTTTTATTCGCCAAAACGTTCGTCGAACGTAGCAATATTTGGTATCAAAATGTTCACTGAAATTATTCATCAAAAATCGTGAACAAGGAATAGTAGAATGATCTGTGCTTCGAGAAATATAAACGTTAGCGATTTGATCGCTTCTCAGTAATGCAACAGTAGTTTACTTCGCAATTTTGATTACACTAGTTGGAAAAGCTGCTTGCTCACTGCAGCTTGTGGATAGATGCATAACCTCCATCTTTTTCTCCTCTACTGGATCCTATGAAGTTTTTATTGACGTTTGAATGATACTCTCGCTATTTCAGGTATCTGTCTTACACATTGGATCCCAAAAAAATTAGTAAGGACAACATCAAATCCGTGATTCAGTATGTGGTAAAATACAACCCATTGGGCAGCAGGATGGCCTGGGATTTTGTTCGCCTAAACTGGGCCAACCTCACTCGTAGGTAAGAACGTCTGTACATAATATCGTGTCGTATGGATAATGGTATATGTGTAATCACGCAGCTGAATGCGAAAATTGATCTTAGCTAGATCGTCCATTACTGGATATTTTGCAATCTAGCTGCCTTCGATAAAACGTACCCTACCACAGAAAATCAATTGCATTTGGTTGCAAAACAAAACAATAGACTATCAACAAACGCGCAATCTGGTTGTGGAGAACATGGCGCGCGCGCCACTATATTCCCGCCAAAGTCGGTTTATGAAATAAATATGTACTAGTTGGGAGTACTTTGGTAAACACTGCGTTTTGTTATCGATGTGTTTAATAATAAAACAATTATCCTGCTCAATCGTGCGGAATATCGCTTCATTGTAGCCATCTCTGGCTTATCAGCCATCGTCGGCTAAGTATTTGGTGACATTCCGCGCGACCTTGCTGAATAATTTTTAAGTAGTTGGAAATAGTTAAATAATTGGAAATTTGATATTCTTCAAACTAGCAATATTATAGCGGAGCTCCCGCGGAACACCATACATATAGGATGAGAGCAAGATTTGAACGACTTTCAGAATCACTCGTACCCGAACCCCCACCCGCGGCGCTCGGGACCCTACGCGCGACATGGAAGCGGTCGCGCGACGTGCCTGAAAATGTGCTGTACATGCTCGCGCACTCCTAAAACCAGGCGGCCGGGATGGAAACCTTGTCCCAAGGCCTGAGGTTTGAAAGGCCTTTCCAAACTGTCACTTGACCAGATAATTCTGCGACAGCCTGATTTTACATTGAATGTATTGGAGATCGAACCTCGGTCATAAATGAACAGTATAAATAAACAGAAAAATAAATGAAAATAAATAAATTACTGAGACATAGAGTCCGTGATATGAGTTAGTTAGTTAGTTAGGTCGGGCGCTAGCCCGGACCATATGAATCCTCTTCCTCCAGTCACTTCTGTCCATCATTGCAGTTCTTATTTCTCCAGTTGTTGCTAACCCAGTGTCATCAAGCAATGTGTAAATATAAGTCCTATTCCACTTTCCTCTGTTGGTTCTCCCTCCCTGCGGCTGCCATAGCACACGTTTTGATGCTTCCTCTTCTTCATGCCTTACACAGTGTCCAGCGAGCCTCATCCTCATTTCCCTAATCTTAACTGACACCTTTGGAAGAGACCCGTATAGCTCATCATTGGTGACATGATCTCTCCAGGAGACATTTAATGCTGCTCTCAGCATCCTCGTGTAAGTGCCATCTATCATTTTCTCTGTGGTTTTGGTGATGGTCCAAGTTTCACAGCCGTATAGCAGAACACTTTCTACAGTTGCAATGAACAGTCTTATCTTCATCTCTTTCTTTAGGCCGGATTTCCAGATCTTGCTCAGTTTGTTGCATGCTGTCCAGGCTTGTGCTTTTCTAGTGTTGATGTCTTTCAGAGAGGCGTGATATGAGTTAATTAGCAAAACATACAATCGAGCTTTGCTCTAAATAAACTGACAGTTTGCCTTAAGGTATCAGGTGCCCTTCAAGAGCGCTTCCCGAAAACTTTAATTGCGCGCTTTAAATTCACGAAAACAGCTTCGATTCAAAGTGATGATTTTATGCCAAGCTTCAAGGAGTACTGTTAACCGAATTGAACCTTCGAAACTCCAAAACACCCTTAGTTCGAACAGAAATACCATGGGAATGTCCTGATATGCTTTTCAAATGTTGTTGAAAGAGGTGGCAAAGATTAAAGTGGCTTAGAAATGCTTATTCTAGAGACTTGATTTCGGTTACATGTATGTACAGGAACTGACTTCAAGTTGCTCTAAATTTCTCTGAAAAGCAGTACCTTTTTCAACTGCTCTAATATTTGTCATCCTTCATCAAAATTGTCCCACATTTTCTCCAGTATACCTGGAAAGCATACTCTGCTAACCGCTGAGTAGTTATTTTTGTCTTTCATCATAAGAAAGTTAATTTTCACTTGGGGGTGACAGTGCCACATCAACCGGCACTCGATAAAAACTTAGCCTTAGAAGACAGCAGACTCAGACTCACATTTGTAGATGCATAAATTAGAGCAAGTCATTAGCCTAATAGGGGAACTACATAGTTATTTTTAACGTAACTGACTGGGATTCTTATTCCGTTTAGTTTAAACACGGCCACATCAGCTTATGCTGCAGTTAAATGCACTGTGTATAAATAAGTGGTGTTATTATAATTATGCGGGCGTAAAACGTAGTTTTCTTTCAATCGGATTTTTCTCGGCAAATTTTTTGAGCTACATAAATAACTTTAAAAAGCTAAGAGCGAACACGAATTTATCAGTGAAACGTTTTCAATTTTAGTTTGCGCGCGCTGTTGACGCAATTTGAGCGCGTCATTTCGAACAACGTCCGCGCCCGTGCTCAAATTTCAATGTTTTTCATTTTTCCGTTATCTTCTATTTTCTTCTGAACTTTTTGCACTGATTTTCGTTTATTCTAACAGTTATTTTTGTGTATTTACCTTTGTTTTATTTATATAATTTAACGTTAATTTCGGGTCGTTACTTCAGTTCAGATAATTGGGAGATCCACCTTTAGGCTTGCCTAGATATATATATATATTATTTGTTTTAAGAAGATCAAATTTTCGAGGACAACTATCAGCCGATAGTTTCTCGACTATTGTTATTATAGTGCTCAGTAAGCATTGTCAACATAACGTTGTACTGAACAATAAACTAAAGACTATATATATATATAGCAAAGTGCAAAAACTTTGACCCCCCGCATCTCAACTATATAACTATATCGGGTGCATTATGGGTAGGAGTAAGTTCATTAAAATGCAGCAACAGCCGATATCCGCGCGCGTTTACAAATCATCATAGCGAAGATTTGTGTAGTTGATTTAAAGTTCAAGCATTTATCTAGAATACAACACTTTTACTCGAGACAGGCAGGAAAGCTTAAAGTAACCTGAGTATTTAAATACACTCTACATATTTAGTGTTAGGTCGAATATTTTGCAGAACAGAACATATCCCTGGTCGGCGGAAAGAGAACGGGAAATTATTATGCCGAAGTTTCAGTTCGAAGCGTGAATTCAGAGCTATTTGTGAAGCTGCTGTTAGGAGATCTTCTGATGACCTAAAATATCGAGATAGCCCATGTAGAGGAGACATGATTACACCTGATCTGTAGGTTCAGGGCCAATATCAATTCGTTTGAAATTTTGACATTCTACATTTGTTGTCAGTGATTCTAAACCACAACCAGAGCGATGAAAATTCAACTCGATATTGACCAGCGTAGTTATTCCGTTCTGTCTTCTACCTCTGTGAAGTCTCAACTGATCAGTGTTTAGACTCAGTGATATAACGTTTCAAAGAGCAGAAAGAAACGGATTCATATGTACAGAGCTAGCTGACTGCACAGACTGCACAAGAGCCTGGCTTATAGTTTAAAACGTTTCAACAAAGCAAAATAAACACTTTATAGGGTAACGTAAGAAAACCTCTTACAGTTTGACCATCGAATCGTTTCCTTTAACTGCTGTGTGTATATAATGTTTATTTTTAGCTGATCCCGATGAAACGAAATTCACAAACTGCTGTTGTTTGAAGCTGCAAATAACAAACAGTTTCGTTAGAATTATGAGATTTAAATAGCATAGAAAATAAATTTTAAGAATGAAAGAAATGTAATCTGTACAACAAAATGAGAACATTCAGCGATGCGAAACCAAGAATGATCGAACCTAACTTTCCTAAAAGCCTTCACTAAAAAATAATACCATAAAAACAGGACCCTACGAACCTTGAATAAAACTGGAAAAAAGAATTTCAAGAGGAATAACTAAGAGTTTATTAGATTTTTTTAGAATCGTTTAATACCGTAAAATATGGCAATGATAAGGGATACGTTAATTTCTACCGTTTAAAATAATTAAATGTTTTATGAATTTGTTGTCAATAAATTTATGAAATTGTGTAAACCTTTTAAGCTATTTTAATCTCTTCAATTTTGCTGGAAACAGTTTCAAAAATAGCATTGAATTCTTGCTTCGCAGATGAAATTCGACATGATAGTTCCGTCTGGGTTACGTTCTGCTAACGTGAACATTAATTCATAAAGTACTTTTACTTTACTTTAAGCTTTCCTGCCTGTTCCAAGTAAGTGTTGTATTCTAGATAAATGCTTGAACTTTAAATCAACTACACAAGTCTTCGCTATGATAATTTGGAAACACGCGCGGATATCGGCTGTTGCTGCATTTTAATGAACTTACTCCTACCCATAATGCACCCGATATAGTTATATAGTTGAGGTGCGGGGGTTCAAAGTTTTTGCACTTTGCTGTATATATATATATATAGTGTTTTTGTCTCTGAAGCTCGAAGTATGGTTATTATTATATGTTTATCATAATTTTATATTTTAACAGGTTTGGCAGTCCTTACAGGGCATATAGATCACTTATCGACTCTGTAACTAGCCACTTCGCTCGTCCGTTTGAGCTAAAAGAGGTATTATATTAACATAATAATTATTATAACATAATTAGTTAACCATGTATTAGTTATTAATTAACACAATACAAAACAATAGAACGAAATACCCAATACAATAGAGCACAATACACAATACAATTGGGTAGTAATTCATGTCTGCCAACATGAAGGGAGAACCCCACGCTCAGTATATATATATAGGCAAATTATTATATAGAGTTTACTACAATAGAGTCCCCAATTAGCAATACATTGCTAAATACATTGACACTCAAATAAAGTGTTGTATTCTTAATCATTTTATGTTAATTATTAATATATGTGATTTGGGCTTTGTATTATGTCCTGGAAAGGGTGTGTAGTATTCCCCTGATATATTTGTGCCGCCGGTATCACTAATAAAAAAAAATGTAAACAGTGTCAGCAAACCCAGCAACACAACACGACTGTTAGATAAACCTAACACGATAGAGCTCGAACTAGAATGCAGCCGTGGACGCCTGTTTCGTTTGATGACATTTTTATAGCTATTTTCTCTATTAATATTTGCATATTAGGAGAATAGTTTACCTATTCCCTATTCTGCTTGCCACAATACTGATGGCTGATCAGTATTGCCGATTTTGATATTAACTAACGAACCTCTCGGCCATGTGGAATGCTTAAAATTAAAGCAAATGTGCAAAAAATGACTAACAAATAGTATATCAAGGGAATATTTTGAAAATCCTTTCAATCAAGCATTGAGGGAGGGAAGTTTAACTGTTTGTATCCAATTAACAGACACCAACCGAGCAATTTCTCGATACATGCGCAGTAACACGACACAGCCCCTTTAACTTAGTTTTTTAAACTAATGTTTACAGCTGATCCAGTTCAACAACAATCTCACGCCCGCCATTGGAGTCAGCTCAGAGTCAAAGAGTGACTCAACGAAAACCATCAAAGAAAACATACAATGGCTAAAGCGCAACGAGAAGGATATCGACAACTGGCTGACTTCGTTTATACGTGACAACAACATTCAATAGCCTACGCAGGTTGGGCGGTTTAGAACGGATGTTGTATGAGTTGACACTAACGTGCAACGTTGAAATGATTTTCCGATTGTGATTGTTCTTCTGAACCAATCAAGTTACATATCGAGTTGCAGCACGGCAATCTACTCTTTAGGAAAGTGTGGCAATGGGCTTGTTGCAGGAATGCAATCACGTGGTTGTACTGGATGGCCAACATTTTTTCACTTCATTTATGCAAAGGCTCTTGTACGAGATCGGTAGTGTTATTAGCAAAACCTGTTTGTAAATGCTATTTTCCACCTGCAGTCGATTGTCGATCAGATCTTCTGAAAAAACGTTTTGAAGTTTGTTTGCCATCCAGTAAAGTATTTCCCATGGGATCACGAGCTCATTTCATTCGTTACAGAAGTGATATATCAGCACGTTGACTAACGCGATCGAAGGCCAATTATTTAAAAAGTGTAAGTATCGCCATAAAACAACATAACTCTTTTTGCCCCAAATTCTATTTGTGATATACTTCAGTTGTCTAATTTAGTTTTCTTTGAGAGGCAGGAGCAGAAAATAAACAAGAATAAACGCTACCCGAATTGCGGGATTGATTCATCTTGTGATGTCACACTGAAAACCTACGGGATTCTATTGTAGTAGTTTTCTCTAGGGAGGGAGTTGATTCATCTTATGACGTCACAGGATCCATGAAAAGTGACCAAAATTAGGGATTAAATGCCAGAAATGTTACAAAATTTGCAAGATTAATACCTTTTTGTGAGACACGAACTTGCACTTTAAGCATGACCAAGGTGCGGTTGTTTCCAACTTATCTATCGACAATGCTATCGATTAATATCGAGAGCCGGTGAAAAACTGAAAAACATTTTTATTTGCGCACGCTCACACGATCAAATTTTAAACTAATGTCTTAAATTTAATATCTTATTAAACGAGCGCGAGGTCCATATCGTACTTTATGGACCGAGTTTAACTCCCTTCTTCGCGCGGGCAATAAAAAAGGGGAAAACCGAGGATCCATAACTTACCAGTTTCGCTTCAATTTGCAGTCCGTACGGGAAGTTATGGACCGCAAACTGACCAATCATATCTCAAGAGGTTACCTAGCCATATAATTAACAATATACCGAATTCGCTCCCCTCAGTCCACCGTACCGAAAATATAGCGGCTTGTACTTTTACCCACAATCCTCTGCGCACGAACTTTTTTAAATCCGTTATAAAATCGTGGTAGAGTTTTTAAACCTTAAAATTAGCCAGTACAAGTGCTGTTGCCAATACACTGTCATTGAAGAGAATGGAGGATATCTACGTATTATTCTGACCGTGTTAGGTTCGCAAGGAATTGTGGTCAAATGTACAGCCACCATCTTTTTCCTTATGGTGGATTGAGAATTGTCTCGCTTTGAATACAAAATGGCCACCAGGTGAAAAGAGTGAATTGGGTCTTTTATTCCACGAATTCGAGTCGTAGATGAGCTCATAGCCAAAGAGGCGCGCATCGCCGAGTTGGCTATAAACTCATTACGAGAGTGAGTGGAATAATTGTTTTATTATACACACATTCACTGGACATAGGCTATCGAAAAACATAATTTAGTTTTTCACCCTGACTACAATAAAACATTTCCGACTGGAAAAAAATTGCGAGTCATCACGCTGTGTGGAGCAAGTAGAAGCTGACGGTTCGAGAGCTAGCCCTTCGTCAGAGCAAAAGAGGGAATTGTGGTATGGGGAAACGGTTTATATAGTGTTGAGTGCATGATTAGCGCTGATTTGGCGGTAATTGATTTATGTTATTTTGTAGTACGAGCCGTGGTTTTATCGAGCTGAGTATAAAAGAATATGAAAACAAAAATCATGAATTGAGTTCAGTATTGGACATTTTAGTAATACATATATATGCCTCTCACATTTATTTGAACTTTTGAGCCAGACTTGAAAATACAATAATGTATTAGTTAGGTTGATTTGCTTTCGGGCCGTTTCGCCGATCGATAAACAAATGGCATTCTGTAACCGGCGTTTCAGGATTTATGTTGGAAAAAACGAAACCATTCGTATTTACTGTATCTTGATATCTACTATTCTCATGCCATATTTGATTGCCTTTTCCCTGTTTTTGGCTGGCATTTTCTCGAGTATACATATTCAATTTGTGCTTCGCTTAGTGGTTCGCCCATGTTTGTTTTTACCAAACGTTCTCTACTAGTGGTGTGTGAGCTGATATACTAGTAGTAGGAAACCAATCAGAAGCTGTTTATAATAACATTTTATAGCTACTCAAAACTCACATTGTAATTATCTTTACTTACTCAAATAAAAACATTTACGCTACCAAAGAAATTAAAGTTTTATTCCGGAAAAAGTAATAATATGAATACAAGTAATGTCCCTCGGCTGGAAGAGATCGCTTCCTTCTCACGGCGAGCGAGAGAAAGGGAAGATATTTATTCAGGTAGGACGTTTCCTTTGATATACCGCCGTCCACAACCGTGGACGAACGAAACAGGTTTTGAAACCGGTTTTCAACCGGAAATGTTTGGTGCGCACGAAGATACAACATGTCACTTACAATATTTGAACCCAATATTTGACATTGTTGCTAGGCAACCCAAACGGATACGCGAGAAAAATATCCTACAGCGGTTGTGCTATTTTCCCTTCTCTCATCGTGATTGGCAGTGTTATAAGTGATTGGCAGTGTTATAAGTTTAGATCGAACTCGTGTATGCGTAAGTTTATAGCTATAGCTGCCTTTCAATCTGCTTTAACAGGACGTATGCCTGTATGAAAATAATCTGATTTAGTACAATTTCCAAAGTTCAATGAAATATTATGTCAATCATTATGGCAAATATTAACTGCCAATAGGAGATACTGTAGTTGAGTCTACGAATAGCAGTTTCAGCGGTATTGACCCGAACGCCTCACTTCAATGTAATGAAGCGCTATTCAAACTGTGTCTCTAAATTAGTCGTGCTTGTTTAGGAGGGTGTTGGTGTCGTGTAAGAATGATGGTTTCAATGGCGCTTCATTACATTGAAGTGAGGCGTTCGGGTCAATACCGCTGAAACTGCTATTCGTAGACTCAACTACAATATCTCCTATTCCGTAACTATTCACTCCAGTTGTTCTTACTGGATGGAAGATATAGAGGATATTACATGGCCGCGCGGAGATACCGATTTTATTTTCGAGTGTTGATGAAATATCTTACGAGTGAGCGCAGCGAACGAGTAAGATACTCATCGACACGAGAAGATAAAATCCGTATCTCCAAGCGGCCATCTAATGTTCTGTTTAATATATAATTATTGATGAAATACTAGTTTCAATCTCTTACTAAAAAGGCTTGAAATCTTTGAAATGGAGTCATATTTTCAAAAGTCATATCTTCACGTGTGAAGATATCATTTATATCTTCACGTGTGAAGATATCACTTATTAGAAAGAAATATACACTGGTATTTCATCGAAAATTATATATTAAAATTGGATCATGAAATGAAATGAACATAATGAAACAAACGCTTTCCATAACTACAATTCTAAACTTCCTTATTAACTACCTAGTATTTCTATGGTCTCTAACAATACAGAAATATCCTTCAGTTTGGCAACTTCAATGTCATTCATGGTGACATTCTTTCTGCATGTAGATTAAGGTAACAAATCTAAGGAACAAGCGTTTAACCTTTTTAAAGTGCCACTACGACGAAATTCGACCAATTTCTTTTCTACGTTTTTGTCTTCCAAAACGACACAGTGTCGAAAATATCCAAATCATTGAAAAGGACCAAATTACCAAAGGACCAAATTACCAAAGGACCAAATTAACCTATGAATTTTGCAGAGAGTTCACCGTTGAAATCACGTCCGCCATTACTGAAGTGTGTTCCAAATACTTCGCGATTTCCGACCAGCGGTTTGCTGTCGTGACGTCATCTTCTCAACGCGTCGCAGTTGTAAATGCGTATTTCCATTCAAAACTTCGTTCTTTCATTTCCTTTTTGGAAAAAATGGTGTAAACATGTACTTTACTTATAAGTTCCTGCGAACGTTTTTGTGAAACGTGCCCGGTATGTTGTTGTGTTGAGAATATGACGTCACGTTCGCTGGAAATTAGCTCTGTCATAGCTCTGTCACAGAAACGGGTTCGATTAATGGCGGACATAAAAACTCAAGATTTGGACCCCCAAAAATAAGACTTCCCATCGTCATATCAAAAAACGGTGTGGGTAGACAAAAATATATCAACATTTCTTTAGAAATACGCAAAAATATCTCAAAATTTGATCGTAGTGGCACTTTAAAGTGGCTCGCGGGTATTGTGACAACCGAGTTGGCATCATAAAGATTCACGATTTTGAGCGGATGTTTTAGGGCGCTCATTGAGATTTATTTTCTGATTTTGAAGGGAAGTCGAGTGATTTTGAAGGTTTCAACCAGCTACACTCCCGACCTCGATGCGCAAAAACGTATCCATGAAACTACATGCAATTTCACATATGGCAAACCTACTCGCGAATGACGCGAAAGAGATGGGTTAGATTTTAAAATATTTATATCAATTCAAAATTTGCGCTTTTCACAAATATCCACAATTTTCGCATGCTACGTAAAAACGAGGGGTCGAAAGAAGCACTAATATGTATCTTGGAATTACGTTTTGTGGTTTCTATTCCTCAATATCAGGAAATATATGGTCCAAACAATCTCAAATATCGGCCAAAAAATTCCCCCCGGCTAAAAAGAGCGAATCTTTATGATGCCAATTCGGTGGTCATAATACCCGCGATCCACCTAAAGGGAAGATTATATCATTTGACACAACAAAATATATTCTGCAAGCCGTTTGGCTCGGGAACATTTTTGCTCACAAAGATACATGCGAGGAAATAATCGAAAATATGATTTGAGATATAAAATCTCAGTGATCCAAAAAAATTCGTACCGGTTGATTTCATGAATATATATATATGACCTAGAACCGCACCCGGTTATCAGAGGAAAAATCTTCTAACCCCGGATTTTCTCCGCGTTTGATTATGCTTATCACCGCGCTTGTATATTACGTCACAAACAAGAGTGCTGCCCCCTCCCCCCACAGTGATAGCTTGTCGGCCATGGACAAGATACAGACATTTTCCTTATTCAACTCAATAAATTTGAAGAATACTTACGTCAAACATATAAACAGCTGATTGGATTTCGTAAAGACTACCCTGCTGTGAGTGAATGAAAAAAAACGGGAAGCGTTGCCAGCAATACGGGACAAAATGGCGTCGCTCATGCTCAGTGAGCGTAAAAAATCTTTCAAAATGGCGGTATAATGATTACAATGAATGTATGACGGTAAAATAAAAATCTGCGATTATATTTTCAAAGAGTGATTCAATGAAGTTTGGCTCGCTCAATTCTGAAATACACGAATAAGACCGTTCTTTCTGTTATATACTCTGACGAATCTTCTTGTGATAAAGTGGTTCCCCAATAAGTTGAAAACTCCAGTGAGTCCATTTCATTTTAAACAAATGCACTAAAATTGTCAAAAATGCAATAATGTAGGCCAGCCTACCGTACACACAGTTCATAATCACAACTTGGGCCTCCTCGATTGCTGTAGTATACTTTGTTTTGAACAAGTTTAACCGAAAACATCCTTTTAAATAGTCGCTCCAAAGTGGTTCCTTTTGCAGTTAAAGACAGCATACTTCAAGTACAGTGCACGAGCCTCCTTTTGTCATTTTTAAAGGGCCTCGAAGTCAACAATAAGGCGAGAAAATAATGAATCGCAGCTTTGGTTGGCATAAATGTCACGCATGTCGACATTTTGGTCATTCGGTAGTGCCGGCGGCCGCAACAGCAGCTCCTCCCCTTAGTTACTGTTGCTATGTCTCACAAGCTCCAGCCAAAACATCGCTAAGGTTGGCGATAGCCTTCGTAACATTTTACCTATTTGCTATATTTCGCTGAATGTCTTAATTTTCATCTCCTGACGAGCTTGTGGGACAAGATGGCAACATTGCTGAGTCCTGATTGGTTTATAGTGCTTTCTAAATGACAAGTGCGGAACTTTGAATTACTATTTTTACTCACGAATCAAGGAACATTTTAGTAACTTTTTTAATCCGTATACTGTTCATATGATTCGTTCACGGAATGTTGTACTTTCTGATGTAGGCTTCCAGCCATTTCTCTATGACCTTTTCGTTGTTTTTCAAAAACTCGATGTTAGTTTTCACAGTCTCGACTGCCTGAATTTGAGTTCGTGTCTCCACTCCAGATGATGCAGTTACTTTCTTGTTAAACTCAATAAGCTGTAACGAAGGAAAAAAAAATACGTTAAACAAAATTGTACATGTATTCTTGGTTTTCAATCAATCCCGCTCCAATGGCGGTTAGTACGATTTTATTTATTTTACCCTATATTTAGCAAACTTCAACAGGTTGTAGACAATGAAGGATTCAAGCAAAACAAAACTATTTTTCGCAGTATTACTCTAAATATGATAGGCTTAAGGGCATTTTAACTCCTGGAAGGGAACGTATAATCGGGGGGGGGGGGGGGGAGAGGGTCGAGTGATCCACGGAAAAATAATTCCTTGGTAGGGGGAGGGCGGGGGGAGTGGTATTTTCTGAAACTACAAAATGCAGTCTTGCTGGAAATACAGTTAACCTCGTTGTGATGTATCGGCCTATTTACTTGGGAAATGATAGACTTAAAGTGTATATAACCCCAAAAAAATATTTTTATATCGATTCTGTATAGTGCCCTGACTAAGAATTCGAAAAAATAAAAGTGAAAAAAACTAAACTTCGACGATTTTAGTGGCGTCAAAGTTAGCGAAAACATCCATTTTGGGCTTCCTGTTTCAAATTGGAAGTCAGCGCGAGTCTTGGTGAGGGCTTGGAATTATGACGTCAATCGGGCGTCCTTTTAGTACAACCACCAGAATCCTTTGCACGGTTTCATTTGTTCCTATAATTTAGACCATTGTCTTGTTATTCTCAAAGGAGTTGGAAAATCTGAATAAGAAAAATTCAAAAAGGAAAAACATCCTATTATAGTCTAATCAGTAGGAAATAAATTCCATCACAAGAAAGAGCATATCGAAAATTTACCAAGTTTGGTGACATTTCATTGGATATTTAGCATGTGGTGAGCTTGAAAAAGTCGTAGAAATAAGAGATGTATGGATCCGGAATTGGAAGGACGCCTTACTACATCACGTCACTAGTCTCCAGGCCCCCAAAGGGAATTGAAAACTGACGGCCACATGTTCTGGTTCTCGACTTTGAAAGGCCGTAAAAAAATTACAGTCTAGTTTTAGCCTCCCATTTTTGCTTTAAGTTCTAAATAATGTTTTAAAGTTTCAATTTAAAAATTAATTTTTGGGGTTATGGGCACTTTAGGAATTAAGCATTACGCTGGATAATTTCCAGAAAGAAGGAATTGGATAGTAATAACTCTCAAAACAAATAATGTTGCGGGAGAGGGGGCTGTTTCTGTTTCGAATTTATTTATACGCAACTAATTCCCTGACGTCGCATTACAGTTGGGAAGTACGTGAAGTTTGATAGAGACATGAAGCAAAAAGTATATGATCATAGACCAAACGAACATGCACTCGACACACAATAGGGAGTTTAAGCAACGGGAGACGATTTCCCCCGGGCGTAGAGGGAGGTTGAGTTCGCGGTGTCACAGACATAATTACACAGAAAATTATGCTGGGAATTTTAAAATAACTAAAACCCTATCCTGAACCATAAAAAACCCTAACCGGTCAGTAAACAAGATCTTACCCATCTAGAGCCAGGGTTCTCAAGAAAAGCTCGCGAACTCAACCTCCCTCTACGCCCGTGGGTAAACATGAACGCGCCATCTTGGATATGTGACGTCAAAAGTGTAACACATCACCGCACGTTCCTACATGTAGTTTCTCACTAGACTTCACATTGTATGTAAACTCTTATTCCCTTTTCCCGAAGTATTCGTTAATATGAAGAAGGAGCATCGCTGTCACATCTGCCATACGTCATTTTGTGGCTATGTCAACATGCGAGTTAAGCGTTGAGTGCAGATAATATATGAATGTAGTAAGAAGGAGTCTCGGAACATTAGCATATCTTGCTAGAGACCTAATCAGCATCATTCATCCGCGGATAAACAAAACAGAATATGTGTGTCCACTTGTGATGTGACAGCAAGATCCGATATTTAACTGCAAGTGAGCATTCTTACAACAAAAATCACGGATTTTTACCATTTATAATTCGACTTCGACAACATGAACGCTCGAATGTTCTTTTTCGACGAGTAATTCTGCATTAGATTCGAATTGGTAGTATTTCACTGGTGTACATGCCCTCTAAATACGACAACATGGCAGTCATTTTGGTGTGTAGTTGGTCGAGTTGGTCAAGATTTCACGATTTTAAATATGACGACCGTAGACGCAGGTTATTAAAGTTTCCATGTTTATTGCAGTTTTAGGCAAACATGGGAATATTGTAGGAAGAAAATAGAGGTGAACACATTTTTGTTCACGATGTGATCACGTGGCGAGCAACAATTGATGAATTTTGATGACTGCCTCGTGACCCTGAATCAGCCAATGAGAACGTGCGTTGTGTCTAGAAAACTTATGGCTGTGTAACAAAGTGTGATATTTACCTCATTGAGCTGAAATTCACTTGAGAAGTATTTACTGACTGTAGGGATCATTCTGTTGTAAGCAAAATGTATGCTGGGGTATCTGGAATAAAAAAAATGAGCCGGTAATAATTGTATCATACATCCCTACTTCAAAACGTTTTTTTCAATAATTACTTATATACAGCAAAGTTCAATACGTTGTTCTATATTACAATATCCCTAATATCACTGTTTTCTTGGAATGTGGAACCCCTGATGATAACACACTTGTATTCGTATTTGAAATAGTACGTATTTCAAAATAGAATGGCAACAATTAACGTGGATTACAAATTAGCTTATTCTATGAACTTGACAGTGAACCGATTTCAAGTTCTCTAACTTTCTTTTCATTTACAAGCAGTATTTTTCTATCTCACGAATCTTTGCTAATATACCTAGAAAGCATACCCTGCTAATCGGAGTAATTATTTTCTATATCGTCATGTCTGAGAAAGTTTATTATTTGTGGATTGACATATATAGCCCTATTAAAGTGCGTATCACCCTTTTGCAATTTTGATAGCTTATGAACCTCCGAAAAGTTTTGAGTACTTCTGTGAAGAAAGTTTTGGTTTAAAGTGAACACTCTATGTTCTACGCTTGTTTGAAATCACGTGTAAATGTAACCTTTCCTGACCCTTTCCTGACCCGCGTAAGTAAAAGCCTGGATCGAAACCTGGGTATAGACGTCATCTCATTAATGCATTATTCTCCATGGCGCCTTTTTATCACAACAACATCGATGCATAGAAAATATACACAGTTGTTGAGTTGTTAGTAAAGAAAAACATCATTTTAGTCAACATGTTAAGTATTTATTCGAATGATTGCAAAGCCGAATTAATTATATGACGTCAAGATGACGTCTATACAGGTATCGACCCAGGCTTTTACTTACGCGGTCATGGGTCAGGAAAGGTTACATTTACACGATTTCAAACAAGCGTAGAACATATTAAAGTATTCACTCAAAACCAAAACTTTCTTCACAGTAGTACTCAAAACTTTTCGGAGGTTCATAAGCTATAAAAATTGGGAAAGGGTTATAGGCACTTTAAGTAACTTAAGTAAGTATTTTAGTCACTCGGTTGTATCTATATTTGTATTCAGTGTAATGCGAAATAAAAATCTCCCCAGTACTTACTTACATTTTAACAATTGTGTCCCAGTTCATACGTATGAAATCCCACTCCATTTTACGACCAGAAGGATTAGATTTTGCCACAGCTCTAATAACATCCACCAAGGCTGATTTCGGAAATTTCTCAGGATCCAGACTATACTGCAGGTATCTGTTTGAAAACAAGAAGATATGCCATTTATTTGTACTGTGCATGTACTCTGTGCTCATATACTCATGTGCATGTACGGGTGATGTTGTTGCTTGCTTAAATAGGCGATGCGACTTTCTGACAAACTGTCGCGTCCCCAGTGCGTGTTCCCGCGCCTGCGACAGGATGATAGCGTACCTAGCCAATTCTCGGTGGGCACGTGACGTCATCAAAATTCTAAAATATAAACTAAAATATTAGGTACTTATTGACTGAGTGGGAGGGCCGGACGGGAAAGTATTTGGCTCGAGGTCATGACGTACGGACCGAGCCGTACGAAAAGATCCGAGAGCCAGATAGTTTCCCGTCCAGCCCGACCTAACTTAGTCAATAGGTTTTTTTATCATATGACCATATTTTTTTGTAGATCAAACCGCAAAACAGCAAGAAAAATTTGTGCCATACACGTCCGGCCCTCATCACGTGACTTCAGTTGTAAATGCTTTTGAAAGGAAAACGCGCGCGGGACCGTACGGGTCATATGATAAATATAAAGCTGTTCTTTTAATATGATTTAGATATCGGTATTCTCAGTATTCTTCGAAAAGTTCACTTGGATACGGTGATTCCTTTTTGAGTTACAGTATTTTGAATTTTGTGACAGCCCAGCTCAGCGTGTTTCCTAAATGTCATGAAAATCCATATAATAATTATATTTTGGCCAGTTTAAAATGGTAAGACTTGATTAACCTTTAAAAGTGATATCTAAAATGTTTTGAAGTGAACGCTAATCATATTGATGTCAAAAAAGCTGTACACTAACATGGCCGCCGCATACTAATGACACTAAATTGTTCGAATATTTTTTATCCGACAGTTCGGTTACAAAGTACTCTATTACTCTAAAATTTCGGTCATTCCTATGTTTTCACCTGCTCTATATATACATAATATTTAAAATATTTTACTAATATCAGTTATTTCTTGAGGCAATTTTTTGCCGCCCACCAAGAATAGGAAACTTAAGCAACCAGGACGGCGACGGCAGTGACGACGGGATGTAGAAAAGTGTTTTATGCCGAAATTTGGTGTTTACTCCATACTTCGTTCGTCTTTAATTGTTTCTCGCAACCAAATTTTCTAAAAATATGATGAGTATAGACGGATTGACTATCTTTCGTACGCTCGCGTTCTCTTTAAAACGTTAAATGTGGGGATTTCACGTTTTTTTTGCAGACAACGGTTGAAATGTAGGCGACTGCGTGCAGTTACTGTATTTTGTAATTAAGGCGATTGTTTTATGAGGTCGTCCTAGACGTTGCTGTCGTGGTTGCTTAAGTTCCCTAATAACTGAAAGCCGGAGTAAGTAAAAACATCGAGGCAATAGTTATATGTACCAAGTCTTTAATGTCACGGTGTTGCGTCTTTAATGTGAGTGTTGCGTCCATGAGTCATAGAAGTTTCTATTTCCGATATGCTAATTATGCGACGACATGTTGAGGACTCGTTTATTATACTAAAACGTACTGTCAGAAATATACATATTTTACTAAACATCCATGTAATATTTGGGCCCTATATCGTTGATTTTACCAAATAATTTGCATAAATCAGAAATAGTTTCATTCAAAAGGAGAAAGAAGTGACCTTTTGTTGGCCTCACATGTCGTCACGTAATTAGCATATTGGAAATAGAAACCTCTATAACTCATAGGCGCCACACACAAGTTAAAAAATATATTATAAGTTCAAATGTCTACTTGATGGAGAATCGATTTTAATGATAAAAAAATTGGGCTCATATGCACTTTAAGGGAAGACACAGAGGCGCAGCTTCGGATGGTGGGGGCAGATCATTTCAGAGAAAGATAATGGTTATTTCTCGCTGTAAGAAACCTCAATATTCGAATTTCAGTTCATTTTCATCAGTGTTATTTAACAATTATTCACCGAAGTGGAGGTGAATAATTGTTTTAGTGTATACCACACTGCAGGTGAATAGCCAGCACCAAATAGTTATTTTATTTTCTGTCAAATGGACGAAAACTCGTGCGAGGTGATCGCTGCTTCGCTCGGAGGTGAATATGAAATCATATTCACTGTTTGAGTAGCCAATCAGAGCGCGCAAAAAGTGATATTCACTGGTGTGGTATATACTAAAAGAATAAAATATATAGTAATGAAACAATACTGTGTATTGTATTGGTATGGTAATGACAATAGTAAGATGAAAGTTATAAAAAAGAGAAACATTTGAATATAATTTTGAATGCAATTTTAAGCTGTTGGTTTAATTACAGTTTTCTACAGTACGCAATTTTCGAAAGCATGTTCCTATACTTCATAATTATTATAAAAACGAAAATGTTTGAAAAATAAAATTGGTAATTCAAGTACTTTAATTTAACAAGTTATTTAACTTTAATCCTTTCTTCCCTTTCTTTTAGTAATCGGATTTTAAATCTCTTTTTGTTGTGTACAGTAAACAATAGGTTGGATGGAAAATGCGGGGTGCGGAGTATGGAAAGTGCAGAGTGTGGAAATTGGAAAATGAAGAGTGTGGAAATTGAGGAGTGGGGAGAAAATAAGTAAACAATCGAATGAAAGAATGAGGGTGTATCAGGATATGAAAACTCACTACTGTATAAGCAAAAACTATTCCTGCGACTCGAAAAAGTTTTACCTTCTTGCAGATCGAAAAAGTTATAGGCGTAAAGTTTGAAAATTTATGCAGAAACCTTTTATGGTAGGCAATGCCTTGCCTACCAGTATAGGTTTCTGCTTAAATTTTCAAATTTTGCAACATTAATTTTTTTTTTTAATTACACAGATGCTAATATGCTCTTTCAAGCCAAGTAGCGAGGATTATGTAATCTAAGCAATTTTACTGTAATATGACTGATAAGAGAGCTATGTGTGGCAAACTCTAATAAACATGTTCTCTCTCGTAATTAATACCTTTTACCCTGACGTGATATGAAATGATACAATCAGTCTGTTCATGATTTGTTTGTTCTTGGTGGTCCGTTCATGGTCTGTTTTCTAGGACTGTATTTTCTAAGGGCCTGTTTACATGCAAAGCGCTAGGGTTACCCTAGCTCCCGGGTCAAAGATAGCCCGGGTTTACATGACTAGGGTAGCCCTCCTAACCGAGTCACGTCAGTAGTACATGGTAAATTTGCAGTTTGGACAAGGTATTTCAGTTATTTCGCGTAACGAAATCAATTCTTTATTGTGGCCTCTGTGTCGAATCGTGCATGCCATGGGTGGCTCAGTGCCCTCTTGGCGGTCAAGATGGCGGCCAGGTATTGACAAGTTAAACAAATATAAATAAAATATCGCTCAGTACCGAGATAACTGAAGACACTGAACGTATGAGGGTTTTTCAGAGCGGTAAATAAAACTCCATGGCTTGTAGAGCATATTAGCATCTGTGTAATTTTAAAACTGTTGTGTAAAGTTGTGACCTTGCGAAATTTAAAAATTTAAGCAGAAAGCTATACTGGTAGGCAAGGCTTTGCCTGCCATAAAAGGTTTCTGCATAAATTTTCAAACTTTACGCCTATAACTTTTTCGATATGCAAGAAGGTAAAACTTTGCATACTTATTTACACATGTCAATACGCAAGTCGTGGGATCAGTTTTTGCCTATGGTGAGTTTTCATATCCTGATATACCCTCATTCTTTCATTCGATTGTTTACGCAACCGTGTTTGGGTTCATCCAGGGTAATTATTTGATTATTTCTCCTCATTTTCTCCACAATCCCCATTTTCCACAATCCCCTTTTTCCACTTTCCACACTCCTCACTTTCCATACTCCACATATTCCTTGCATACTCCGCACTCCGCACCCCGCACCCCGCACCCCGCACCCCTCATTTTCCATCCAACCTAAAAAATACACCTTTGCCACGCTTGGACGGGTTGGCCAATGAGAAGAAATTGATCCCACGCTAATTAGGGACAGACCAATAGAAAAGTGATGGTGGGGGAGAGTTAAAAACAAACAAAAAATTCGCGCAAAGAAAGGTTGTTGGAAAAAAATTCATGCACACGGATAGTCCAGAGGAATAAGAGGAAGAATGCGACAAAAAAAATCGTGCACTACATATGGGCAAAATAAATCCCCCCCCCAAAAAAAAAAACACTTCTCTAATGGTTCACCCTTAGTATTCAAACCAATGATGGACGTCGGCGGGTACGTAGTATCATAGCAGGCTCAAATTTAAATCAGCAAATATTTTAAACAAGCATGCGTACTTTATGCTTTTATAATATATACGACCATGGGTGTGGACACCGGTTAAATCAAACAATATTGCAACTGGGGACAGAGTCTTCTTTTCCTCTCCAGTTCGCGAAGCGATTACAAAAAGGGAATTGTGCTCACAGGGAAGGAACAAAATAGCCATGTAAGACCGCGTTCACACTTGGTGCGGCGCGTTGCCCGCCACAGCTTTTCGTAGTCCGCATGCCAATATTTGAGCACGTCGCCCGAGCAACGGGTACAAGGTCCCTTCCTTGTACTCAGGCACGGTTTCACGAACGACTGAGCATTATGCACGGAGCCTCGTATTGATTCCTTTGTACGTAGGAAGTGAGGCTTATCTCGGAAGTGGGCTATTTTCACAAGTGCCCAAGCATTTTAACCACAAAACCCTTTCAAAATGATAGAAAAGTTGAGATGATGGAAGGAGGATTAAATGCGATATTGTGAACATTTGTTGATTCTGGGCAACAGTAGTCTAAAATGCTCACAGTATCATGCCGGTGCTCGACCACCAAGTGTGAACGCGGCCTAAATGCATATGTACCTGCTCAAGATCCAGGGCTCCTTTGGTGCCGCCATTGCATTCATGAACTTCTGTTGTTCCGATGCAGATTTACCCTTCAAGAATTGATCAAACACAAAGTTCCATTCTTCCTCCCCTCCTGAAGCGATTCCATAGTAGTACACAAAGGATCGCAGATTAGGCGGGACACTAAGAACGTGAGAGATGATACATGGTTATTGGACAGGTCTGGGGTCAAAATGGCAAATATTGGCCAAGTTAATTATTTCGTCGTACTGCTAAATCAATTTCTCAACTATAGCGCAGACAATAATTTCGGAATTGCTAAAGAAGAGCTCTTTCGAAAGTTCCCATCGTTTGGAGTTTTAAGAGAGTTGAAATTCGCCTCCTTTCATGATATTTGTTGTGAATCGTAGGTTCGTGTATTGTCTGTAAATGCTTCGCTGGAATTGAGTCAGTGACATAACTTGGTTCCAATTATTCTTGAAGAACCGACAAAATAGCAGGTTCAACTAAATTTCATGTATGTTTCCAGTATGCTTAGCTTATTTTCATTCCAGAAAATCATTTAAAGATAAGTTTATATTGTCCTTGGTATTGTCTTTGGTGTGTTTTGACTAGTGTACAGATATAAATAAATTTGTGAAATTCCGAAAATATTACATTCTTTTCCTTGTCATGCTTCCCTTTGTGCTGCTTACATCGCCTTTTGACAAACGGTTTTTGTTATGTTAATTAACTTCTGACATTACTTTTACTTTATTAGAGCACTCTATATGGCGAATCAAATAGTTAAATCCCAAGTTTTGTAAAGAAACGTTGCTATATCTTTTGTCTACCCTCACCGTTTTTTGATATGACGATGGGAATTCTTATTTTTTGGGGTCCGAATCTGGAGTTTTTATGTCCGCCATTACTCGAACCCATTCCGTGACAGAGCCATGACAGAGCCATGACAGAGCTAATTTCCAGCGAACGTGACGTCATCTTCTCAACACAACAACATGCGGGGCACGTTTCACACAACATTTCGCACGAACTTATAAGTAAAGTACATGTTTTTACTATTTTTTTCCAAAAAGGAAAGGAAAGAACGAAGTCGTTTGGAATGGAAATACGCATTTACAAGATCGACGCGTCGAGAAGATGACGTCACGACAGCAAACCGCTGGTCGAAAATCTCGATGTATTTGGAACACACTTGAATAATGGCGGACGAGATTTCAACGGTAAACTCTCTGCAAAATTCATAGGTTAATTTGGTCCTTTGGTAATATTTTTCAATGATTTGGATATTTTCGACACTGTGTGTCGTTTTGGAAGACAAAAAAGTAGAAAATAAAATGGTCGAATTTCGTCGTAGTGGCACTTTAAGTCGTTTTGTGTACTGATCTTGACCTTCGTGTTTTTCGGTTGTTGTTCCGACCGAAATGTTTCACACAACTAGGCAACAGGGTAATTATCTTCGTCATCACCGTTTTTCAGTTGATGCATTTTCCCCTTGCATGCTTACTGGCTCTTCTTTTTTTTCGGTCAAGTTTTTTCGCCGGATTGGGTTACATGTGGCGAGTGGTTATCATGGGGAAGGAAGGGCAGGTAACCCAATCCGAAAAAGCAGGTTAATTTTCCCCTTCGTCGAGAATGTACGGGTTTTATTGCTATTTTACTGTGAGTCGCGCGCGCTTTTGAAAAATCCTGAGCGGGAAAGATTAAATAATCTTGCTCGCTGAGCAACTAATCAAATTGCTGCATTCAAAGCCATCTTTCCCGCTCACTGAGCTGCCATAAAATAACTTTCTAAATGACACATGACATAATAAGTGTACATACGGATAGGCATTGGGGTTCTTCATCCAGTCGTTGAACATCGATGTTGCATTCCTTGTGCAAGAGCTAACACCAGCCTCGCAGTACACCTTGAGAAATATATTTCTCTTGTATCTTAAGCGAAAAAAAAAAGCAAATCTTACAGGAAATCTAAAGAGTCGCGTAGGTTTAGAACATAAAAGCTCTCCTTATACCAACAAACTTGTTATTTTTGTTATTCAATTTTAATGGAGTTTAGCGGAAAAATGACGTCACGACGTTAGCACCTTTTAAGCCTTTTCCATTGTGAGATATGTAATAATAGGCCATATTTATATAGCGCCATATACCACAGTCTCATGGCGCTTTTACATATTACTGACATATCCCGTCAGTGAATTTTTCGGACTGCTTTTACGGCGCAATGGCTGCCACGCAGTTTACAATGTTGAGTATGTGGTTAGTACAATGGCCAGGCTGCTGTACCGGGTGACAATCCCCTTCTCTTTTTCGAGTAGTACAACAGGTAACGATTGTTTCTTAAAGAACATGTCTAGATAACTTCAAAACTGAAGTGGAGGAACTGGAATAGCTTAATTGAATCAATATATATATATTCATATTTAAATTTCCAAATTACCGCCATTTTGTGCTATTTTTAGATTCTTCCTTCGAGGGATGTTCATATCAATGTATCTTTACGTGCGTAAACGAGAAATAAAGGGAAGGGAACGGTACACGTGATCTGAAATGTAATGAGGCACTATTCAAACGGTATATCTTGACTAGTCGTGCTTCTTTAAGAGGGTATTGGTGTCACGTACGACTGGCGGTTTTTGCTCCTCTACACAGAAGCCATCTTCTCAACAGAACCACGCTACATTCGACTATTGATTCCCGTGGAAGTTTAGCTCCTGTGATGTCTTTTTCGGTGAAAACAAATATTTTCTTTTGACGGGACTGTCGAGCTGTTTTATACGAAGGACGCCATTACTATTTTGTTCTTCCAAATAATCCATAGATGCTCTGCGGTCGCAACTCGAACCCAGTTTCCCGCTCGATATGGAAAAGGAGAATGGCACTCCATTGCATTGAAGTGAGGCGTTCGGGTCAATACCGCTGACACTGCTATTCGTAGACGCCACTGCAATATCAGCTAAGATTTATTGGTCTATTGACCCTTCTCGCATGTTTTCGCATGGCGGCCATGTTGTTTAGAAACAATAAACTTATTTGCAAGATCAGCCTCGAACTGAGCACTTTTAGAACAAAACAAAGGTTGTTATCCTGATGGGAATCCACATAGCCTCGACGTGAGAATAGCCAATTGAATAAGAAAAATACATAACAGTTAAGTTACTATTTATCATTTACTGTTATCTTACTTTTGATTGTGATCCCCGACGTCTTGAAACCCCAGTTGTTCATACTGAGTCTTTCCGTGATAAACAAGATATCTCTGTTAAGAAAAACGAGTTGTTAATATTATACAACAAGAATTGTGTCTATCTTAAACATTAATCTGCTGATATACCCTTTATCATTCATGAATTCCTACATTTACAGACCGACTAGAAATGTTACGCTTTGTAATATCTCTTATCAAAATAGGCCATATAGATCACCTGGTCATGGTAGCACAAAATGGATCCAGAAATGGAAAGATCGTGTCACAATTAACAAATGACGCAAGTTTGACCTTGCTAACACAAACATTGTTAAATTTAGATATTTCAAAAGTGTATCATTGCTTCAGTTTTAGAGATATTAAGATGCAATTTGCGGCAGTTGCTAATTTTTGCAAGGTCTTTCTGTTTCCAGCACCATTTTGATCTGGCGCCAATATATTGATTGACAAGGTCGCATGACCATTGATGCCAATTGACTATTCTTCCTATAAATACTGTCTCTACCGTTTTACATATCACTTTCAAATCAATTAGTATTGGAAATATTGAATGATGTAGCAAGAAAGGATTTTTAAACATGTCGCAGCTAGCAGCTCCAAATTAGACTATTTTATGAGAATAGACAGTCATGTATGACTGATTAGCCTCGTTTTGGTATTTTTTTCGCATACTGAAAACATTCATAAATTTATAAGGATGTATTGTTTACTCTACAAACTTATAAACATTACTATATAACATACAGTTCCTGTTAATTTGCACAGTTTATCCTGTATTGTACGCTAAACGAACCCGCACATTTTTAATCAGCGGAGTCGTTTTTTAGTATCCAGGCTACCACAATCAATACAATTGTTCCTCCATCTTGTTTTTTTTTAAGTATACTGTTTTATTTTTCCGGGAAACTTTGAAGGGCTTTCAATTCGTAGCCAAATCTGGGGATGGTGAGACATACACAGTTAAAGAAACTATTAATTATCTTGATGATAACTTTGCTATTTCCGATGATGGGTTGACGTCGGATATAGAAGGTCTCGAGGACGACGATTTGGAAGACATTGAAGATGTTTTGCCTGAAGAACAGGGAGTTTTGGCTGAAGGCGAGGGTGAATTCCTCAATCTTTGGAATATTGACATTGAAGAGGGAAAGAGGTAGGCGAAACAACGCAAGATTTGCTGATCTTTAGTAGAGCAACATAACAGGCAATTTTGCAATTCCAAACTTTGATAAAGTTGGCTTCCAGGATTATGCCAGAGGAGAGTTGGGTGACAAGTCAGTCGTGTATCTAAAATAAATTTCAGTGTCTCAACAATCAAAGTGTACCATATAATAATTATTTGTTCTAGAAATGTTTAATTTCTTATACATTAGTCTATTTTTTATGAAGATAATGGATTCTTCATTACAAGTATAGAGGAATTACACACAAATGAAATGCTCATATGCTGTATTGCATTACATGTAACCCAATATTTACTGTTAGCTGACACCTGTCAATCAATAAGAAATATGTAAATAACCAAACGTAATTATTTCCCATTTATTCATAAACAATATATACAAGCATAAAGGTGATAGCTTTAAAGGTTAATATTTGGCAATGTTTTTATGAAAAATCAAAATATTTCAAACAATTAATTTGGGCTTTAAAGGTTATATAACCAAGTTACATTAATGATACATTATTAAATTGTCTTTTTTTATGGACTTGTGCAATAACGGAAAATTGTGATGGCATGAACGTTTAAATAGGCTTTGCTTATAATTACTATTGGACTGATTGGTGTTACTTGTACTATTCTTGTTCAATTGGACGAAATATCATTGGAAAACTATATTTGAAAGTGTAGAGGTCTAGCTTCCAGATACCCCGAAAATAATAAAGCTGTTATCACGAAACTAAATTTTCAACATGTTTAAGGAAGGAACCGCACTATAAGAAATTGAATTTCAAATTCAGAACAGTGCAGTCCTGCAAAAAGCAAGTAATCAGTCTTCAGTTAGAATACTAAATTGCTGAAGGCAAAATTAAAATAAGCCATGAAAAAGTAAACAGCAGCAAGCTAGTTGCTCAGAAAGTCCTAATAGTATACAGAGGGTAGACATGCCATATGTGGTGCATTGGGACACTATAATGCAGGATACATAAGTACCAGCCCGTAATTAAGCTTAAGTAATTAAGTAACCCCGCTTACCAGAATTGTATCATCTATGTTGATCCCTTTATAGGACCAATATTCCAAATCGACAAATTTGTTGAATAACTGATGGCCGTTTAAACAAACACACGGCATTTTCTAGAGGATAGAACAAGTTTTCCAAAGCTGCCATATTTGTTGGATTTGGTCGCTTGTGGCCAGAGTTATGGCAGTCTTGATACGAGCAATATTCTGGTTTTAGTGTGCGAACATGGTGCCAGAGGTTTCTGGTCGAAAAGCCAAATTTTCAAGAAGGAAACGGAAACCTCAAAAATGGACTAAGGGACACATCACACCTGAATAATACGGTTGGTATTCTGTTTTGAAGTCTTCAGTTTGCCATTTTTTTCCCTAAGGTATCCTTATTAGATTTGTGGCAAATTCATATTTAAACCTCCCATCTCTATGTTTTAGCGGTAATTCTTCTGTAAAAAGTAATGCTTTCCATGCTTTGCCGAAGATCGGAAAAGGAAACTTCAAAATGTACGAGTTAGCTTAGAGGGTATCAAAACTGATTGCTATTATATGTAGGAATTACGTCCCGGCAGGCCAATTTTTAAGATTGTACCGCATTTCGCGAGAAATAAGGAACATGTTTAGTATAGGGTCGGGTGGAACTTCTCGAAACGAGCGACAGTATTGGCCTACCCAACAATAGAACATAATTAATGACAATGGATGACATTGGCAGTAAGTATCGCTATCTCTATACATTTATCTGCAAATTTTCACGACCCATTTCACAAATATGTGTCAAATATGTGTTGCGCAATAGCATGTCTCGAATTTATGGCGATATTTTAGAACCGTTTACAAACTCTTTAGTGTATTTTTAGACGTTCAACTTTTCAATTTGAATTTCGCGCGACACCAAACATTGGAGATCACTCAAGCGGAATATCACATGTCGCAGAGATTTGAACAGAGATGTTCACATGACAAAAGCTGATTGTCAATGATAGTGTTTTTTTAAACTGGCTGGGGATATTTAACAGTGTGGGTCCTTGTTTAATTGTAGAATATTGACCTGAAAACAAAATCCGGCTAATTACAAACGGAACTGCATGTAAAGTAAAGTAAACTGAATTAAAACCTGGTATATCCTAGTGCCATAAGCATAATCACAAGCAACATACACAGACGTAGTGCCGTATTTATCATTAGCGGTGCTCTGAATAGTTCACTTTCGAGATATGCCTCACTTCCTACATAAAGAGTAATCAATACAAGGCTCCGTGAATAATGCTCATTCGTTCGTGACAAACTACAGACGTGCTGTAGTCTTGTCACGATCGACTGAGCATTATGCACGGAGCTCGTATTGATTATTTTGTATGTAGAAAGTGAGGCATATCTCGCAAGTGGGCTATTGCTCACAGGTGTGAGATAAGAACAAGCGCTGCTAATGAATAATGCATTACTGAGTCTGCGCATGTTGCTTGTGCTTAGGTCGCTACTGAAAACCAGGCTTAAAGGGGCTATGTCATGGTACTCCGCATGTATCGAGTAATCGCTCGGTTGATGGCTGTTAATTGGATACAAACAGTTAAACCTCCCTCCCTCAATGCTTTATTGAAAGGATTTTCAATATTTTCTCTGGAGACTGTTTATATACACTGTTTGTTAGTCATTTTTGCATATTTGCTTTAATTTTAAGCATCCCACATGGCTGAGAGGTTCGTTAGTTCAAATCAAAATCGGTGAAAATAACGTTTTCCGGCCCGGAGCGCAAATGTATAGTCTATTACCATGACACAGCCCATTTAAGACAAATGAAACCCATACAAAACATACAACGCACAACACACGACTCTTACCATTAAATAACTGTGAGCTCGACCTGATTTCGGTAAGATATCTTGGATGTATTTCAAATGTTTGACTGTGATTTGCCAAGGAACAAATTCAGTTTCTTTGCTCAGATAACCAGTCACAGAGAACGCCTTGGTGTAGTTAAGCTGACGACCCCTGAATACAAATACAAATAGTAAATGCATTAAAGTATTTCTCATCAATAATTAAACCAACTATTGAATGGCAAACCGACTATCAGAACAAAACACGAAATACATGGACGAGTTTAAATTTCAAAATGAGTATAATTAATTGAAAAAAGTAGTACATGTTGGGTAATGTTGGCCGGAAATCATAATCATGCTGTAATCAATTGTATAAGTTCAGTCCAAAGTGCACTATTATTTACCAGTAGGTAAAGCCAACAGACGAGCATTTCCTTTGAGATGAATTCAATGTATTTGGGTAATGGGCGATAGTAGCAAAACAAAGGCTTAAAGCATTCTTAAAGATGAAAAGCACATCAAGATATAAGATCAATCTAACGGAAGAACAAAGCAAGCATTAAGCCTGGTTGTTGAGAATGACTCCTTATTTGTCATTTTCCATTTGCTTGCGCTTATGCTTACGTTCGCGTCGCGCTAGTGAAAAGACAATACGGAACAAGGGATTATCTGACAGCTGATAATCTTTGACCACTCAATTCAAAACACTAGTTATATGTCCCTCTCGCGTAAATCGCATGCTGTCACGATCACGCGAAAATGAGATGACGGAAGCTGCATGAACAGGATTAGTAACTAGAGAATATTGCGTTTATTTCACGGTTCGTTTTCACTTGACACAAATATATTGTGCTTGCGCTTGTGCTTCCGTTGCTCGTGAAAGCCAGGCTTTACTGTTACCTAAGTCTTAATTATGCGTGTTTATACATGTATAATTACGGTAACGCGTGATACAAACAACCAGTTGAATATATCGGTAAAATAGCCCAACTAATTTATGCATGATAAGATTTATTAGGCGCACACAATGCTGAGGTGAGGAATATTGGTATCGGTTATCTTAGGTGAAGTTATTTTCGTAACTTCCAACATTTTAAATTACGCACGAGACACATGTAATTACGACATGTATTTCTGTGTATTCAGGACCGTATCCCTCCTACAGCCCGTCGAGGTTCACCCAAGTTACTACAAAATCGATCACTACGAAGCGAGGCAAAAATATATAAACCAGCACATTTTGTTTAATTCGCTGTCAAATTTAAAGAAATTTTCGTACGTTAATCTTAAAATGAAATAACGTATTTAGGATCAAACACGTTTGTATATTGACGTTATTGTGACGTCATAACGAACGACTCCTTTTAAGGTCAAATTCTGCGTTACCTACACGTTTGAAATAAAGCATGTTATCACAACAACATAAATATGTGTTTTTGATTACCGCAATTTTAAAATTTCTACGATTAATATATGCTGAGTTATTAAGAACTGATGATTCCTGTGACGTCACATTTTCTGACGTCATGGGTCTGACATCAGCCATGCTTTCTAAATTGAAGAAACATAAAAAATCAAATATTGCGGCTATTCAGTGTACAGTAAGTACATTTCCTCTTTAAAACCCGAAAAATACTCGAATAGTTATTTTTAAGACGTTTTCAAAAATATATGACGCCATAATGACGTATCCTCTTTTTCACTGTGTATTTTAAAGTATTTCCTGTCAAAAATTGAAAATTCTAAAAACATACGGTTGTGGGTACCGATTTACTCTTGATTGCTAGATTGTCGTAAACAAATATTTTACACTCTAAAAGATGAATGAATAAGTTATTTTGTAAATAGTTATGTATTGAATATTTCCCGCCAAATTTTGGCGGGAACATTACAAAATTTAATTTAAAAAACGTTGCTCCAATCCAACTCGGGTTTTCGGTTTCTTTGTTGTCAACATGAAGGGAAATCGAAAATATAAAATTTACTGATGTTAAATGTAAATGAAAACATCGAGAAACCTATTATAACTGGATACGTCACGTAACTATGACGTCATCAAGATGTCTACGGAAGTTCAAATCATCGGATTTTATTTCGGTCGTCCGTCTTCATTCTCCCACAAAAATTCAATCTTCTACGTTGGAAACTTTTGAAAACATAGCAAAGTGACTGATTTTAGGGTCATTTGTGCCAATCGTATGCAATGGGACGGACAAAAGAATGCAGAATACAACTATAACCTTTTCACGGATTTTTTTTGTTCTATTCCAACTGTGTTTCTCAAAATGTAGGAAATTCCATTTGAGAGACCTAAGATGTCCCCCCCCCCCTCCCGATTACGGTCCTGGTATTTACATGTGTATATATATTGGTCATTCTATTATCTATTATTTTTGAGATCTGTACAGCACCCGAAATGATCCCGTGCTCCAAATGATCCCGAACCCGAAATGATACCCAAATCGTATCCGAAATGATCCCGAACCCGAAATGATCCCCAAATCGTACCCGAAATGATCCCCAACCCGAAATGACTCCCATCAAATACCTGAGATGACCCCGAAATAATTTTGGAAACGGACTTGGATTGGAGGGTAGAATTCCGGAATAGGCAAAAACAATTTTATACTTTCTTGAAAAGAAGACAAACAGCACAAACAAAAACAACAACAATATGACGTCATCGGTCACGTGATTCTGATGAAATATCTCGTTCCAAATAAGCAATGTTTAGTACTGTTTACAGCTAGGAGTAGGAGCATTGCAGGAACATATTACTTCTAAAATAAGACTCAGTTTTTGAGTCAAGAAAAACGTGATTTTACTACAGGCCAAAAAAAACACTTAAAAGGTTTCCTTATTTGGAATGATTGACAGGTTAGCGGCTTTCCACAGAACAAACATTTGAGAAGCTATTTTTTACTTCGCGATGTGTCGTAACACGCTTATTTCAATTGCTCTCTTCTGTGTATTTTTCTGCGTTTTCACGGTAATCGTGAGGAGGAGAAGATAACGGTGATACGCCCAAGAAAGAAAATATCAAGCATGCAAATCACATGTTTACCTTTCGTGGTGCTACGGAATGATCGGCATGCAAATGCAGTTTTATTCTTAGCTCATGCATGGGTTTATTACCAGAGACCATGGTCTCTACGGTCTCTACGGTCTCTACGGTCTCTACAGTATAAACCCGCATATTCTGAACTGGATTTGCGATTTTCTATCGAATAGGCGCCAACGTGTTAAGCTTGCAAGTGATTGCTTCTCAGAGTGGGAGTCAGTGCCGGCAGGGGTACCTCAGGGTACCAAATTAGGCCCCTGGCTATTCATAGTTATGATCAATGATCTGAATGCCCCATCCGCAAATGGTATTTTCAAATATGTAGACGATACCACAATTCACGAAGTAATAAAAAAGAACGAATGCAGCCACGCACAGGAGATAATTAATCGTGTAGATCAGTGGTCTAAAGAGAACAGATTTGAATTGCATCCAAAGAAATGTAAAGAACTCAAAATCTCGTTCTCTAGAACACAGAGAATTTATGACACCGTTACGGTAGGGGAGGCAACTCTTGGTGAAGTGGACGAAATTAAAATTCTAGGTGTAACATTACAGAATAATCTTAAATGGAACTCTCATATTTCGGACAACATCAAAAAAGCGTCAAAGAGACTATACTTCCTAGTTCAGCTTAAGCGTGCTAATGTTTCTGCAGACGAACTTGTCCAATTTTATACTGCCTGTATTTAATCTGTGTTGTTATATGCCAGCCCGGTATTTCATTATAGTCTCCCAGATTATCTTAGCTGTTCACTTGAACGAATACAAAAACGAGCCCTACGCATTATATATGGATACGATCTTTCGTACTCTGACCAGCTTAACTTTTCTGGTCTATGTAGCCTTGCGGACCGACCGTAGGTCACAACTCTGCCAGAGTTTATTTCGGAGGATACTGTCGCATCCAGAGGGAAATCTATATGGCCTCCTACCGTTTAATCCCGGGGGGGGGTACTCCTGTTTGTGACGTATTATGTATGTGCCGCCCGGGTGGGTCAGGGTTTTGAGCTCAGTTTGGGCAGGTAGGGTCAGGGTTTTGACCTGATTTGGGCAGATCAGGGTCAGGATTTGAGTATAATTTGGGTGCAGTCAGGGTCGTGGTTCAGTATTTTTTAGGCAGTTCAATTTTTTAGCTACTATGTCAAAAAAAGACATTCTGTTGCCGCATTTTGATCGCCTGCCCACATGAAAGCACCGAGGTTCCCATACATCGTGACGCCGCTAATTCGTACTTCAGTACTTATCTATGTACTTCATCTGCTGATTTGTTTACCCAATGCCACGTCCCGACTTGAAATGTTCCTTATTTTGCATGAAATCCCGGTACGCGGTATACCGGCCAGGATATATATCCGACCGTGTTTTGAAAACAATTTAAAGAAGGGGCAATCAGGTTTTTTTTTCCCAAAAGGGGGCAATCAGGGTTTTGGAGCTCGGATTGGGTCAAACAGGGTCAGGGTTTGAGCCTCTTGGCCTCACATACATACCCATTTTTCATGTAAGTACCCCCCCCCGGGCGTTTAATACAACGCGCCCAACTGTTACCTTAAGGAGTAGAAATCCTATGTGTATACCATCATGTAGAACTAATATATATAGAAACACCTTTATAATATCGGGCGCAAATGATTACAATAACAATTGTAAGTAACTACAATCGATGTATTTAGAAATTTTTAATTGTAACATAGCATTAGTTTAATTAGAACAGTATATAGTATATCCTTCTTAAAACTTAGTGAACTTATCTAGAACCATATTACTGTAAATCTCCGTAATTCAGTTTTTGCTGTAAGTGAGAAATATTTGTAATAAACGATCTATCTATCTATCTATCTATCTATCTATCTTGGTTTGTTGCTACTATAAAGAAGACTCTATCGTTGACGTGAAAATTTGTCATATTTGAGAATCTTTTTCTCAAAACTGAGGCAGTTTATCTCCATTGTCTTGACGGTTTTGAGGGTCATCTCATTAATTGAAGGTAAAAACAAGAGGCCCTGAGTGGCCTTAACTCGGGCCATCTATAGCATGTACTGCATGGAGTTGTAGCATAATTGTGTCAACATGATTTGTGCTAGAGTAGCCAGAGAATTGGTTCTCTACTGATGCTCTTGTCTGTCAAATGTCAATGTGCAAATGCCCCACGCATTCTGGGGGTGGGGGGGGGGGGGGGGGGGTTAGGTTAGGGTATGCCTGGGGGGGGGGGGGGGGTTGGAAATGATAGAGCCATAATACACACACAACACACACATACATGCTGTGCATGTACATTTCAGCCACAATTTCCCTCAATTCTGTAGTTTAATATTACTTTCTTTTCAATATTATTGTTCCTTGAGGGTCGTTAGAATTACAAAGAAACTTGGTATGGGTGATGTTGATTGAAGTGCAATGGTTATTGAGTCACTCAAATTTGATGAATTGTAATTATATCAGCCTGGTGCAGTACAACTATGAGAAATCAAGCAATTTAGAATAACAAATTCCACATAATGTTCCTATTCATTGTGAATAGTTAGGTAATGTCATTCTGCATGTGAAATAAAGTCATCTTTTGTAATTCTCAATTATTAACAAACCAGTGGAGACGGCTGACATTCAGGCTAAATTCTCAATACAATATTTTCGATTGAGATCATAAACTACAATACAATACAATAACTTTTATTTAAACACGATGAAAGATTAAAGCGTTACCGCTTGTGGGGTCGTGTATAATACTAAAATAAACTAGTTAACTATATTCAAATTTTACATTAAGTTATTAATCGTCTATTTTAAAACTAACAAGAAGCCCTGAGTGGCCTTAACTCGGGCCACCTAGAAATAGGTTAATTTATAATACATAGAGTTCTAGCATATTTTTGTGCCATAACATGGTTTGTGCTAGGGGAACTGGATAATTGATTCACTACTCATGCTCGTGATAATTTACATATTATGAATGGACCTTTTACAGGAATGCAATCACATGGTTGTACTAGATGGCAAACAAATCTTAATTCATATATTTAAAGGCACTTGTATGAGATTGGTAGTGTTATTAAGAAAACCTGTTTGTAAATGCTATTTTTCACCTTCTTCCATTTCTCAACCCCCAAAGGTGGTCATGGTCCCTTACGAGAGCTTCTAATTACAAAGTTTTACTGATAATAGGCCCTTTACAGGACAAGAGCAAGCCAAAATTAGTAAAAAGCCCAAGTTTTAGGTTCATATCTTTAAAACTGAAGGAATGGCAAATTTTTGAAAACTCTATAATTTAGCTTACTTTAACACTGAGACTTTGTGAGGCTGTTTTTTGCTGACTGGCAAGAAACATGTGCATATAATATTTTAAAAGGACCCTGTCAGATCGAGAACTGAGAAATCGCGAGAAATCGGGTCATTTCTACTATACTTTCCGAGAGGTTAATAACAATGAATAACAACACAACCACAGTCAATTGGTATAAAAGTTATGTTGAGTCTAGCTACTTACATTTACAAACTGTTGTCTCACTCTTAGTCTTTATAGCCCTATTAGTATTAGTGTTGATCAGATCTTAGCCATCTATGTCACGAGTGGATCCTTGAGTGGATCTGGATATGTGATAAATTCCCGTCCAAAGCCCGTGAAACACCTCTCAGCTTTAGAAAAGACAAAAATCTTGGTATTGCACTTGAAGGATTAAAGGTTTTGCTAAGTCAAAACTCTCACTCGTCGCCATCTTGAAAAACCTGATCTTCACATGTCACATGGCTGGCGCAACGTACGTGTCACGTGACCAGTCGAAATCTGATTGGTCGACGGCGCCAAAACTCGACACAAATAAAAAATTAATAAAAATAAACACTTGCGATTTCTGACTCGCGCCAGCCGAAGGCCTGGCCCGAGTAATTAGCATATTACGATCGTCGCTAATTTGGAAAAATCGCGAAATAAAAATTGGCTTCTCAAATGTTTGTTCTGTGGAAAGCCGCTAACCTGTCAATCATTCCAAATAAGGAAACATTTTAAGTGTTTTTTTGGCCTGTAGTAGAATCACATGTTTTTCTTGACTCACAAACTGTCTTGACTCACAAACTGAGTCTTATTATAGAAGTAATATGTTCTTGCAATGCTCCTACTCCTAGCTGTAAACAGTACTAAACATTGCTTATTTGAACGAGATATTAGCGAATTTCATCAGAATCACATGACCGATGACATCATATTGTTGTTGTTTTTGTTTGTCTTCTTTTCAAGAAAGTATAAAATTATTTTACCTATTCCGGAATTCTACCCTCCAATCCAAGTCCGTTCCCAAAAATATTTCGGGATCATCTCAGGTACTTGATGGGAGTCATTTCGGGTTGGGGATCATTTCGGGTACGATTTGGGGATCATTTCGGGTTCGGGATCATTTGGGGCACGGGATCATTTCGGGTGCTGTACAGATCGACCGTGAAAGTTTCAAGTCTCGTTTGGAAAATTCCATTTGGCCGACCATCCATCATAATTTAATTAAGTGTAGCCGGTGAAAGCTTTGTACGAGACAAGACTCCGCGTTTGATAGACGGTCGGCTAAATGCAATTTTCCAAATGGCAAATGTAAATAAGCACTGCCTACCTGGCGAGATAGAATGCATCGAAAATTAATCCGGCACGATCTGATACTCCAAATACCTATAAACAAATAGTTGTGCATAGTATTACTACCATAATATTATTTAACATGTTAACACAAGTACTGACTCGAAAGCATACGATTTTTCGGACATTTCGTTCTCGTTCTCGAATGGATTAGGACACACCTCCATTTTACCTACGGAATAAAAAATGTTATTATATAAGCTACACACACAGCCCAATTTTCACTCAATTTTCAAAATTCTAGGTCTGGGAATTAAAGCCTTTCTTTAGTCAATTGGAAGGATTTCACAAGGCGTTTCTCGTGTTTTTTCGCACGAGCTGAAGAAAACTGGGCACGAATCAATAACGCATGGTTGAATCTCAATTTTACCGAAAGGGTCAAAAAGATTAATAAATTTCGCGCATTTTGAGGTAGAAAAAGTCAAAGTTTTGATAAATTGTGGCATGGGAAATGGCTTCCAAAGTTTCAGCACTGGTACTAATTCTAGTCCTAACCTCTTTGGTCACTGTGGATGCGGTTGGAGAGAGATTCGATGGCGAAAAGAGTGGTTTTGGAATGCTAATTGGAATTCTCTGCCTTCGTTTATGATCAGTCTGAATAAGTAAGTCTTAATTAAAATATATACTGTATTAAACTTTAGGTGGTTCACTGGCTAGTGGAGATAAGGACTCATTTCTTAATAGTAAACTGAGAGTATTATACTCTGTGGAATTATAAACACAGACGGATTCGCCTCGTAAGACCAAGGCCGGAACTGAACTATAAGTTTTATTTCATTACTGACATGTTCGATACATTTGGCTGAAATTTTCTAACCCGGTATTTTACTCCTTATTCTCACAGCTACAGTCTGGTGTACAACATGACATGTATCTAAACATTACAAATATACGGCATATCATACAAAGCCAATACGTTACGAAATTAAGCCCAGTTACAATTTAAAATCATAGCGTGTTTTGGTTTAGATTGAGAGTAATACTTGTGACCTACACCAAAGCTAGACACATTATTCGTGTTTGTACAATTTCCAACATGCCGTGAAACAGGAAACAGCGTGTAACAAACATGAATATAGCTAGGCCGCTTAGAATTTACATTAAATTGAAACATCTAAGAGGCACTTGTGTTAATTTGTTGCTTTCATAAAAGCATTAAAAGGCATAGTATGACTAAGTGTGGTAATCAAATAGCTCATTTGGAATCATTTGCTTTAGCTCAGTAACTACTGTATAAAATTCATTTAGAAAACGTTTCGGTGGCCGGAACTCTCTTTAATCTTTCCGCTATCTTGAAATTTGATGTCACTGCGCATGCGGACTGACAAGTATTGTTAGGAACTCGTGTTACGCTCACGAAATAGCAAATGTTCCACTTTGTATGGAATGACTTTGATACGAACGAACAGTCCAATTCGTAGTTCTTGACCGTCATTTTAAAAGGTACCCAAGCCTTATTAATTTGGTGAAATCGAGAAGAAGTTGACTCAGCTTACATGTAGTTAGAGACTTGTATCTAGTTAGTATATAGTTAAAGTGCATATGAGCCTTCGTGCAATTTTCATAGCTATGAACCTCCGAAAAGTTTTGAGTACTTCTGCGAAGACAATTTTGGTTTACAGATAATACTCTATCTTCTACGCTTGTTTGAAATCGTGGAAACGTGACCTTTCCTGACCCATGACCGCGTAAGTAAAAGCCTAGGTCGATTCCCGAGGTGACGTTATCTCATTAAGACATTATTCTCCATGGCACCTTTCTATCACAAAAACATCGATTTTTAGATAATATACAGTTTATAAGTTGTTAGTAAAGGAAAAAAAGTCATATTAGTGAAAATTGTAAGTTTTTATTCAAATTATTGTAAAGTCGAATTAATTAAACGACGTCACTTCGGGAATCGACCCAGGCTTTTACTTACGCGGAAATGAGTCAGAAAAAGTTACGTTTCCACTATTTCAAACAAGCGTAGAAGATAGAGTATTCTCTGTAAACCAAAATTGTCTTCGCAGAAGTACTCAAAACTTTTCGGAGCTTCATAGCTATGCAAATTGCACGAAGGCTCATATGCACTTTAAGGTTAGAAAACCACAGCAAAAACCGTGTACAATCAATCCTACAGCCAGACGTTGAATCAAAAAACAGATCTTGATCACCAAGAAGAAGAAAATATAAAAATAAAGTGTCCGAAGACTACTGCAATGCTGATTCATCTAAACGTTCCGAAATAATTTTCAAAAATCTTCCTTTAGTAGCCCACCGCCGCTGTAATAACATAAGTGACATTCTGGTAAGAGCTCAGTTACCTAACACTACTAACACCTCTCCACTTCCACCCGGCTCGGCTTATCGCTACGGTAAAAACTGCATTACCTGCCCTTACATCGAACATGGCCTCAATCAATACACTTTCAGTTTCCTCCACTGGCGAAACTCACCATATCAAATCTCACATTACATGTAATACTAAAAACGTAATTAATAGCACATGGCTCAATGTCACTACTTTAATTCACAATACTTCGGAAAACTGACAAAACGATGCCTCAAAGACCGTTTTAACGAACACAGACGACCTGTAGATAAATCTAATATCAAATCTAAACCTACAGCCGTTTCTGAACATTTTCTCAGCCCTAACCATTCTAATATGTTAGAATCTCACTTCCAAGCCAATTTTTTGTTTAGAAATTGAACCTCATCTCTGATTGGCTAAGCTACACATTAACATGTCCGAGTAAAATCTCAGGTTTGACGTATACGTTTTATTGATTTCAAACTCATGGTAATGAGATTATCAACCGGCTGAACAAGAGGTCCTCTATTCTCTGATTACCTTATTTTAAACATCACCGTAAACTGGAAAGGACCGTTTCGGCCCCTAGGGCATCATTTTTGAGCCAGAAATGGCAGGAATAGGACCATTTGTGGCAGTATTAAAAAAGAGGCCGTTTTGGAATCTTATGTGACGCTACTTTTGACCCAGAAATGGCACATTATGTTTGGGTCTGTTTTGGCACTGCATAAACGGAACTATTTAGGATCCATAATAGGAGCCATTTTCGCCAATCCAATCAGAGCTAAAGTTGATCCCTTCATATTCATGTTGGCCCTGCAATGTAATCATTAAAGGTACAACAAGTGGTGAACCATTCGAATCTCCCCAGCTCAAACCTCTGAAACACAACAATTGTACACATACTATAACAAACATATTACTTTAATTCGTCAACTTAAATGGTTCAATGTATAAAACAGACTGCAAGCAAGTCGCTACACATGTACATGGCCGAGCGAAGATGGAGCACGGGTCAAATTTCCTTTACGAAGGGGATGTGGGTGGGAAAAAAAGAAATATAAAGGGACTGCGCGCAGTCGTTGTCCAGGGAAATCGTGTTGAATTTCCCGTCGAACCAGCAACGGAAAGTTTCAATTGGTTGATAAGGCAAAGGAAAGATGGGCGGAGAGATGTCAAATCAATCAATCACTCTCATGGTTTTTGTAAATTGACAGCTTTTGAGTTATCAAAATGGCCGCTAGCCAGGGGACCAGCACTGCTTGTGAAATATTACTCAAAAGATGAAACTAAATACACACTTCGCACATACTAGGTAAGATAGTTCGGAATTCAGAGGGATATTGCAATTGTTTTCACAGTGTCATCGTTCAGGGAAATAACTTCACTTGCTTGAAAACAGTATATGTACTTTCCTTTGTTATAATACAAGCTAAGACATTGCTGTTGTTGTGGATTTACTCGGCTAGCACTCGTGATATTCACAACAATTTCGACCATGCGATAACGCAAAACGTGGTCAATACGAGAACATACCACCGTATAACTATCGTAAATGTGTTAAATCCTGGATTAACGATAATCAGGCATCTAACAACTGGACCCAGCTAATAGAAACCCGGAGATCGTAGTCAAATAAAACCACCATCTTTCAACACTCACATTGTGGTCAGCCTTTAGCTGTTTTGCCAGTTCATCCCAATTGTCTTCATCATAGTTTGTGAGGTAGTATCCGTTATGTCCAGCGTTGCCCTTGATCCAAGTGCTGCCGTGCCAGACAATAGTGGCTAAAGGAAACAGTGGAAGTAGGGAAATGTGGAAATGATTTCGTATATTTTCAGTTTTATTTAAGGGTTAGAGACTGATTTAAGTGGCATGCTTTATCGTCAAATTTAGGCACGCGCTGACTGTACGATGAACGAAAAATTATGAATACTGCATGAGGCCGAAGGCCGAATGCAGTATGAAGAAATGTTGAGTTCATCGTACAGTCAACAAGTGACTGTATTTTCCGATAAAGCACAAACATATAGTATATAACCCTTTTAACTCTTTGTCGTCCTATCGTGTGTGAGCTCAATTGGTGAAATCCTGAGTGCTAACTAAACCCTCCCCCCTCAGTTCCAGTTTGGCTAGCCCGGGGTAATTAAATACTGCTGACTTGTTAAGCCAAGGGCTCAAACTTTCCCCACAATGCCATTCGGGAGAATTCTACGTACTGGTCGACGGTAGGTATGGCTGCTTCGGTAGGGTTTCCAATGAAATGTGCTCTAATTTTGGAGAAAAATGCCACTGTCAGAGAGCTTGAAGACATCGTTAAGTCCGAGGATGGCTGAAAAGTACTTGGTTTGCTTTTAGTAGGCCTTGTGAGGGGATTTCACAGGGTTTTTCCGTTGTGTATGTGATTTCAGACACAGGAAAAAATTCTTCAATGAAAGCCTTGAAATCCTGCAGTTGGCAGTCTTTTACCCCTGCTCAACCTATTAGTATGTGTTTTTGTCATTTTAAAGCAACGGCTTGAGTCCAACCCTACCGGAGTCCCAGAGGGGGGAACCCCTTGTGGAATTTTTGTCCATTACCCAGCATGCAATCGGAGGTGGGAGCAGGAAAATGTGGTCGAGTGAAATGCAGTGCAAACATCGGCGTGGTTCACCGTCGCTTGGTGTGTTTTGTGAAAACAAACCTGCTGGTTGGAAAGATTAAACAAGGTACTGTAACGACTGAGTGGTTATTTTGTGTTTGCTCTTGAGTTCAAGTGCGAATGGGAAGGTTTTTTTGAGCCGATTTTCAGCTCCTCGAAATTCGTGAAAATCGAAGAAACGAAACAATCGCCAAAACAAATGAGCTTTTCTCCATGAGGGGATGGTTGAAAATTCAAACAAACAGGATCAGTGGTTGGCTTATTATACTGGGATACTACCCTGTTTATTTTAATTAAATCTGATGAAAATCGGAAGCGGGGTGAATTTGACGTGTGGAGACTTTAAAGTCTCCTTTTTACAGGGCCGGACGACAAAGAGTTAATATTCAGTGCACTGTCAGCAGTAATGAGTTTCAATTGACATCAGTTGTCAATAACAATTTCATAAAGTAGTCAAACATCCCGGAAGAATAAAATCATTTGTCGGTAAATATCTCCACAAAGAAATGCTATTTCAATATGTAATATTAGAAATATTAAAACAATGAATCAATATGATTGTGCATTTAAATCGAAAGCGTTTCTCTTGGAGCCATGTATTCAAATATCAAGTATTTAGCCGGCTTAACTCCTAGATGTCTACTTTTCTTTAATAGTTTCTTTCATTCGAAAATGACTAACCTGGAGATTCCAGTGATTTGAAATCTTGAAACCGGCCTTCATGTGCTCGGCCCTGATGCAAACATGTTCCACTGATATAAAAAAATCTGGGTTTTCGAACCATTCACTGAATTCTCGCTTCGTTTTCTACTCTTATTGATAGGGTAAGGTCTCGGAAATAAAATCCATTTCTTCAGTAAGACTACTACAATGTTGTAGAAGCTTTTGTTCACTACCACAGAAGTTGAATTGTTGTACTTCCAGCGCTTGCAAAACAGCCAATTCCAACGATAGATTATGCAAATGTTCGCCTCAAAATATATATCTTTTCTCACACAATTTCGACAATTTCATAATTGTCGAGATTTTCACTGTTAAATATGACATTCAGGAATGGGGTTTTCTAAGCCGTCCAAACACGTAAATAAGTGAAGAGCTGGCTGACATGCTCACATGTAAAATGTCTCCCTTCCCGTATGTAAGAGAGGATCTGGGTCGAGTGCTTTGTTCTCCTATAATGCACGCTCGTTAGCCAATCACATGCTTGGATTTTGTACAATGCACGAAATTTGAATATTAATAATTTATAAAAGCATGCACATGCAGGCGAGCATGGACAAACATGTTATTTAAGAAATATAAACATTTTCCGTGTTCCTATAGTTTTATAAAAACACAAGAGGAACTGGTTTGGCCGGGAGAATGAGGAATGGCTATGATCGTCGGAGCAATCCAACATTGTCCGATATCGATTGGCTGAGGCTTTCAAGTAATCTCAATAGTGTAATCTCCCTACATGCTAATGTATTAGCTATGAATGTGGTAAATAATCAAATAAACCCAGTACCAGCAGCGAATTATATCGTACTCTAAATGGTTAGGGGAAGTGTTAGTAGTTGGTAAGCCGAGGCGGGTTCAATCCCTGGTGGAAGGAGTGCTTTGAGGAATGTAGTTGGCCCTAATAGTTAGGGGTACTGATGAGCGTTAGGGTCTGGGTTTGTGTTTGGGCTACGCCAGCTTGCTTAGATTATAATCCAAGTTGGATTCAGCTCACAAATGTAAAATTATCATGATGGCTTCAGCCCTTTTACAAATATAAAATGTGAGATCCGGCACACAAGACTTCACCAAACAGGCACACCATAACAATAAAGAATGCCTGTCTCGGGACGCGCAATGCAATCTGCACCAGACAACGTTTTCTTGAAATAGCTAAATAAATGATCTCTGCTTTAAAGTGCCTTTGAAATGAAAACAAACCGACTGGTGGCCATCTTGGGGTCAAAGTGAGGCAACTTTTGTTTTTGCTAGGTTCGCCTCGCACTTAGGGATATTGGAACGAGGCTAACCTAGCAAATCAAAGGATTGCCTCGCTTTGGATCCAAGATGACCACCAGATGATAATAGTGAATCATGCAACAATATGTATGCCATTAAAATATCCTAATCACATGCATGACGTCAAGTAGTATCCACATTCTTCACAAAATTAAAGTAAAAATATGGCCGACGAGAAGGCTTCTACGAGTAAGTCATATTTACTATAAAAATCAGACCCAAAAACGCACTGTATTTTGTAGTATTTACGGAGAGAAAATATAGATGTGCAAAGCACTCATCGCTACCCATACTTTAACGGCGTATACATTATTCGCATAATTTTGGCAATTATCCCTGACTTCGACACGAAAAAAGATCATATTTAACGGCTCTCCAAACTGATTTTTAATTGCACAAAATGACTAAGGAAATACTAAAATTTAATAAATAAAACAGAAATGGGGTCGGTTTTTCACTTCATAGGCACTTTGAGAATGATCAAATAAAATATGGAAATTATGGTTTTCTTACTATCATTCATGTACATCCACCTGTATTGTGCCTGCGGCTTCTTGTTTGATATATACGTAAACGGAATAATCCATGTATAGCTTAAAAATGAATATATACAAGCATGATAATAAATACTAATAATCTGATTACCTCATTCATAATGGCCGTCACCTAATTTGCATAAATTGGAAGATTAATGTGTACAGAGAAACTATTGATACCACATGAAAGATCATACCTAAATTAGTAATTGACCACAGTCTGAAAGCAATGTTTCAAATTACTGTAGAGTTATTGGCATTTTAAATGTAGAAAATACATGAAAGCGAGGCTGGAAAGGCCTTCATGTTTTTTCTCACACCAATCTCTCTAATTTCAAATCGCTGTAACTTTACAGCCTTTTTTGCTACAACACTCAAATTCTACAGAATCACCAATGTTGTTATGCTCGCAAGGATGTTGTTTAATTTTTCATACATTGAACATGTGGCTAAACTGTTAAAATACAGAGACCACGCCCTTATGAATGAGGTGTATAATATTATTATTAATAATGATAATAATCATAACAATAACTAAAATATATTCACCAATATACACTGAGGCTGAAATTTGGCTGTGAATAGCGGTTTTCAACTTAGTGTCGGAAGTAATTAGGTGATTGCTCTGTTTTTGCGTTTGCTTAGTTTTCTATTGTCTGTGGAACATGTTTTGTGATTATCAGCCAATCAATTTCTAAACTAAAAGTAAACATTGTTTGTTCCCCCATGCAATAATGTTTCCTTTTAGCGCCAGTTCTGTATTATTGCGCTTACGTTTCTTGTGATCGAGGTAAAGTTACTGTACTTGTGCGTGATAAGTTCAAGTAACACCAGCACGAATTATTTTACTTCAGTTTGTGATTGGCTCAAATTTTGCGTTTGTAATTTCTCCCATATTTGGCTGTGTTAACTTTTGTCTTGCTTTTACGACACTCAAACGAAAACCGCTCATTGAAACTTAAAAGCGCTTTAAAGTGCAATTTGTTATGATTAAAATAGATTCTCCATCAAGTAAATAGTGGAATATTAAAATATTTATTGATTTGAGTGTTGCGTCTATGAGTTATAGAGGTTTCTATTTGTGTGATGTTATACGAGGACTCATTTATTATACAAAAACGTGCTGCAGCAGAGAAGATATATATTATTTCTACAGATCCATGTTATATTTGGGCCTTAAATCAGTGATTTTACTAGCCTGAATTTCAGCCGTCTCCTCCGGTTCCTTCCTCCCGAGAGAGACGTCTGAATCCAATAGCCGATAATGCCGTCCAGTGACGTCACTACCAGAAAACCTGGTAGTGATCTTTGATTGGTTCATATTCTATAATTTCGCATAATTATCATAATTATCAGCCGAGAAGACGGCAGGATTCACTTTGGACTCGCCATTGTTGATCGTTGAGTTTCAGTGGAGTGGTTGTCTTTGGCAAAGACCTTGAATTCGTAAGGAAAACATCTGGAAATGGATTGAAAGTGTCCTGCACAATAACCGGCCGACTGTCCTGTAAACATGTACATTTTATCGCGTCGCGTCCGCGGGGTTGTTGATAATCGATTATTTGTTCACACTCGCAATGGTAAAGAATGTCGCTACTCTCTTCAAGGAACTGTTCTTTCCCGTAAAAGAGTCTTCGTATTTCTTCGAAAGTTCTCCATTATCCTTTCATGTTTTTCTACTTTTCTGCTGCATCATTTACATAGGTAATATCTCGTACGGCTGTGTCGATTCGAACGGCAGATCGCGAGACATGTACAAAGATCAACGGAAAGACAAAGATCAACGGAAAGACAAAGATCAACTGTACTAATTGCCTCGAAATATAATATAACGATTTGTTGCTTCGAAAAGGTTTTCACAACAGTAGTATAGTCGGCGTCAGTTAAATACCACTTTTTCTTGTACAACAAAACTCAAAAGGTTGTGAATGTTATGGACGCCTTGTTTTCTTGCACAAGGGGCGTCATAAAGTGAATTCAGAAATCCACTTCATAACGCCCCTTGTGCAAGAAAAAAGGCGTCCATAACATTCACAACCTTTTGAGTTTTGTTGCACAAGAAAAAGTTGTATTTAACTGACGCCGACTATACTACTATGGGGTAACTAAGGGTCATTCAAAGTGTCACTAGACATTCTTATACGTAAAATCCAACTTGATAATCCTATTAGAGATATAATTACATATAGTTATATCGACATCGATTGCTTGTACATAAAATCCAACTTGATAATCCTATTAGAGATATAATTACATATAATTATATCGCTGCAACGTCCTTACACATAAAATCCAAATTCGAGTACCTGTTAAAGCTATCCTAACACATAGTTATATCGAAGGGAGAATGGTGAGACCACGTAGTGAACCACTTCCACGGAGTCTAGCTCGAGAGGCAGGTGCCATTCTAGAGGAGAGAGATGGAATGCTCGAGGGGATGGAGATAGGTCGCCGTACTATCCGATGGCGCTTCTTCCAAGGTGTGGCAGGAGACTTGACTCCTAGGATCATGGAAAAGTTAGTTGCAAAGGTAACCACCAGCTTCTACCTACGCTATAGCTACACCTATCGCATTCGCAATGTCAATGACGGACGCGTGCATGGGTGAACATCCTAGAAGATGCAGAAGAGTGGATCAATAGCAAGGAGACAGCTCGATTGAATCCCGACAACATCACTCGACCAAATACCCAATGGGCCTTCGTTCGTTGGATCTACGTAGATGTCAAAGTCGTGATCGATCGTCAGCTTTTGTTGGGAACAGGTCCACTGCCCCAATGGCTTCGCCTTAAGAAAGGAATGCTTGCCCTTGATCGATATGGCGACAACCTATGTCTTTGGCGCTGCCTTGCCATGCATGAAGGAGCAAGAGTAGATAGGTGTTGCGTCAAAGCTCGAAAACTTGCCCAGAACTTCTATCGCCTGACAGCACCCACACAAGACGTTCCCAGAACTTCCTTAGACCAGCTGGAGGAAGTCGAGTTACACTTTGGAATCGGTATTCGGGTGTATGAACCCACGGAGGACGGCGCTTGGCATCTGACGCGACATGCAGCTCACTACAAGCATACGATGACGATTGGGATATACGACGGACATGCCTTCTACATCAAGAACATCAACAAGCTAGGGCACATCTACGTATGTAACGATTGTAAGCAACGGTTCACGAAAGCCTCAGACCTTCACCGTCATGCAGATCGTTGCAGGCGTGGCGAAACAAAGATCGTTTGCCCCGGAAAAGTAATCACAGTACCCCAGTCGGCATACGAAAAAGCCTTCTGGCCAGAGAGCACAGCCAGCAAAGTCGCTTTATGCTGGTTGGAACGCGAAACCAAAAGGATTGGACAACACATTCATCATGCAGCTTGTGGGCATGGTGGAGAGCATTGGATCGAAGGAGCGCCGGTCGACGGCTACGAACCTATTTCGAAAACCATCTTTCAATTTCATGGATGCTATTTCCATGGCTGCCCGAAATGCTTCCCTAGGGAAAGGAGGCTCTATCTCAAGACCTGTGAAAGAACGGCAAAGCTACAAGGAGCTGGTTATACAGTAGTGGAAGCTTGGGGTTGCTCTACAAAGAAGAAAAACAAACCGGTCCCCACACCAACACAAACTGTCTACCCACACTTCATAGTTTACGATTTCGAAGCCTATCTCGATACAACGAAAGGAAGACAACCAACAGACCACCTGACCATCGAAAACGTCCATGTCCCAATATCAGTATCAATTGCCGACACATACAATCGAAAGTCAACCCACATCTGTCGACGCAATCCAAAAGAACTCATCGAAGCCTTCGTCGAAGAACTCCAGCGAAGAGCGAAAGCGATCCAAGAAGTCATTGCAGAACAGTTCTGCCCCAAGACACCTGAATTCTCTTTTGACACCCTACCAAAGAAACAACAAGCGAAGATCGACGAATGGATCCGCCAAGTTCCAGTAGTGGGATTCAACTCTGGCAGGTACGATCTTAATCTGATCAGGGAGCACTTCGTAGGAATCATTGCCGACACCTGTTCAAAGATCCTGGTAGCAAAGAAAGCCAATTCCACTATGTTCCTATTGACCCCAGATTTCCGTTTCCTTGATGTGATCAACTACCTTGGACCTGGAACTTCTTATGAACGTTGGATCAAGGCATATGGATGCGAATCGCAAAAGAGTTTCTTCCCATATGAGTGGTTCGATTCTCCAGACAAGTTGGATCACATTGGATTACCAGACTATCCAGAGTGGGGTTCGAAGTTGAAAAGAGAACATCTACTATCTATGTCAGAGTTCGAAGACTGTGAGTGCACCTTTCTCGACAAAGGAATGGAAACCTTTGCAGACTGGCTACGATACTACAACGACCTAGATGTAGTTCCATTCCTAGAGGCACTCGAAAAGATGCGAGATTTCTATCACGAGAAAGGAGTAGACATGCTGAAAGACGCAGTGTCCATTCCAGGAGTCTCACTACAGTTCCTACTTCGAGGTAGTGTAGAAAGGGGAGCTGAGATGTACGCTCCAAGTAAGGAAGCCTACCGCATGCTGAAAGACGCTGTCGTGGGAGGTCCAAGCATAGTGTTCACCAGACTCCACGAAGCAGGAGTGACTAAGATTCGTAGTCATCAGGGAGGAACTAAGACTTGTCGTAAGATTCTTGGATACGATGCCAACGCCCTATATCTTTCTACCATGGAATTCGAAATGCCTTGTGGAAAAGAAAAGGTTGTGCACTATGACGATCCAGGTCCAGCCACCGAAGGATTCGTTGAATGTCTACTTGGTGGAACGTGGTTTGGATATGCAGAAGTAGACATCGAGATACCAAAGAAATTGTGGAAGGAATTTGAGGAGATGCCACCCTTCTTCTACAACAAGAAAATCCCCAAAGAAGCAATCCCTCCAGAAATGTTGGCCTACCTCACAAAGACAGGTAGAAAGCTCAGCGAGGAAAAGAAGTTAGTTGGAAGTCTCTCTGGAAAGAAGTTGCTACTCTATGCTCCTCTTCTACTTTGGTATGTAGATCACGGCGCAGTGATCACTGCTGTCTACCGCACGATAGATTACGAACCCAAAGAAATCTTCGGATGGTTCGTGGACCAAGTCACTGAGGCACGTCGTATGGGAGATGAAGATAAAGGTGAGGCTTTGCTGGCAGATGTGTTCAAGCTGCTAGGAAACAGCGCCTATGGAAAGTTGCTCGAAGACTTGGGACGCCAAACAAAGGTCACCTATACAAAAGATGAGAAGGTTGTGGACAAAGCATTGCGAAGTGTTTGGTTCGAAGACCTGGAAGAGATTGGTGATGCATATGAACTCGAGAGCCGAAAGGACCAGATCCAAATCAAACGCCCTTTCCAAGTAGGTATCGCTGTGTACCAGCTCGCAAAGCTGCGTATGCTTGAGTTCTACTATGACTTCATCGACAAGTACATTGATCGCAATGATTTCGAATATATACAGATGGACACAGACAGTGCCTACATTGCCATCTCGGGAAATAGCCTCGATGAGGTTGTAAGACCGGAACTGCGAGAAGATTTCGAAGCCGAAAGGAATGAATGGCTAGCTTGGGACGAATGGAGCAGTCGTACACCAGGACTCTTCAAACTCGAATTCGAAGGACAGCGCGCCATTGCCCTATGCTCGAAAGCCTACTACGTCGATACAGGTGGCAGCAAGAAGTATTCCGCTAAAGGTATGTCTAGACGGCACAACGACATTTCGTGGGAACGATTCAAAGCAGCCCTCCAGGGTAGTATCGACATGGCAAATAACCGAGGCTTCCGACTATCGCCAGAAGGCATAGCAACCTACAAACAACGGAAGCTTGGGCTATCGGCTTACTACGACAAAAGACGCGTTCTTCCCGATGGAATCCACACCGAGCCAATAGAGTACGCTGTTTAGCGTCTAGGTACAAACAGAATTCCTTTTGGTGGTAGTTCTGTATCCCTAGGAACGACTTGTAGCTCTTCACGAACGAATCCACGTTTGGGTGCGTCCTTCTCCTTCGCAAGGTAGTAAAGCACAGGCTGTCCCGAAGATACTACACTTCGCGAAATGGTGTATATCTGCAAACTCCACACAGGATCAGTAGCTCTACGTTTTTCACCTCCTTCCAATTCTCCTGGTGCATAAAGATATCGAACTAGAACGTCGAATGGTAGACGCTCTTCTCTCAATCCAACGGTGCGCGAATACGTAGGAGTCTTCAGATCTACTTGTTGCGCCATTACAGAATTAGAAGGCTCTTTACCAGTCAAACGAGTCACCTCACTGTTCATGGCTTTGATAACCATTGGTAAACGAATTACCCATTCTCTACTACGCTCATCTGATCCTTCCGAAGTAAGCACCATCTCTTGTGCATATTGATATCCAAACAATCTCTCAGCTAGAGTCCTATTTGCTCTTTCAACAAAACTTTGCGCTCTATGATTACCAGCCTCACCTCGTTGAACTTTCGTACCATGTAGTTCTAGCGTTTCAGACATACGTCCCATGAATTCTCTACCAGGATCTACTTGCAAAGTCTTTGGCCATTCTAGTGGACTACGTTTATAGATTCGTTCGAATGCCGCAGCAACTTCACCACTATCTTTAGATGCCAAAGGTTCGGCTTCTTTGTATCGAGAAGCTACGTCGATTACTACCAATGCGTACTTGTATAGCTTCCGTCCACGCCCAGGTCGATCGTGTGGTAGAAATATCAAATCAGCTTGGTGGACTTCATTTGGTTTCGATACAGTCCAATGTGGTCGTGGAATGTGTTTTGGTGGTGGTAGATATATTTGCCACATAGATTGCTTTTCCAACCAACTCCTAGCCACGTCTTCTGATGCTTTCGCTGCTACCGATAGCTTGCCAATTGCAGTGTGACCTTTCCAATAGCCCATAGGCCCATAGAAGATATTCGCAAGTTTAGAATCCATCATACATCTATACATTCTAACCTTCAACAGATGAAAAAAAAAGGAAGAATAAAGAAAGTCGTTGCGTGACCCTCTTCATTCTTCCTTTTTTTTTTTAGTAGTAGCTTAGTAGTAGCTTAAGTAGCTTACTAGTAGCTTAGGTAACTTACTAGTAGCTTACTAGTAGCTTAGGGCAACTCACCAGTAGCTTAGGGTAACTTACTAGTAGCTTAGGTAACTTACTAGTAGCTTAGTAGTATCTATATCCATTTACTAATAGTGTATCCAACGCCTAGCATTCCACCCCCAACGTAGAGCAACTCACCAGTCTTCTGATTGTTTGAGGGTTTGTAGTAGTCAGATAAGCGGGGTTCTTTCATCTCTTTGAGATGTTTAAGCGCCTTACGTAACTTATCGGATCGCACTAAGGCTTCGTTGGTATCTCTTTGATCGTTGTGTGCTTTGCGTTCAAGACCTTCCTGCTCTTGTGCATAGTCATATAAGCTTTGACGTTTGATTCTATACGCTTTCATTTCACGTTCTAGTTTTTCGGTGGCCCTATCGTGTCTCTCTCGTTCTGCATCTACATCACCATCTTTTCCAAGCATTCTAGCTAGTATGCCACCACCAGTAAATGCCGTTGCATTCAATATAGCCCCGAGGAGGGCCATTCCAATTGCTGCCGCCATTATGGTATGATCTTTTGTTTCTCAAGATTTAGGTTTGGGCTTTTCTTTCTTTCTCAAGTTGTTTCTCAAGATATTCCTTTGCGTATAAGCTACCAAGTATCACGGCAGTCCACTTTGCGTAATTCGCTAGGGAAGAAGAAGGATCGCTAAGCATAGATTCCTTGGTAGTCTTTTTTACGATCCACCCAATACCAGCAGCGAGTCCAACGATTTTGACTGCATCGGTTGCCGTCTTCGTCAATTCCTTCTCCATCTAGATATATACTACTATGATCTCGAGTCTTTAAGTGTTACTCCATGTCTAGTGCCGTTGGCTTTGCCGGAGCTGCAGGTTGTGTCGTGCTAACGGTGGCAACACGCTTATTACCATCTACATACTTCTTGTACGCAAAGTACGTGCCAAACAATGTAGCGCCAGTACCAATGACTGCGAGGATAGTCAGGCTTTCGAACCGACCTTTCTCTACGTCGACTTCTTTACATGATTCGCTTTCGCGCATCAACTCTCTCTTTTGAGCTTCTTTAGCGAGTTTGTTGCTTAACGCTAGTGCTTTTCCAGCTGCGACGCGCTTTGGGTTTTTTATCTTAGTTGGTGCAGTCGTCGGAGGATTCGCAGTTATCTGATCCGTCTGTCCTTCCATCTTGCTTCGATATAGTAGGTATATGTGAAGGTTCAACAGTTGTACCAGGAATGACTACGTGACCAGATATGTGGAATAGGACGCTAGCTAGAGCTACAAGGCGACCGGCTTTGAGCGATAGTAGGCCAGTCGCAGCACTGATTTCGTTGCGGACTAGAGGGTCTTCTTGTAGGTCCTTGATCAGGGCTTCTTGAGAATCTATTGGTACTAGGTAGGCAACTAGGCGGGTAGCTAGACGTGTCACACCGTCGACTAAGCCTTTCGTTACTTGCTTAGCTAGAACGGCCTGATACCTCCTATGCAACTTGTCTACTTCTTTCTCAGGAAGTCTAGAGATGTCTCCTAGAGAAAAGTTCTTACCTAAGTATTCTTTCGTTACGCCTGTTGCGGCTAAGATCGAAAGTGATTCACGATTGTCTGACGTAACGTCTAGATCGGTTGGTGGTGGACCTGTTACGTCCTCACCGAATATCTCGAGTATTTCCTTATCAGTCATAATATGTTATAGATGCTGGGAGCTCTAACACTACCTCGAAAGGATGACGGAGACAGAAGCACATGCGAGCAAACTTATGGGATCCAAGTATCATTCGTAACTCTTTACATTCTTGAGAGCCTCCATAATCCTCAAATATCTTTTTACCATCTACGGCCGATGCTGTATGGAACGCTACTACGATAGCTACGTTCTCACGGAAGGGTTTACATATGCTCGTTAGTTGTTGGGACAGCACCCAAACGGAAATCCCTATATGTCGTGCAGAAAAGGCTAAGTCCACTAGCTTGTCAGTTCGTTTCTTTACGTCCTTCGATGCGGCGCAATCGTCAAGAATCAATAGAGTATTGGTACCTGACCAAAATGTTGCGCAAATACTCAAAGTAGCATCGATGGCATCCTGCGGTGGTGATATGACGAAGAAACGAGGATCTCGATTTGCAAATCCACGATAAGTTTTGTTGTGGGCATACGTAGGACAAATCAGTACTATGTAATCGAACTTACCACGAAATGCTCCACGAAGTTGTTCTATGAGAAACGCAGTCTTCCCACAATTCGTTGGACCGACTATGAGTGCATTGAACGGCACGTGCTCTACGAGAGAATCCATCAGTATAATATACTCTGCAGAGATCTGTTCAATATCGTGACCTGAGCATCCGCAAGGACATAGATGTGCATTTTCACATTTCCACTTCCCTTAGCAGTTCTATGTATGCGAATGTCGATGTCCTTTCCACTGCCGGTTTGTGCCAAGCCATCACCATGAACGGTGGAATCTTTTGCTGTGCGACAATCGATTAGAATAGAGAATCTATTTTCAAAGAACTTCTTTGGAGTCATAGAAGTATTGGGTGTACCAAACCAGCTTCTTGCAGCCTCCCAGAAATCTAGGGGAAGCATGCCGCTTGGAAAGAGTCTGTTGGGAATCCCATTGACATCTACTTCTACCTTCAAGATATCTGGATTCGAGAATGCTTCACTATCTCGCGTGCCAATGGTAGGTGGATCTATGAATAGTAGAAGTAGTCCAGCAAAGGATCGTCGTGGAACATTAACGTTTTGAGATATCAAAGTATCAGAGGTTTTAGCGATATCTACTGTCTTGAAGTGAACAGCGTAGTTGTATAGGAATGCAGCACCTATTTCATATTTGTGAAGTGCATTACTAGCCAGCGTTTCGTTCCTGATTGCTTCGTATTCTAGTTGGATGTTGGTAAGTTGGTACGTACCTATCTTCGTCGTATCCGATCCAATTACAACCTCGTTGGCAGACGCTAGAGTCAACTCGAATGTAATCGTACTTTCTAAGGCATGTGGATATAGAACTCCATGTTGTGTCAGAATGTCAACATCTAATGGAATCCTATACTTTGAACCACATGCAGTTAGGAGTGCGTTGTCTGCAGCAGATGAAGTACTTGCGTCACCAGCTTTCGAGCGTAGCTTATTCAAGTTCTCTGATTGAATGCCTTGTTGTATTCTAGACTCTCTCTCCTGCGTAGATAGGTATATATCGGAGTATGTTTGTAGGAGGTCTGGCCTGACAAGGTCTTCTACTGTTTCAGCTCCCATCCTACAGATTCTACGCATGACCAAACAGCGTCCAACGTTCGAAACGACTCTGTTATTCGCATGTCCACCAGATAGTACGATGTCGCCCAATAGCGCTAAGCTGCCCGGTACTAGTACTACATCTTCTGCTAGCTTTGGAACTTCTACGTATAGAGTCTCACCTGGATTGGCAGATGATCGAGTGAAAGTTTTCCTATACAAGTCTCGTGGAGCCTTGAGTGCATGAGGCTCTCTTCGTACTTGTGTGGGATCCAACTTCGATGAGATCATGTTGAATATAACTATATATATAATTATGTTTAACATGGCCTCTGAGGGTAGGTATGATGAAAGAACTGATGAAGCTGAAAGAGGAAGAGACTACGACAACGATGATACTGTCAATGAAGAAACACGGAAATTGGCGTCAGACTCTACGAATGTGGATCCTAGTGAATCACTCAACCTGAAAACTAGACGCAATTATAATGAAGAAGGTGCTCGACCGAAGTATCAGGAAACGTCATTGACAGATGGAGAGCTTAGTGAATTGCTGGATGAGGATAGAATCGAACGGCCTAAATTTAGCGATCGCCACGTATTCTTCGAAACAGGCATATCGGATAGAACGAAACAAATGTTATTCGATGCTGTATGGGAACACTATGCGGATGTAGGGATTCGTGGAGACCTTGAGATAACTAAAGTATGGGATGCCGATAAGGAACGGGGTAGAATCTACCTTCACGCACTTGGAAGTAAAGAGAAGCCCATACCTTTGACCACAGTGAAGGGTGAAAGATACCAAAGTATGGGTAAGGATCTCAAATTTGCCCTAGGCCCTACGGATGCAGAAAGAGCAGAACAAGTCCTCCAAGGTCAAGAAAAGGCCATTGAACATCTCGAAATGGAAGATAGTATACTTCAAGATCTAACGTCAACTGAGGACCAGAAGGAAGCGGCTAAGGAAGAGAAAATACACATCCATAACGAAATAGAATTACTCGAACGTCAAGAAGAAGCCATACTAAAACGTATGTCGCTACGTGAAAGGATCAAATACATTTTCAGAAAGCATGGAATGACCGTTCTTGCAGTAGTAACTTCTATTGGCGCTATCGTTAGTACGATAGTTTCCCTGTTGTCGAAATCCGTACCGAAACCAATAAAGACTGGTATTGATAAAGCAGCAGATGCAGTAAAGAAGGGATTGCAAACGACTGGGGGGTTGTTGAAAGAAATGGGAAAGAAACTTGGACAGATCCTACCTGGAATGATTGGATCGATTGCGAGTTTCATATTTACTATGGCTGGTAAAGCTCTGGGAGTACTAGCACAGAACGTTTGGTTATTCATCGTAGCAATAGTGGTGATCACGATAGAGCAATACAAACGACGTTAACGAAACAACATCCATGCAATTCCAGCTGCGGCAATGGATGTCACTGCGAGATTAATCTCATGTTGTGAGCCAGCCTTTGCCTTTGCCTTTGCCTTTGCCTTTGGTACAGGAACTTGTTTCTTGTGCGTCTCGAGAGGCTGCACCAATTTCTTATCTGGTGGGCCTTTCATAGGAAGAGGTGAATGTCCTTTGCCTTCTGCATTGATGTCGTTAGTGCCTAGCACCATATCTTTCGTAGCTTTCGGGATTGGATTCTTATAGCCATCTTTCTTACCAAGATAGTACACTAGATCGCTTGGCAATAATCGCACGCCTACAGCTATTGCTAGATCGAGCCTCTTATGCGTTGATTTTATAGCGGTAAGATAGTTTTTGTAGCTCACCACTAAGTCGTTTTCGAGAATAGCGTCTTCGACTAAGCTCTTAAACTTTTCTTTGACGTTATGGCTATCTATGATGGAGCCGTTCAAGTCGGCTTGAGCACCAAGCATGCAATGTCCAAAAGCCTCGACAGATCTATTCAACCTACCCAATCCAGCATCTGTCAAACCCTTTCCGATTGGTGGCGTAAACCAATTGTATTGCTTTCCTTCGTGTTCGTCGTTCCGAATAAAGGATACTAGATCGCCCTTGTCCACACTGCCTTTCTCGTCTGCAAATAAGTTATTGTGGTTGGGCCATGTGTCTGCTTCCTTGTCGTAGCTTCGGATTACGTGGACGTTCTTGTAGCCATCACCATACAAAAGGAATACGTCTCCTAATCCGTGATTCCTACCTCCGTGCCATCGGAAGTCTGGTGGGAAATCTGGTGTTCGAGATATACCAAATTCAATGCACAATTTCTCAAGAGCTGCTTTGTTATAGAGGTTATCCATTTGCTTGAAATGAGAGTTACCAGGTAAAGGAACTCCATTGGCACCACCAAGTTCATGCAGAATTCTTCGTATTGTGAAATAAACGTGAAATCGTAGGAACCCCTGAACGACTGGTGGATACGTTTTGAAAATAGGATCAAACAATGACACTCCACATCCAGAAGTCGCACACCACGTTGCGAAATTCAATTGTTGAGGCCAATATTTGAAATCCGGACCATGTAACCAATGGTAGGACTCATTTGCTGTCATATGCTTTACGACGGTCTCCTTGAATATGTTTCGAACGCCTGCTTTGAACCTATTCTTTGAGGTGGCATATATCCATAGATTAGTGAGATCGATATCTTGTGCCGGTCCAGTAGGAGGAACTGCTGTAATAGGATATTTCGCACTTCTATCTAGGGTCAACGTAGATGGGAAACCTTTATGCACATCCCACAATGCGTCATCGATGCGTCTTTGAGTGACTGCAGGTAACTTTGAGACATCATTGCCGTAAATGACATAGCTAGAATCTCCATCTCGAAACCAAATACTCGTCGAATATTTGCCTGGACCGTTCACTTCCGTAGAGACATAGAACTTGTGAAGATCTGCATGTGGATATCTTTTCTTGAACTTTATCCACAAATCAGTATTCAGTTTGGCAATCCTGTCGTTTTCATTGACAAGGAGCGCTGTCTGCTCAGCTTTCGAAAGCCTTGGACCACCCCTGGCAATCTCCGCCACGTCCTCAGCAGATAGACCCTCATCTTCGTATGGTAAAACTAGAGGCATCGTGTTGAAGCTATACATACATATAGTTATACCTTCAACATATAAGATGGTTCTCTTATATATCACCACAACATTGGCCGACCATACTGTCTACTTCGACGACCCAATTATTATCAATAATATTTCGCTACTCGAAACCACCATTGAGAACAGTTGGTTGAATCTAAAAGAGAAGGCCACGTTTCAGTGGGAAGTCAAGGGTGTGGGGTTCCCATACACAATCAATCTAGGGAATTATAAGATAACTACCTTAATGGATCGCTTAGCACCTGCAGTCGATGCTGACATCGTTAAATTTATAGACATATCCAGTAAAAAGTATTGGACCCTAGATGTGAAGAAACCAATCAAGTTCAGTAAAAATCTCTGTGAAATATTGGGTATCAAAGGAAATGAAGACGAGGATGGAAACGTAACATTAAAAGTGAGAGAATACGACCTGATAATGGAATATATCCAAACAATATATATCCACTGTGATGCGGTGGATCCCAAATTCTCACTCCTTGAGGGAAAGCGCTCGACTGTACTAGCTAGCCTTAACGTAGAAGGCACCTGGTTTAACAGAAGGACCTATCATTTGATGGAATCAACGAAAGTCCAAGCTCTAGGAACAATGCGGAACAGCCTTCGACTGACTGTTCGCGACGACAAAAGCAACATCATGGACTTCCGTGGTCGACCGATACGATACGTGTTGAAGCTTGAGTAAGCTATATGTATAACGCGTTACAATGGAAGGCGATTCGATTCAACCGTTTCCATCAGCACCAAGTATCTATCCACAGATTGCTAGTGACACTGGAAAGAACTTTAGACTGCAAACGATCCGAGACACGCTTTCGGACATAGAAGTTCAAGAAAGGCACTACGAAGGTGTGCGCAAGAAATATGCACGTTCTCAAGGAATAGTTCATGGAATCGCAGTGGCAACTGGAGGTCTATCTGTGATCTTATCTGGATCTGGATTGGGCGCAGCGTTGACTGGGGTTGGAATAGTGATTGGTCTACCACTTGGAGTTATTGGTGGACTATGTGGATTAATTTCAGCATCTACGACCCTTGGAGCTAAGAAGTTAGGAATGAAGGTTTCTAAGCATGAAAAGACAACTATGTTGGCAAAGGCGAAAATCAATACGATTCGTGATCTAGTATCGAAGGCACTACGTGATGAAAACATATCCGACTCTGAATACAGTCTCATCCTGAACGAAGCGAATAAGTATGAGATCATGAGATCTGAAATTCGTCGCAAGGCTTCCATAGGTGAAAAAAGCACGGATCGGGTTCGAGCCGAACTCAAGCAAGAAGTGCAAAAGGAAATGCGAGAAAAACTTGGAATGTAAGAATCAACGTTTCCTATGAAAGGAACGAACATGGTTCTCACTTTCACTTTGCCAAGTCCTACTGCTAGTTAGCCTATGTCTAGTGTAGATTGGTTCGAAGTGGGAATGGTAAGAAGACAACTCCTTGACAAAACGCTTGACCGCATTTCCAAATATGCCACATCGCTTAACGACATCCTTAAAAGACATAGACGATCCGGAGCGACGTAGCACCTCGTAACTTGCTCCAACGACTTTCGTCTTAAGCATTGATTTGGGGCCTATATTGTTTTCCATTGCCTTAGTAACGACCTCGTGGACTATTTGTTGAACGTCCCTAGGTACTCCTACAAGATCTAGTTGTAGGAAAGTCGTCGCAATGTGAGGAACTATGCGCTCAGCATCCAAGTCTACATCAATCTTATCGTCGTCACACAGAGAACGTATGAAGACCTCTCCATTATGGATGCCTTCGTTTCTTAGTTGCATGAAGCGAGCGACCTCACCTTTAGATCGGACGAATCCACATTGTATGCATGCATGGTAGAGTAGAGCAGCTAAAATATTTTTCTTAGCATCACTACGCTTGAGACAAACTTTCATTACTTGGGTGAATGCGTCGGCTACGATTTCTAACGCGTTCATAGGGAACGATAAATCATAACTTTGTTTGTAAATAGTGTCGTATGCTCGTAGTTCTTGTAGTAGCGTTCGTCGTTTCAGTTCTATGTCATCATCGCTTTGCTTTGGTTTTGCGCGGTCTAGATCACTTTGATACTGAAACCCGTCCGGACCTACTATATGCAGTCGAGTAGTAATAATGTCGATCTTAGTTTCTGTACATGGTTCAACCTCGGAAACAAGACCACATGTGGGACACACGAATTCCGTTCCTTGTACTTCCAAGGGACAGAGACAATCAGAACATGTTTCACTGGTGTTAATACGTTCCACTTGTGGTTTGATATTCAGGCTTCTACAAATTCCAGGACCAAACAATCTGACTAGCTCGTCCATGATACAACTATAGATGTCGTACGTTCAATAGAAAAAAAAAAAAGAAGAGGAATGAAGAGGGCCACGCAACGACCTTCTTCATTCTTCCTTTTTTCTTTTTTCGTGGCTATTCCTAAGCGTCCTTCTCGTTCCTCAAGGCAGCCAACACCTCGTTGAGCGCATGGTTGAGAGACTCTCCAAGACCTTCCACTGGTTCCAGCACTCTTGATTCAGCGGGCAATGCTACCTCCGGTTCCACCATGTTTGGCTCCTCCTTTCTTGGATCCTCTAGCTTCTTGCTGGACTTCTTAGCGCGTCTTATATAGACACCGGAAGACTTCACCTTGATGGTGAGACGGTCACATCCTGAGCAAAGCTCGTAATCAGTACGACATCCTTTACCGCACTTCGAGCATGGTACGTATGGGGCACAGCCTTTTGAGATTTGGTAGTTATGCTGGGAACAGAACTTCGTTGTCTTCGAAATCTTCTTTGGACATTTTGAGTCCTTCCCTCTCATCAACCAATCACAAGTTATTGCGGCGTCTACATTTGAGTTCTTCTTCGACATGTTCGATCTGTATGGTGTTAATGCGTACTAAGATAACAACGTAAGCTAGTATTGTGGAATAAAGAATATATACTAATACCATTTAGTGGTAATATACAGTATAATAATCATTCCTTTAACATATACTTCAAGTTTGGATTTCTTAGGTGCGCGAATATCTAGTGACACTTTGACTTCCTACGTGGCAGAATGAGCATCCATGTAGTTGCGTAGTACAACCCTTTCGTCCTCTGTGAGCTGGGAGTACTGCCACTTAACGAACCATTTAGCGGTATCAAGATGACCATTGTTACAGGCGTATTCTATAGCAAGATCAATGCATTCATACTCTAGGGTTATCTGAAAACGTCGCATGAGCCACTTAACGTTATTAAGATGACCATTCCTACTGGCACCTAATATAGCAAAACTGACGGCCTTATCCTCTTTGGTGAACTGGAAGTGCTTAATGAGCCGCTTAGCGATACCAAGATGACCATGCTCAAGGGCAGCGCGTAGAACGTGATTGGCGTGTCTATCCATCATATCGAAACGTAAGTGCTTGATGAGCCACTTAACAGCATTAAGATCACCATATTCGCTGGCGTAGAGAAGAGAAAAGCTATCGTCGATGGGGCTTGCGGAAATACCGAAAGTTCGAGCCAATTCGTCTCGATCGTCGTCACTATGAGTAGACCTCAAACCAAAGCATAGTGCTAGTTTACGGAACACTTGGTCTACGTTTTTGTAGCGCGCGAGAGATGCGGCATCGTTTAGGCGTTTCGATGTCCTTGAGAGGCTTGCGAATGACCAAGGCTCTGCATGCTCTACGATCCTAGTCAGAATTTCTAGAGGGAGGCACGATATATAATCCATAGTGGAAGAGATCGATATAACTATATGTAATCATATCTCTAATAGGATTATCAAGTTGGATTTTACGTACAAGAATGTCTAGGGACACTTTGAATGACCCTTAGTTACCCATAGTAGTATAGTCGGCGTCAATTAAATACAACTTTTTCTTGTACAACAAAACTCAAAAGGTTGTGAATGGTATGGACGCCTTTTTTCTTGCACAAGGGGCGTTATGAAGTGGATTTCTGAATTCACTTTATGACGCCCCTTGTGCAAGAAAACAAGGCGTCCATAACATTCACAACCTTTTGAGTTTTGTTGTACAAGAAAAAGTGGTATTTAATTGACGCCGACTATACTACTAGGTGGAACAGCAAGTTGCTGGTAACATGGACAAGATTCCATTTTGTTTCGGTGACTTTAACAATTGTACATGTACGGTAAACTTTAATTTGAAATAGTTAATCTGAAATGTTTAAGTTACCGAAACACAATGGAATCTTGTCAATGACATAGCTAAATGAAATGTAACTTATGGACCACATTTGTTGAAAAAATATACGATTAAAAGTATTGATTCATGTTGGAGTTTGTTGGACTGGTTTATGAATATGCAGATTAAGAACAGTTCTCAAACACTAGTGATTTTCAACTGGTGTTTCATTGGGTTTCCAAAGTCATCCACCTGATCTAATACGAGATCCTGGTTGGCTGATTATGTCATGAATTATTAATGAGTTCGAGAAGCTATCTTAAAGGCGCATATCTAAATAGCTTCCTTCAGTCTTCTTCCCACAACCTCTAGAGAGATCAGTAGAGGAGGAAATAACTAAACTTGACCCTAGTAAAACAAGTGGACCTTTTAGTATCCCAATAAGAATATTTAAATAGCCCACTTCCGCGATATGCTTTACTTGTCAAGCACAAAGGTTTCAATTACGAGGCTCCGTGCTAAATTAAATTTATTCTTTTCTCTTTGAAAAGAATTAATTAAATTTAGCACGGAGCCTCGTATTGAAACCTTTGTGTGTGACAAGTAAAGCATATCGCGGAAGTGGGCTATTAGTAAGCTCTATTATAAGTAAACCTTTGGAAATCCTATATAATTATTATTTTACTTCTTGTACTGTTCCTGACAAACAGTGATCCCAATCTTTAAGAAAGGATCACACACGTTTAACTAATTATCGACCAATTTCGCTGCTTTCTGTATTTGATAAAATTTTAGAGAAGCTTATGTACAAACGGATAATATGCTATTTTGAGAAGCACAATATAATATTTCATAATCAATTCGGCTTCCGTGCCTGTCATTCAACCTCACAAGCAATATTGCTTATTGTAGATAAGTTAAATAGAGCAATTGAGGATGGCTTGTATTCATGTGGAGTTTTTCTTGATTTTAAAGTGCAAGTATATAATGTCAAAAAAATAATAATTGTACTATTGTGTTTGCACATTTGCGATTTAAATATCGCAGATTTGCGATTTATAAATGACAAAGTTAGTTTGCTTGCGTTTAATAAATGTCAAAGTTACGTTGCTTGCGATTAATAATTGACAAAGTTACGTTACTTGCGATTTATAAATGATAAAGTTACGTTACTTGCGATTTATAAATGACAAAGTTACGTTGCTTGCGATTTAAAATGACAAAGTTACGTTGCTTGCGATTTAATTTATAACTCGCAAAGCTCGTTACCTTTCGATTCAGCGCCCCATATGCAACTGGCGAAACGTTCGTGCAACTCCTATACCCTGGTAGCTGATGTGTAAACGACTTATTTTGCATACGAGAATAAGCCAATCAGATTGCGAGAAATTTGACGGTTGTAAAATGATAAATAGAATAATTACAATAGTTTCTAATAGAGAGTAAGTAATTGTGTCGTTGACATTAAAATTAAGATCGTTCCATTCATTGACAAAGAAACTACATGATTGTTGCTTGCAAACGTTATGAAGTGCGTGCGAGTTAGAGAGCATTTCTTTTAGACTGATCTAACCCACACCGCGGCAAAACGTCATGCGCATGCGTAGCTGTGCTAGGAAGCGTGCAATCGTGTTTTCAGTTTTCCATACATTGTCTGTAAAAACGAGTCGAATTCCGCGTGAAAATTTAGTTTAACGGTAGTTTAACGGTATCTAAAACAAGAACAGCTAGCACTTCAGTTTTCTTTATTGTTATTTTCCACTCTATTTACTACACGGATATTTACAATTTCAAAGAGTATGATAAACATTTAGGAGGAGGATACATAAAAGATAGTATGATTAAATCTGGTAGTAACAGGAGGAGAGCGTGCAGTGGTTAAAGGAGCCGAAGCTTTCGCGTTCAGTATAACCACTGCCACAGGAGAAAGTAAAGTACAGGTTAAATATACAGAACTGCCGAACCTTGACTTAAGCCTCGATAGTTCCTATTAGGATTAGCAAAATTATCTAGGAAAGAATAAATTTGTATAGGATACCAAATTTAGAAAGCGAATTTATTAAGCTAATTAACTAATAATATTATTATCAAACACTAATATCTAACACATAACTAGGGCAGTTGTGATTTGAAAAGATAGATTTTATACTGAGAGTAGCTTAGACAGATAATTTCTGTGGGGATCGATTGTCAGATTTTGGCTAGTAAAGAAAACTTGAAAGTAGTCATGCCATAGTTTACTTAGTTTGGACTTGCGGTCTATAGAAATTCGTATTCTTAGCCAGTACCTGGTATTGTGACAATGTATTTCAGATATATATAGGTAAGACATATCTGGAGAAGCCGTTTGGTGTGTTTGAACTAATAGTAGAAATTTTGTGGCTAAATGTTGAGATTCGGAGCTTGAATATATTGTCAAGTGTTAACTAATTTCTAGAAGATTAAAGTAAGAGATATATAGCACTCTCTCTGCTATGGGCAAAGAATATGCTACGAATACATTTGTTCTGTTTAGTTTTAAGTTTAGTCAATTAAGTTTTATAAGTATTTCCCAAGCTCATGATTCCATATTGTAGATAAGGGTATATCAATATGTAATAAAGTTGTCTCAGCATTTGAAAGTCAAGAAAATGTCTACGTTTATTAATCATTCCCAGGTTTTTAGATATTTTGTTATTAATATATGGCAGATCTGGAATTCCCTGTTTAAAGTGTTTATGAAACCAAATTTTGCATCTTTATTTTATTGCAGAATAATAAAGTTCATTCTTTTCTGATTATCAAGAGTATATTAATTTTTCAGTTCCGCCTTCGGAAAGGTCTCTTTTTCGCCATTCAAATGGACTACTTTATGCTAAAAACTGTCCGCGCGGCCAAATGAGCTGCGTGACGTCACTGTGAGGACTCGTTGCTACAAACATGGCGGACTCCAGCGACAAAGTTTCAGAGAAAGCTAAAAATAAGCGAGGAGGTGGAAGATATTGTGGCTGCATGGTGGCCTTTGTTTTCTTCCCATATTTAACTTTATCCTACGCCAAAATACAATGGGCATTGAAGTTCTAATATACAGTGTTACTCCGGACAGTTTGATCACAGGCAGCCCAGACTCGACATATATTTCCCGCTTTTTGGGTTACCTGTGGTGTGTTTCATAAGCGATCTCGGAAGAGTATATATAATTGCTCCTTGTGAATTCTCTTTTCGGATTCCTACGAAATAAACCTTCAATAATAAAAGATTGATAGTTAATGAAGTTGTGTGAGTGGTTTTGGGGTGATTTGGGGACTTCTAAAGCAGTTTATCGAGGGCACCCAACGAGTACTTTTTGAAATTCGTTTGAAACCAGTTGTCTGCAGCTTATCTAGCCATTTTAAGGCGCCTAACTATGTCTTTTGACGTATTCTAGAAAGCTATTAGCTGTTCGGATTTTCTAGGTGGAAATCGCGTCAACCGAAAATACTATGGCAAAATATTCACGACCTACGAATTTGTTAGTAGTCTAGAACATAATAGTCCAGTCATTTTACGAAAAAAATATGGTCAACCTGGAACAAATTCCCACAGAAGAAATCTCAACGGTTTTAGACTCCGACGTTATTCATTTATAACATATCAAAAGTCCCCAAGAATCTCATTACGGCAACATGTCGAAAAACGGGATTTATTTGGAGCAGTTGAGTATCGGCTTTTCGACTGCATGGAAACGAGGCTGGCCAAAGGTCTTTGGAATACCGACTTTAGAATGCCGCTTTAAAATACATAAAATTCATAATAATGGGACCAAATGGCTTCTCTTTATCATTTTTTTCTGTAAAATGCAATATTACCTAGAACTTTCAAGGTTTTTTTGCCCGGAATACACTGTCAGGGTTCCCACTGTCCTTGAAAAGTCAGGGAAATAAAAAAAAATCAAGGTCAGGGAATTTTATTTCACCAGGAGAGTAGTAACCCTGACTGTGCAAATGGAGCCGGACCTCACGCATAACCGTAATTGTCGCCTTTACTCGCAGAACGTAACGAGGGTAAGTTCTTAGCCTAAAAAGTTAAAATTGATATTTCTAGAAAATCAAATAAGTAATAGAGTAAAGAAAAATATTGTCGTGCCTAAAGAAAAAACAGACGACACCGAGAAACGTTTGATGACTTGGATCGAAGCTGCGACGCCCTGGCGCCATCGGATGTTTCACACGAAGTTCTTATTTCAGTCGTGCTACAGGTTGGTGTTTATTCTCGAAGAACAGTTCCTTGAAATATTTAATCCTTGCTGCAGCTTTTCTATTTCGGTAAGTAACCCCTGAATAACTAAAATACTCTTGGATATTATTTCTGAATTCTAAATCCTATTCTACTCTGGACGTTTACTGGAATTTTCGTATCTGATCGTGTAGCGACGAAATTATTCGCGCGCCGAATAATTTAAATAAGCTCAACATTTTAGACATTCTAATACCACTTTACTCCTTGAGAATCTTCTACTTAAGGCTAGTTTAGCTTTTCCCAAAATAAGAAACACCAAAACTAGGAGGCATTTTATCTTGCATAACCATTTAGCTGCCAAATTGTGTTTCAAAGTGAACACATACATAATATCCTGACTGAGTATTGGTGTTATTTATAGACAAAAAAAGATCTAGAAAATGGACGAGCTGTGTAACCCTTGCGCAATTTGCAAACAAAGTGTTCATAACGACGGAATTGCCTTCACCCATAAAGGCAGTGAAGGTGTAAACCGGGCTAGTCAAGAGAGGAGACACAATCCTTACTGCACCGGGCGACATGGTACACACGGATTGCCGGCGTAATTATTGCTGCCCGACTAGTATTAAAAAAGCCAAGAGGCTGGAGGAAGAAGCCGACCACACCCCACGATTGCTCCGTTCGCGGGAGCGCAGTTCGCAACGCCGGCCGTTTGACTTCAAGACGGACTGCTTTTCTGTGGAACCGAAATCGACGCGGAGGAGGAAAGGAAAACATCGAGAGAGGTGTATAGGGCGAGTACGCTGGACATCCAGGAGAGCGTGTTGAGTGCATGCGAGAGGAGATGACTGGGCTGAGGTGGTGCGTGCTAGAGTCTTACATGTTAATGATCTGCCAGCGGCCGATGCTGTTTACCATCACGCATGCAGCAGTCACTTCAGCCGGACAAAAATGCAAATGACGAAGCGTTTTTTCTCTGATCAGCCGGAGACAGTAAGAAAAAAAAACGGACACCCACAAGACCAAGAAACAAACGACGCTTTTCTGAAAGTAGTGCGGCTAATTTACAGGATACGGACCTCATGGAGAATAAGAAGACCGCAGAAGAAGTCAGTACGTCGGATGTCCTCTACAAAATTCGAGATCGCGTTAGCTGCCAGTCGAACAGTACAGCCGCACGATGATTAGAGTATATGGAAATGGTAGACATACTGTGCGCGTTTATCAAAGCTGAACGCACCGCGAACTGGGAGCTGCATCTTCAAGTGGTATCACAAATGTTGCCGTACTTTGCTACATCCTGTCACAACCTATACACCAAGTGCGCCTATGTGTATCTCCAGTCCATGCAGAGCCTTAAGGATGAGAACCCTAAAGTCTACCAAGAGTTCGTATCTGGCTACCATGTGGTGAGGAGGAGCGAACGCTTATGGGCAGGGTTATGGACCGACCTTATCATCGAGCAAGTCCTCATGAGGAGCCTGATTCAAGTTTGAAAACGTAAATATGACCAGGATAAGGCAAAATAGGTTTTTACCCTACCCCCCTTAAATAAGAAGGCGAGACAGGAGTGACTCTCATTTACTCTGGTCTGGGGTCTATGACCGAAGATCTTCAATCCTGCAAAAGAGCTTGATCAGGGTGTTTGTTTAGAAAGAGTTATTCAAGTTTGAAAACGTAAATACGACCAGGATAAGGCAAACTAGGTTTTTACCCTACCCCCCTTAAATAAGAAGGCGCGACAGGAGTGACTCTCATTTACTCTGGTCTGGGGTCTATGACCGAAGGTCTTCCATCCTGCAAAAGATGTTGATCAGGGTGTTTGTTTAGGAAGACTTATTCAAGTTTTATTTTTTGGTACTGTGTTTTACTGAGGACATGAGACATCTGATATGTTTTTGTTGACCTAAATGGGTGTTGTTTTGAAGAAAAAGTGCGCACTTTTGGCAGTGAGCTAGTTTATAATGGCTACCTATGCCGTCGCAAATGAAAAGCCAGTTTCCGCGTTTGAAACTTCGAATTGGCAGCTAACTTCTAAAAGCCGAATTGGCAGCTGCCAATTCGATTTGAATTGGCAGCTAACTTCAGCCCGGTAGTACAACTTAGGCTACAGTACAACTTAATTAGGCTGTTGTTGAATTAGTTTCTTTATATAAGAAAATATTGATCCAGATTTACTCACAATGGCTTTTGGTTACTCTTTTATCTTTACCACTGCTGTTTAGGTCGCTATTGGTGAGCGGTCCCTCATCCCAGAGAGTTCGCTCGACTTGAAGCCAGCTCTCGTCAGTTCTCATGTGCTCTCGTGTGCCGTTTGATCGCCAGCATGAGAGTCAATGAGAGTAGATGATAGTTGGGATGAAAACTCTCATCTCAAACTCTCATCAGCTCTCATGCACCGTTTGATCGAGGCTTAAGTCTACAGTACAGTGTATTTTAATACAAGAACTGCCGAAACTTTAATCCCGCTTTAATACGCTGTTGTTGAATTTAGTTTCTTTATATAAGAAAATATTGATCCAGATTTACTCACAATGGCTTTTTGGTTACTCTTTTATCTTGACCACTGCTGTTTTGGTCGCTATTGGTGAGCGGTCCCTCATCCCAGTCAGGATACTTCATCCACGGACAGCCAAACAATTGATGGTTAGAGTCATCTACAAAATCTATTACTGCTCTGCAGCATGTGGATGAGGGTATATAATTAGAACTATCATTCTACGCTGCAGAGCAGTAAAACATTTGCACACAAATTTTGTTTCTATGAAATTCACACTTATTTTTATAGTACTTTATACCATATATAAGTTCGATTTTATTTTCTTAAGCATTTAAATTAATTAATCAATATAGGATTAGGAAAATCAAACAATAATTAATTTAGCCAGAGGGTGCAGTGGGCCATGCATGGGCGAAGGCCCCAGGAAGATCCACTACCAGTAGCAGAACTCCAGAGGCTGAATCTTAGGGATGAAGCACAAGGAAAGAATGGGGGCTAGCAACACATTCGGCTTAGTAATAAACCAAAGGGAAGAATTATTAGCTGAATTGAGTAGTCTTTACGAGTGGCCGGTAGCGCGGTGACTTTCATTCTCTGCTCCCCTAGTATATATGTAATTTAATATTTTTGTTTTTCTCGTATGTTGACCTTTTAATTTAAACACTACTTATTCGTTTAACACACTGCATTTGAGCAGGCATATATTCATTGTTTTGAACCCGAGAATTAACCGTATTACCGTACTTCATGGTCCCTTTCTTTAGTAGTGGTTGTCGGTCAGGTGATTGTAAACTCTCGTCATTTAGCACAGAAAATGTATTCTGATGAATAGGGATCGGGTTGTCATGTAAGAAAGATGGCTCTTGACTACAAACTGATTCGTTGCTGAAGCTTCAGTAGGTTGGGTAGTCTCGGAACACTGGAGACCTTGGTCTTTCATTGTCTTCTTTCTTGTATTCTTGATTCTTGTATTCTTGTATTCTTTTTTTTTAAGTTTGAAAGTCGGATCTCAGCTTTATTATATCAGCTTTCAACTCGCCATTTTAAACTTCTAGGTCAATAATACGTGATGATACATAATTTTTAATTTCATTTTGCCCTCTAAACCTTGCGACAGCATCTTGATTTCGGTCTATATATTATCTTGCTGGAAGAGAAGACGACTGGAACGGAAGTGGCGCAAATCTAGGTTTAAATGTGATCGGGATGAGTACATCTATGCAACGTTGTCAACAATCTGATCAACTTGTTGAAATCTGCCCACTACACGGCAATTATTAATGAGCATTCCTCAGATCAGGGGGTACTTTTTAGAACTGTGAGCAAGCTTCTGCAAAAGTCATCTGAGAAGCGATATCCACCCTCTCCGGATAACACTACCCTTGCTAACTCATTTGCTGATTTCTTCATTAGCAAAATTGACAACATACATTCTCTACTTGTGGAAAGGAATATTAATTATCAAATGCCTGACGCCCTTGAACCATCAACGTGTGACGTGGAGTTCAGCAATTTTAAAGAGCTCAGCCAAGAGGACGTTAAAGAACTCGCGACGTAAGCCTCTAGCTATGTCCTGTGGACTTGATCCCCTACCAGCTATAGGTTTGAAAGGCTGTTTAACAGTACTATTGCCAGCTTTAACCCAGATTGTTAATTTGTCTCTATCAACTGGTGTGATTGTGTGATTGTGAGTGTGATTGTGATTGCTGTGCTATCACCTACATTGAAAAAACCTGATGCTGACTTTAAGCAGTTTCCTAATTTTCGACCTATCTCTAATCTAAAGTTTGTTTCCAAGCTGGTTGAGAAAGCTGCTGCTATTCAATCAACGGAATACATAATGACTCATCACCTTGACAATATCCTCAATCAGCATACAAAGCGTTACACTCTACTGAAACTGCATTGCTCAGATCAGAGTACAAAATGATATCCTGTGTGCTGTTGACCAAAACAAGTCAGTCATACTGCTCTTACTGGATCTATCAGCCGCCTACGACACTGTTGATCATACGATACTGCTATCAAGACTCTTTCACCGTTTTGGCGTAAAGGGAAATGCCCTTAAATGGTTTAGATCATATCTATCCTCGCGCAAGCAGTTTGTCCAGGTGGATGATGGTATCTCTTCACAGCGTCCTTTAGTTCGTGGTGTCCCACAAGGATCGGTACTTGGTCCTTTGTTATATCTCGTGTATACGTCACCTATAGCAGACATCATCAAGCGGCATAATCTGCACTATCACCTTTATGCTGATGACACAATTGTACGTCTCCTTTAAGGCTGAATGCTCTGTAGCCTGCGTACAGCATCCCCTACTTGAGGGAGAACGGCGATTTCATCGTTTCCGTTTCTCCCCATGTAGGGTCTGCGACTCAGAGCCCAAAACCGTGTCCGTGACGTCACTTCCAAATTTCTGGTAATTAGCTATTTATGCATAAACGAAGTCAAAACGAGATGGCGATTGAAATCACAGGCAGCCCAAGCTCTAATCTAGTAATACTGACAGCGCCGTTTGTATGGGAATTTTAACGAGCTAGAAATACGAAAGAATTAATGAATAAAATGTCTTACCTTGCTTCCATAGTGTATTAATTGCTGTCTGTGTGGTAACAGGGTTGATATGAAGCGATTTTAGCGAGTTTTCATTTTCTCTGCTCCCCTTACTAAGAGAAAGACAAGTGTAATCCTTAATGAGGGCAACAAGCGGAATATAAACTTCAATGACAAACGCATTTTTCAGTCTTCAAAAAGCCCGAACCCGCCGCGAGTTGGTTTGAAGGGGCCGCCAGTTGAAAATATCAGTGACCTTCCAGCTTCCTGAGCCTGTTGGAAGGCTCAAGAACACATCTTTCCCACGAATAAAGTTACATAAAGCATTAAGCTGTTCACATTTGAGAGATGGGATTCCAAATTTGAGAGAAATTTCCTCTGCGACGGACTTTACACTTCGATATCTCATTTCAATCGCCATCTCGTTTTGACTTCGTTTATGCATAAATAGCTAATTACCAGAAATTTGGAAGTGACGTCACGGACACGGTTTTGGGCTCTGAGTCGCAGACCCTACATGGGGAGAAACGGAAACGATGAAATCGCCGTTCTCCCTCAAGTAGGGGATGCTGTACGCAGGCTAAATGCTCTGTCGATCTTGAGCAAGCTAAGTTGTCGGTTGAACGCTGCGTTGGCGACATTGACTACTGGATGAGCACAAACTTCCTTCAATTGAATCAAGACAAAACTGAACTCAGTTATCAGCTCTAGATATCGTCCTAATGGGCGCATTGCACCTCGGACCTCTACGCGCAATCTAAGAGTAATTATGGATCATTCTCTCAGCATGGAAAAACACGTAAAGAAGATTTGTAAGGCATCGTACTATCATCTAAGAAATATTGCGAAGATTCGCAAATATCTCAATCAAGGCACTGCTGAAATTCTAATTCATGCTTTTATTGGTTCTAAACTTGACCATTGTAATTCTCTTTTATATGGTATCCCTAAGTACTCAATAAGTAAATTACAGTCTGTCCAGAATGCGGCAGCTCGCATCGTAACGCTTACTAAGAAATACGACCATATTTCTCCTGTAATGATCCAGCTACACTGATTGGCTACCCGTAGAGTTTCGTATTATTTTAAAGCTATTGTTATTAGTGTACAAAGCTCTTAATGGGATGGCGCCCTCCTATGTTACCGAACTATTGAGTTATCGCAAAAAAAAAAACATTTTTAGCTTTTTTAGATTTTGTTTTTAGAATTTTATTCCGCGTATTATGTAATTTTTATATAGTTGTAATTGTATAGCCATAATGTATTTTTTTAACTTACTCTTGTAAAGGATGGGACTCCAAATTAGAGAGAAAGTTCCTCGCGGGTCATCCACCATCTTGATTTACTGTATTAAATTATGTAAATACATTAACCTAGCGATTGTTGCGTGACCAGCACAGTGCAATCTGATTGGTGGTGAACTTGACCTTTAACGCTTGCGCATACATTTTGCGACACTTGCAGATTAAGACTCGGTGCTGCCACAGGCAGCCCGAGTAAAAAGAAACCTCACGGCCGAGGTTTTGGTTCGAGAAATTATTAAAAAGCTTCCAACAATTCCCTTTATAGTTCTTTAATATAATGATCAGACTGAAGTTTTGGGAATGTGATTAATGAGCTTTTAAATATAGATAACCAACAGGCATTTCAGTTAATAATCTTTAATCCAACAAATACTGACAAAGATGGACTCGTAATGGCAAGAACAGCAGATAAAGTTATATAGGATACCACAACATACATTTGAGACAATCATCTATTAGTACTCGGAACTGCAGTATAACAGAACAGCAGACTAAATTATACACGTGTGTTACATGAATAAGTAGTGTTTAAATTAAAAGGTCAACATACGAGAAAAACAAAAATATTAAATTACATATATACTAGGGGAGCAGCGAATGAAAGTCACCGCGCTACCGGCCACTCGTAAAGACTGCTCAATTCAGCTAATAATTCTTCCCTTTGGTTTATTACTAAGCCGGATTACAAATGAAAGTGTATTTCATCTTCAATCTCATGTGGCCCGAGTGAAAGCCCAGATGGGCTCTTAATTGTTCAATGTTGTCTGGGCCGGAGATAGGGAATAGGCATTAGGGAATAGGGTATTAGGGAACATGACATTGGGGAATATTGCATCTTTAAAATGTCGGACGGCTGTTCACAGACAACAAATGGATAAATAAACCATATGCTACGTCGACTAAGTCTTCCATGTCGTATAACTCGTAACCATAATTCTTTATAAGTTTTTTTAACTTATAATGTCCTATTTCCTATCTCCCCGACAACATTCATTGAAACAGTTATATATATACAGCAGCGTCCAAAAATTATGACCCCCCCCCCCCCCCCCATGAAAATTATATACTTATATCGATTGCATCATGGGTAATCCAAAAATGTGCTTTTCAGACATTTTTCTTAACAAAAAATATATCAGGTAGGAATGAAATATGTACGAGTAAAACATTGTTAGGTCATATGGGCCCATCAGTTGAAGAAAACAAGTGTTATTTTCAGTTTTAGTTGTACTAATTTATTCCATGCGTTTGCCACTGGGTCCAGTCGACCGAAACGCTGCTAAGACTTCAAGAAACTCACTGTATTCTTAACTTTACTTACTCCACGTCGCACTAGCTAGGTTTATTCTATTTCCCTAAACGAGGCTGAAGTATTCACTAAATTTATCTCAAACCCTGGAGCCTAAGTTTAAAGCCCCATAACCAACCGCGAACCTTTGCACGATTGTGTTTTTGTTTTGAAACTCTGCTATTGTTCAATGCAGCACTCTGATTGGTAGACGTCCTCTCCCAAATTTTTGTCACATAAGAGTCTTCACCAGCTTATCGCTTGACTGGGAGATACTTTCTCTTACCGGTTAAAACTACAAATTAATGGCATCGGAGAGTTCCATAGATGTGACAGGAAAAGTTGTAAATGCTTATGGTTCGACAATAGCAGAAGCAAGCCGGAACGCCGATCGAATGGAGTTGGAATCACCGAAACACGTTCTATTTTATCTTATGGTAGTTCGACCACGTTTGCAATTCCGTCCAACAAACAACCAAATTAAACGCTTCACAGCCAAACGCAGCTAAAATATTTTGCCATTATGACTAGTCTGCAAAAGAACTAAATTTTCACTTGGAACACATTTGTTTTCTTTTGCGTTTTTTTTGGGAGGAAAATATTTCGCATATTAAGTATTGATCAAACATATTATATTTTATTCAGAATTGAATGAGGCCGGTTTTCGTTTTGCTGTTCGCGATGCTGCCTTGTCCCCAGGCGTATTTAATCGAGCGATATTTGCGACCCGAGCGCGCCTGGGGACGAGGCAGGCGTTAACGTAAGTATGACTTATTTCTTATTAACCGAGCGGCCACAAGATGAGATATCAAATTTGTTGGCTTTCCCGTGATCAATCCATGAACCATCAACACTTTTAGCACTCCTTCGCCGGCTTAGGTTAACTTTACATTTCTTTGGTTTCGAAGCGAGAGCTTGAACGTTTCTTCTACTTCAGGTAAAACTGAGGTTTTCAAACTGGCCAATCACAGCATGTTTAGTGTAACCACTTGAGTGTTACACGCGCGCTTTGAGAATGTAAATAAATAAACTGAAATCTCTGAAATATCAAATTGACTCGTGCCGGCCAAGGGCCTGGCCCGAGTAAATAGTTTCTAAATACAGTTTCGAGTAATGTGCATATGTTTTCGTATTTAGAAGTGATTTCAAAGTACGATAAATATGGAAATGTCTGACTATTGTTTACACCTCAATTCCCCCAGTTTCAATATCTCAACCGCAAAAATGCCGCATTGCGTGATAACTGCTTGTTGTACTAACCTCGTTTAATTGTATCTCCATGTGATCTGCCAGTAATATTCTCCGAGAACTTTATTGGACAGTAATCTAGAAAATATATTCTATATTAGTACACATCCACCCATTTACAGATTAAAAATAACCTCACAGAACAAAAATGATTGAATTCATCACATTTACTTGCTTATCCTTTCTTTGGCTGATAAGAGTTTTCTGCGGGTAAGGCTTTCCTGACTGGTCACATACTTCTTGGATACCAAAAGTTTAAACTTTCCGCTGACATCTCTCCTAGTGCTGTGCTCACCGCATTTTGAACTGAACTAATATTTAAATTAAACGAGTTTGTTTCAAACTCTGGTAATTTGTTCGGCCTTTCTCGCTGCCAACTTTGAAACACTTCGACGACACCCGAACGCGTTTTTGCTCGTTGTAGGTCCCGGGCAGTTTCTTTTGCCGTGAGCGGGGCTTAAAACGTTTTCTGGGTGGTTCTTCGGCCATCTTGTGTTCAAGACGACTTCGTCCCAGAAGTGCTAATTAACTCAACATGCAATGCTACACAGACATACTTCATTTCGGTGTTTAAGCGTATTTATTCGTGGAATGTTCACCTTTGAAACTTCCAGAAACTTGATTGTCAAAATGCTGAGTTCACACAATACAAAATTAGGACTCTTTTTTTTTTGTCATTGGCTACTGTGTAATGAATATCTAATGACGAATGAGAAGTATTTCCTAAACATCGCCAGTGTGTTGGACACGGTATCGAGATCCACGAAACAATGCCGAGGCGTTAGCCGATGCAGTTTCATGGCACTTGGATCTGGGTACCGTGTCCAACACTGGCGAGGTTTAGAACTACTACTTCCAATATGCTGCTAATGATGACGTAAATTCGGGAATTTACTCATTTCTTTTTTCTTTTGAATGAAACCATTTTCACCGATATAGCCTTCAAATATAATTTCAAAAATAATGAATAATGAATGAGCATTGTGTCCAATCGGATGAAGCAAATCAGTCTCGTGCATGCGTCTTTATACCTGATAAAATCTCAGAATTCACTGATAAAGACCCAAAGATAGCAAAAAGTACACGGAACATAAGGTACCTAGATAATAAATTTTGCACTAAATTTACTAATATCAGCAGACTACCGAGATACACAGATATTTTTTTAAATGAAGTTATCCAACTACCATTACTTGTTTACCGAACCACTGTTTAGTTCCAATTATAATCCAAACTCAAAGCCGTAAAATAATAAAAACGTGCACTAAACTTACAAACATCCTCTTCATATTTTGTGCCGGAGTCCAAAATTTAGTGTCTGCCGTCATGTCAGTCACATCGGTTTCCAAGTCTTGAACTTTATCGATGTCAACCACGACACCAAATCCTTCAAGTGCAGGTTATTCTGGTAGTATCGTCGTGTACCGTTTAACCAACTGCGTCATAAAATTCCCTTTGTTACCCACGTTCGCTATGAATAATTTGAGACTCAGAAATTTTATACGAACATCCGAATCGACACTTAGAAATTTTAGAACGATTATACGTTATCCTCACTATAAAAAAAATTACCGCCTGAACCGGGATTCGAACTCGGGCCGGCCGGTTAAGAATCAATACAATGGCTTACCCACCACCAACCCAAACCCTAACCATTAGACCACGAGAGAATTCGCTGATTGCAATCGTTTCTTTTACCAGATTTATATCAACTTCATTAGCATGTTCATAAAAATTATATTATAGTATAATATATACTATAATAGTGGTACGACAACCCTCCGAGCGCGCGAGGTGTGATTCCCCACGGATCTCAACGGTACACGACGATACTACCGTTATTCTTGCCCTAGCTTGTTCTTTGCCACACAATGCTTTCAGCATTGCGAAACGCCGCTTCAAACAACATAGTATGGTAATTTCTTCAGGTCATCCCTGGAGATGTTCGTAATCGCAGGCGGCGATTACTCGAATATTTTGCATGGCGTTGTGAATACAAAGGTTCAATGATTCATAAAGTAACCATTATAAGTTTTTGAAGCCGTTTAATAAACTCGCAACATGTGTTTTATCAGGTCTAAAACTCTCGGGCTGCGCCCTCGAGTTTTAAACCTGATAAAACCATGCTGCTCGTTTATTAAACAGTACATAACATACAAACAGTAACAGAGGAAACGGGCGATGCAGACAATGGAAGTGAAAGTTTTAGGCACGCTATCATCAAGCTCCTTCCCAGGTTATTACGTCTTTATTTCACTAAGAAACCTGTCGCCCTCACGCTCTTTGGCGTGCTAACACCTCGGTGAGTGTGCGAGCGAGCGACACGATTTCCCCTCCAATAACTCGTTTCTGCGCTTGCGCGCATCCAAGAGTTAAAATGGACTGGGATCGAGTATGTAAATTTCAACGATTTTAAACACAACCCACCACAAGAAAGCCGGATCACATCGAAATTAGTGTTGACTGAGTTTGGCGACGTTTGGCTCAATATTAACGATAACCAGATGGTGAACTTTCATAGGTTCTATGGGCCTTTTGCAGGAATGCAATCACGTGGTTGGTTGGCGAAAAATCTTAATTCATATTGAAGGCACTTGTACGAGATCGCTAGTGTTATTAGCAAAACCTGTTTGTAAATGCTATTTTCCACCTCCAATCGATCTTTCTAAAACAGCGTTTCTAAAGTACCACTATTTCTTTTACTACTTTTTTGCCTTCCAAAAGGACACATAGTGGCGAAAATATCCAAATCAGTGAAAATATTTCAAAAGGACCAAATTAAATTAAGAATTTTGCGGAGAGTTCACCGTCAAAATCATGTCCGCCATTACTAAGTGTGTTCCAAGTACTTCGCGATTTTCGTCCAGCTAAACTTCGTTCTTTTTTTTCCTTTGTGGCAAAAATAGTAAAACATTGTACTTTATTTATAAATCCACGCAAAGGTTACGTGTTAAAAGTAGCCTCACATGTTGAGTTGAGAAAATGACGTCACTTCCGCTGAAAATTAGCTCTGTACAGGCTCTGTCAAGGAACGGATTGGGCTCAGTGCGGACCCCAAGATTCGGACCCCAAAAACTAAGACTTCCCGTCGTCATATCGAAAAGCGGTTAGGACAGGCAACAAATATAGGAACTTTACTTTACAAATACGTAATAATATCACTATCTCAAAATTTGATCGTAGTGACACTTTGAAGACACACCGCGGCAAAACGATATGCTCCGCTGGCCAAAAGAACGAAGGCTCTGCTATCAAATACAAATTACCGAGGGTTTCAACTTTTTTAGTAAATAATTTTATAACTTAGTAAACTCACAGTGAATTACAAATTAAGAAAACTTCAACCTGTTAAAGTCTTAGGCTTAGCTTTTAAGTAGTTTTCTTATTTTTTGACAAAACAGTTCACAAATGGATGCTTTTAAGCAGAAATTTTAAAATCACGGGTATGTGCCTGTTGTTTCATTTCAGTTTTCGCGCCGACAAGAAATAGCAAATACGCATGCGCGTAACGTTTTGCCACGGTGTGCTTTAAAGATAGCTTGTCATCCAGCATCCATAGCAACGCCTTTCCCATGGGTTCATTTGTTAACGAAGTCGTGACTATTTCCTGTACAAGGCCTATTCCCACACGTTGCGCGAGTCCTATCATCAAGCTCCTAACAAAATTTGTAAATTAGTAAAATGTAAATTTGTATTTTGGACATATTTGAGGACTACGCCTTAAATTACTCTTGGGTAAGCGCGACGTCCTCACTAAATAAAGTTTACTACTACCGAGTGCGGTCACAATCGTTCTTCAACAAAGATTAATGCGGACTCGCACAAACGGCTGGGAATCGAGCCCAGAACTTTTACAAATTGCAAAAATAAGCGTATGCTTTCCGTCCCCCAAAGCCATATTGAACTCTCTTATTTTTGTGATTTTCAAAAGCTCTCTATTCAGTTCTTATTGATTCTAACATCTTCAAACTCGGCAAACCTAACTAATTCGATGGGATCTTCCTTGCGGTGGATTATTTTTAATTCTATTTTTTTATTCGATTAAATTTAGGAAAAGCTAATATTTAGCGTGCTCTCGGGGCATCAAAAATAGCTAATTGCGTTGTTTATTGCTGGCGAGCCGCCAGGCGAGCCAGCATATAATCTCTGCAAGTTTGAAAGTACGTGAATCTCTGTTTGTCTGTGTCCGGTCATGTGAGAAAGTGAGTACGTGAATAATCGTATAGCTAGCGAGCACGGAGGGTACAAAGTGCAGGTTGAGGTTGACAGTTTTCGGTCGATAAATGAAATAAACGAAATAAATTTATGGGCATGGCTTTTTGGCGATCGCTGGTTCCGCAAGACCCCACATTATCCTTCGCAGCCGTTCCATAATCGTATTCCAAATGGTTCGTTCTTATCGACGTAGAGGGAGCCGTTATGGGGCCTTCCCAAGACAGGGCCATTGAATAAACCAGGCCCGAATTGGAACTTAGGACCAGTTCGCGGTAAATTCCGACATTTTGAAAGGGGTGCAAACATGTAGCCTGGGAAACCAGCCGACTCTTATCGCTCCCCACTCGCGAAACAGACGTCTGGGGAGCGAGACAGAAAATTCCATACTGATGACGTAGCAGATAGCCGTTTCACGATGCATAAATTAGTTGCAATTCTCAGAAGCCGAATGCGAACAACAGAATTCTTTTCAAGGAATATAACTACCGAGGCTGCTCGTTTGCTTGGCAGTGGATCACCGTCATGAACAACCATGAAATTCAAGCCTATATATTTAGCGTGTGTTGGTAGCTCGCCGTTTGCTTCGTTCTTTCAGCGGCCCGGTCAAGAGAATTTGTCCTACGACTGTCAAAACATAATAGTTTATAATTTCAAATACAATTTCTGCACAAAGTACATCTGAAAGATGCTTTTGAGCCCAAATGTGTTTTTCACTCGGGTATCCCTTTAAACATTAAGGAAAACATGGAAGTCACTAGATTCTGCTCAGAGATATTTTAGCAAAAGTAAATTATCATGTAACTCTATGCTTTAATTTCTTTTGTTAAAACAATTGTGAATAAACTGAAGTCTGCAAGAATTAGCTAAAAGCATACATTTTCCGACGGGAACGACTGGGGCGTCTTTGGTAAAGGTCCTCTAAAATCGCCCAAATCAAATCGCCGCCATTTTGAATCTTATGACGTCACAGTGTTCCTCGTTGTTGGGGCAACACTGTGACGTCATAACATCCAAGATGGCGGCGGGCTGGAAATTCCTCAAATCTTTGAGAGCAAACATAGCTTTTTAGCCGAGATTTCCTTTAAGAAAAACTATGAAAGCAAAAGCATATACCGTATTTTGCATTATTAAGCGGCCGTGCGCTTATTTAATTCTGGGGGTTTTAGGGGGCATGATTAGAGACGAGGCGCTTAATAGAGAGAGAGAGAAAACGAAAACGCTATAAATTACAAATCAACTTACAACTATCTTCAAAACAGAGAGGCGTTTATTCGCTTATAAAACAACGCTTCAATGCACTGTACCAAAAATTAACGGCAGAAGTGTCAGTTCTCAGTGTTAGTTCTCAGTGTTAGTTCTCGATGTGTTTTGCTTTACTGTTAGTGGGCGCTTATTAGACAGGGAGCGCTTATTAGAGAGGGGCGCTTAACAAAATTCCTTCTTGGGGGGGGGGCGCTTATTAGAGACGGGCCACTTTTAAATAGACCATTTACGGTATTTGAATGGTTTTCCCATATGGATCTATCCTGAGAAACACTTGAACGATTATAAAAAGGAATTCAATTCCACATTTTTGTACTGGAATCTACTTACGCTCGAGTTCAAACAGACGCCCGAGATAATCATATTTACCAAATAAGTGAGTATTTGGAGTGATTTTACAAAACCCGTAAACAGAGTAGTATAGACACCAATTATCAGGTTTGTTTTCTTGTCTATAGATACTGACTATTAGAGTGTGTTTCCGGGTTTAGTAAAATGACTCAGTTGCCCACTTTAGAAACGAACAGGGGGTTGGGGGAGCTCGATTTCGCAAAGGTACTTGGGATCGTTACTGATGACAGTTAATTTGCCATGTTTCTTTGTATTCTGCAATTAGGGCGCCCCAGTAACGATCCCAAGAGCCTTTGCGAAACCGAACTCGCCCCACTCCCTACTCGCCCATTGCCATGGTTGGTACAGCTCAGCCGAAATTCAGTGAGTTTTCCAGGACTTGTCAAGTAGTAATAGCGATACTTACTGCCACGTCATCCATTGTCATTAATGTGCCAATCAGAGATCCATTGGTTCATGACACAAAGCGGCCTTTTGAAATCATGGTTGGCACATTAGCATAACAACTGTAATGTTTATCAACACGAAGTATCGCTATACTCGCAAGGCGCGGGGATGCTGTTAGACGGCAATATTTACATTGTACATTTGTTAACTACCGTGAAACCATCAAACTGAATCTTTAACGAGTATAGGCCATTTTTCGCACGCAACAGTAGAACAATAGACGTGAGCTGCTATGACTCGTTCTGGTTCACCAGCCTTTTGTTATTTAAAACAGATAGCCATTGTTCTAGCTGCGCGCGCAACATCGTCAAAATGGCCTATCACCGTAATTGTATTTCCTGAAAATGTGCTGACTAAGAATGTCGAGGCCATTTTTCCAGAATTCAAGTACTTTTCAATGTAATGTTTGGATTCAAGGCAATTTTAAGATAATTAAGCAGTCCAATTCAATAGTGCTTTTCAAGACTGTACGCACAATAACGTCTACATAACATCTTCACAGTAGTCCGGTGACGAACACAACATGTGTATTTCATTTTCAAGTTTGTTGTAAAAAATATAATTTCTTAATATATATTATCAACTGGTTCCTTGTGTACTTTGTGTGCTCACGGGCGCTCCAAACAACACTTCGAAACAACTTCATTCCCATAAGGCATTGCATGCTGACATGACAATCAGTCGGGGTGTATGATTCAGTCACGTGAAGCCCTGATACAGTCACGTGGATATCTAGGTGTTTTGAGGAGCAGAAGGGTGATTGTTGTGACCTTCGATGGTAACATACGGGTTCTCTGTAAAGTAGAGTTGATAGAATATCATAAATATGAATGAATATGAATAATTTGAGACTTAGAAAACTTTCACGAACCGAAACGAAATTCTAAAATTTTAAGTGTCGTTTCGAATGTCCGTGGAAAATGTTTAAAGCTTTGTTTTCATTGTTTCTCAATGCCCTTCCCTGGAGTCTCGCACGGTACCAAATTACCCGGCACTCTCTGCAGGCAAGCGTATTCAATTCTGGTATATGTTGTAGTTTCCATGCCCACGCAAGATGGCCGCGCGGCCGACGAATTTACCTTCAAGTTATTTTGTTTTATTTATTTGTCATTCATTTATTTTAAAACAAGTTGCATGAAACATAACCTGAAAAAAACGGCAAAACATGTGTATCTCTTTGCTATTCTTGGTTGGCATATGACGTCACGGCGGCCATGTTGGAGGAACATTAAGAAACGATTCCTAATTACCTTAGTGTTTCCGTCCTCCAACATGGCTTCCGCGTCTTTGTCTTTTGAATCTCCAGGTATTGATTGCAACCCAAGAATTCGATTTTTAATGCGTAAACGTAAACACAAGCGTTAGTACAATCCTCAGCTTCTTTCTCAATTCTAAACAAAACTTCACAACTTTAGTCTGAAACGCTTTAGCAGCAATGGAGCTTACTTCCCAAGGAGCCGATAAAAAACTCCAATAAAAACACGGATTGCACTAGAATAGCGGTGAGCGAGTTTTTACGACAAAATCGTTGTTTAATAAATATTTTCTCGCAATATTACACTCCCTCAAAAATCAATCCTTAACCTTCTTCAGGGGTACTCCACGGGCAACTTCATGACGGGCTGATCAACTAAATCCTTCATATTTCCAAGGAATAAACTAGCAAACACCAAGTATTTCAAGCAGTGTACAGGTATTCTTTCCGATCAAACGAAATAGCGTATATTCTTGGAAAACCTCGACTTTCGCCAGCGATATGACATATAAAGCTCTCCATGTGCTGGGTTCATTTCCCGGAGGGGAGGGGTGCCCTTACCCTGTTCCAGGCCAAGAAATTGTATTTTTGCGACCCTGTTCCAGACAAAATGGCAAAAAGGTACCCTGTTCCAGGCTAGAAACAACGAAAACATACTCTGTTCCAGGGAAAATGGCTAAAAGATATCATGTTCTAAACTAGACTAGCGTCTGATATGATACGCGTGAGACGTTGCGCTCCACTCGAATCATAAACAGATAAACGGACTCTGCGTTTGCAGCCGCAAGGGACCGTGAATAATTCAAACCGTCCTGAGGCCCTTCCAAAAAAATACGACCCTGTTCCAGACCAAAACAGTGATTTATATACCCTGTTCCAGACTAAGAATTGTCAAAAACCATACCCTGTCGAGCGGCACGTACACGTATAGCCTATATACTTCAAAAGTGTAATCTAACACATGATTTTTGAGTAACAATACTTGCAACGTCAACGTAAGAATAAATCAAACCTAACAGAGATTTCCGAGCCCGCGGTATAATTATTCAAGTTTGTTGTACGCTTGCCTGCAGGGAATGATGGGTAAGTCGGTACCATGTTTCGGTGTTCATCAAATGCCCCACTTTCGGTAGCAAACCATTCATCTAATAACCGGGCATCTGGGACAAGTCACTTCACGTGTCGAGTGAATATGAAAGGAACTGTAAGGTTTACTGACATCAGTATTACAGTAAAAACCCGCATATAAGAACCTAGTGGATTAAGAACCTGTAGACTAAAATTTGTTGCTTAGAACCCCAACATATAAGAACCTGTTTTAGCCTAAAATTGAAACAGGTTCTTATTTGGAAAAATCAGTTAAAATGCTTTAAAAAACAGGTTAATCTGACAACCCGCAAAATGTGTGGCAGTGCCCTTGATGGTTCTGATGATCATGATAAAATCAGACCACAAGAACTATAGAGACCTATGAGTTTTATGGACCATAAAGAACCTATTTAAGAACCTAAATAACCTAATTTCTCAGTAATAATAAAAATAATAGGCCATATTTATATAGCGCCATATCACCACAGTCTCATGGCGCTTTACATTTTACTGACATATCCCGTCAGTGAATTTTTCGGACTCAGTGCTATTTCGGCGCCAATGGCAGCCACGCAGTTTACAACGTTGAGTGTGTGGTTAGTGCAATGGCCAGGCTCCTGTACCGGGTGACAATCCCCTTCTCTTTTTCGAGTAGTACAACAGGTTCTTTCACGTCCCCATGACTGATTAGAACTAGAAGGAGACAAGGCCAACGGCTTATAAACGTCCCTGCCCAAGGACGCGGCCGGGTTCGAACCCCCGACCTCCCGCACTCTAGACCGTGCTCTACCAACTGAGCTAACCAGTGAGTAGGTGAGTAACCAGTAACCAGTGAGTAGACACCAAATATTTAAGAACCTTTTTATGCTAACTTGGAAAAATGCTGGTTCTTATAGTCGGGTTTTTACTGTATTTCCACGTACCTGCCCATCTTGTGTCGACTTCTCCTCCTCGATTACGATAGTCCAGGAAGATGCAAATACACGATAATGGCTGTAGGGAAAATATCAGTGAACACATCGGTTGATCTTGATAGCATTTGTAACTTGAAACATGATACATACGTTCAGTAACAGCCAATCCTAGTGATATTTTCACTTGTTAATCTATATAATTCAGTTAAAATGGGTGCACAAGCTGTTGGTGGTTTTTATCGTCGTGATCTCGATCTAAGAATTGGTTTGCCTTGATGAATTAGACAAAACACTTTGGTCCTTGTAGAACTAGCAAAAACACACTTATAACACAAATTTTGGAATGTAAGAATATTTCCTAACGGAGCTGTGGTCCCATGAATGTATGCATTTTCACGTGGCATAACGTTTTTTGGTCCTTATGTGAATATCTTTGAATGGCATTTGCAATTCACAACGTACGAATGAGTGTTTCAAAAAGACAGCACTTTCTGCTGAGTTATTAAAGTCCCTAAGTGTTGGTCTGGCCGGGGTTTTGTACCCTCAACTTCCCGTACATCAGACCGGTACTGAGCTAACCGGGAGAAGGCTAAACGTCAGGACTGTACCTTGGAGAACCGTGCGAGGCTTGAAGATTGCGGGGAGATCATCAGCGCGATAATAGCTATGTCCACCAACAAATCTTGTGCAAATGTTTTCGGAGTGGTTGGGACAGCAGTGTGTGTAGATTTAGTCGTATTAATACCGTTTTCATTGAAGTGCGAGCCTGCATTTTGCCGGCCGTCAATCAAACGCGGATTCTAGTCACAAACAAAGCTTTCGAAGGCCTTGACCTAATTATATCTAGACGGTACTTGTTTGACTGACAGTCCGCGGCTAAATGCGAAACTGTTTCAAGCCTCGTTTGGAAAATTGTAGTTGCACATCAATGAAAACGGTAATAACAAAACTTCATTTTAAAATTGAGCTAAAAAGAAACGCTTTAGATGTAAAATAATAATAAAGAACACACATAACCTACCTTGACGATAACACTCAAGATTGCCATGCTAAATACATTTAAGGAAGCAATTTGTATTGTGGACACAAAAACGATTTGATCTTATCTCCCACATGTTTAATTTTATGTTTATGACGTGTTATATATGTGCAGCAGTAGATCTGGGTCTGAAACTAATTTCAACTTCATGGTCCTGGTTTTGTGTACAAATAATCCTGGTTAGAGACGACTAAGAATAATCAATCAGAAATCCGGCGAACTGCATATCACTATCCAACACACGCAACGACGTAGCTAGCGACTGGCACGCATGTTCACATCTTATATACCCGTGGAGGGCAACCATGTACAGCTGTTTCGTCTTTGTTAGGACTCATCAGCATGGCATAGCCCCCAGGACCATCAGCCTCACTAAAGTCATAGGCATCAGAATCTCGTTACTCCAGGGGCGAGCTCAAAGCTGCTTTAAACCCCAGCCACCACGCTAACACGTGTGGGAGCTGGAGATGTGAGCAAGCGCTATAGCGATGTGGATCTCTCCGAAGAGGATCGGGTAGCGCAAAATGGAAATGGCACAGCCAAATCCGAAATTATAAACCAAGCAAGTTGCATGGCACTGCACATGCTACGACGTAGCAATCGTCTAACACGCAACCTCACATCTTACTACCCGTGCAGTGGCACCATATACAGCTGTTTCCATTTTGCACTACCAGATCCTCTTCTGAGAGATCCACTTCGCTATAGCACTTTGCTCACATCTCCAGCTCCCACACGTGTTAGCGTGGTGGCTGGGGTTTAAAGCAGCTCTTAGCTCGCTTGGAGTAACCAGATTCTGATGCCAATGATCTCTAGTGAGGCCGATGGTCTTGGGGGCTATGTCATGATGATGAGTCCTAACAAGGACGAAGCAGCTGTACATGGCCATGGTTAATAAGATGTGAGCATGCGTGTTAGACACTAGCTACGTCGTACTTGCTTGGAAATCCGGATTCATTTTCACAATAACTTGGAAAACCGAATTTTAAAGCTACTTTTTCTCGTAAAACTGGGTCCGGTTTTCGGCAAGGCTGCACGTATCACATTGAACCCTCCCTGGATCTCTTCAGAGACTTCACGAAATTTGTAGCAATATAGGATCTTGACGAGTTTGCTATACCTGCACACACCAGCTCATAATGTTCAATAATGGCTATCGTATACAAATAAATAATTATTTTTAAAAGCTATTAAATTAACCATCAGAAGCTACACTCAGCTGATCTCTTTCATCATCTCGTCTAGTTTGACATGTGAATGAGGCTGAGCTCATCTAGTTTGACATGTGAGTGAGACTGAGCGCGTCTAGTTTGACATGTGAATGAGGCTGAGCTCGTCTAGTTTGACATGTGAGTGAGGCTGAGCTCGTCTAGTTTGACATGTGAATGAGGCTGCTGAGAAAAGGATACCCTACTGCAAATCTGAATGTTGAATTATCTGAAAAGGGAAAAAAATGGAATGAACGTAACGTTTAATTAGTATTTCAAATAAACCCATAACAGCATATTAAAAAAATTGGTCTGCGCTAGCGTACAAATGCGACCATTATACACCCTATACATGTACATACGGTAATCCGATCGATCCGCGGTCCAAATCAATCATATCCAATCCTGATTTTCCAAGGCACATTTATGTAGCCATGACTCAGCGAATTTCAAACCGTGGTATATTTGGACTCAAAATATATGTTAACAGCTTATTTAAACTCGTTAAATCCAGCAAACCAAGATCTCTTACTCTTATGCTATCCATTCATTCAGTTTCTTGAAGGAGTATAATCGCTTCAAATCTGTATTTTATTAAGAGCAATTACAAAGGAACATGACGATCGCGAGCAAATTACATGTGAAATTCATTCAATTTATGAACTTGCTTATAGACTGGATATTTAAATCATTTTATTCCGCAAAATACCCCAGTTAGACCCAAAATACCTTAGCAAAGTGTTTCTGAGATTTCTTCTTGATGGAAACTGTTTAAATATTGCTGTCATTGTGCTCGAGACTCATTGCAATACAGGGTGTCTATAAAACGAAGACCCCCTTTTTTTCGTTCTAGAGTGATTTTACTTAATCCGTGAAATAGATACTAGCGTAATTACACAATATTACACTAAAATTCTTTTGTCCTCTTTTTCTTTACTTTCAGATCTGCTTCTTCTCCCCCACCCCCACCCCCTCCCCCCTCCATTTGTCATTCGATCCCAAGTCTCAATCACGCTCGGCCAATATGGCGGCAAAATCACTCTATCATCCCGTAAAATTCACCATTTCACAACTGCTAAGGAGACAATTAGTGATAAAATAATCAGGGTTTCGTTTTATAGTTTTACCCACAAAAAAACTATAAAACGAAGACCCTGAATATTTTACCGGTTTTGCTGTATTTTCAGTATTCGCGAGTATGGCGATGGTGTTTTGCAGTGTTTATAATAAGGCCGTATAGCAAATTTCAAGGGATGTGAAGAGGGTCTTCGTTTTATAGTTTTTTTGGGAATTGGTATCCTTAGCAGTTGTGAAGTGGTTTGGCCGTGTTTCGGGATTTTACGGGATTTTACGGTGGAAAAAAGGAGGTCTTCGTTTTTGGGTCTTCGGTCTTGGGCTTCGTTTTATAGACACCCCTGTAATACAATGCTGGCATTGTAACTGCGACACTGCTCTCGGCTCGCAAATTTTAGAGGCTTGCCATCTAAGGGCGCTTTCTATTTTCACCAACTGACTGGTCTGACCAGCCAGTTCTTAAATGGAACGCTTCAGTTCTGAGAACTGGTCCAGTCAGTTCCTAGAACTGACGCGTTCCATTTAAGAACTGGCTGGTCAGACCAGTCAGTTGGTGAAAATGGAAAGAACCCTAACAAGCCTGTACCAGAAAGACCACAGGCAGCCCAATCTATGGGTTTGTGAAAATAGAAGTTTTATAAATCCTTTCAAATTGTCGTACAACGTATAAACTGTAACGGTTTGTTTTCTTTTTAATGCTCCCTGAATTGAAGTAAAGATAACACAGAGCCTGGTAGCCCGGTAGTAGAAACATTTCAAAGAAGTACGGCCAGGAGAACCACGAACTAGATATATCTATCATAGCAATATTTTATTATAAAAGAGATGCAATGTTGTATGCATGAGCAATTTACAAGTGCTGTCGCGAGTACATTCAGTATATCAAGTATATTCACTGTTAAGAGAGTTTCCGTAGGACATTGACTACCCTTTTTATGTGATTTAACAAACACATTGTACCTAATATCCCTCCTTACGCCCTTAAAACACAAAAACGACCAGTTGTACCTCATCTGCCGCCATATTTGCGACCACGAGGATCACGAAAATGACGTAACCTCGTTCCCAGTCTGCCCACGGATATTGTGTTAACCAGTAATGGGGGTGGAAGGAAAATGGGATTATTGGAAAATACAAAAAGTGACCTGGACCTGTGACCTGCATTTTGTAACTAGAATGAACTTTGAAAATCATTAATTCTATATTATAATAGCTTTTCACTCATTCAACGAAAATATTCTTTTAAGAGTTCCATGTCTGTATTTCTGGAGTTTCCTTAACCGACTCTAGTTTACCCCCACTAAGTCATCTTTTGTGATGTTGTTGATGGCAATCGTACACCAGTCACCCAGTCCTCGCTTGCAGTATGACATTAGGCTCCCTTGCGCACGTGCAATGGTCGCCTAAAAATATTCTTCAACTTTTGAAGATTTTTTGCATGTTACATAAAAACAACAGGTCGAAAGAATTAGCATTCAATTATCTCTAAATCTATAATATGTATCTTGGAATTCGTTTTGTGTTTACTTATCTAGGGAAGACCCAGTCACTGTTATCACAACACACAATCACAATTTATATAAAATAAAACAAAGAAGTTGCCAAGATCGAACCCCCCCCCCCCCCCTCCCCCCCCCCCCCCCCCCCCCCCTCCGCTCCCCTCCCCTCAGAGAATCCTGGATTTGACCCACCTTGTATTCTTCTATAGGGATATATATGCATGGTCCAAAAAATCTCAACGATCAGCCAAACACTTGAAAACTTAAAAGTGCTAATCCTTATGATGCCCATCGGCTGTCAAAATGCCCGTGAGCCATCCTAAGTGCATCACAAAAAACATTACCTATATCTCTGTAGTATACTGCGAGTGCCACTATGTCACTGATAATTGTGAACATCATGCCAACAAGAAACTGTATTGAGATGAACAAAACAGTGGACAATTAAGTTATAACACATTGAGAATTTAAAAACAAAAATTGCCAACTTCTTCACAACTAAGTTACTAAAGTTCACTTTGGATAGGATATACAGTACCGCTCGAAACCTGTATTCTGATTGTACCATTATACTGTAGCTCTATTTTTTGTACTGCACGTTCTAAAGGTTAGGATGTTTTGTATTGTTGGGTAAGCCAATGATGTGGCTTGTTTCGAGCGGTACAGGCCAGATCCTCCCTTTCTGGACCCACTTTTTGGACCCCAACCCCCAACTGGACCCCAATCTGGACTCCTAGAAAAAAGGTGATGTACACATCCAATGCTGCATGATGCTTGTCAGAACTGTCATGAATTATTCATCGAATCGCAAAGCCAGCCATCTTTGTTTTTTGGTAGGACTACTTCATGTATGGTTGCTTATATTGTACTCATATGCTGTAAGTCATCCCAGGTGAAATGATCATGAACTGTTCATGAACGTTCATGAGCAAATTCATGAACATTCATGAACATCCGTTCATGAACGTCCATCAAAGTTCATTCTGAGTTCATGAACTGTTCAAGAACAAATCTCAGGCATAATTTTTTGATGAATATGAACTGTTCATGAACGTCCATCAATATTATACTGCCTTATTTTATCATACATGTATTAACCACCATATATTGGCCAATACTGCCATATACTTGCCCTGTCTCTGGTAAACAGAACAACAACAAAATGGTGAGCACTACATGTAACACACGGAGACCAAAAATATGAACTTTCAGTGACCATGCAGTTAGGGTTTTTAAAATTATCGGGTAAGCCGTTATATTTCTTATAAACAACAGCTTATCCAATAATTTAAAAAAACCTAACCAGTCACTGAACGTAAGTTCCCATTTCTGTTCTCCGTGCGTGTTATATATATTGTGGGCAATTGAGATCATTGTGGAACGTATGGGCTCACCAAAAAATAGCAGGTAGCCGGGATGGTCAGCAGTCGGTTCACAAAAACAAATTAAAGATGGCTGCCTTTGCGACTTGGCAAAGTTTTAACAAGTATGCAATGTTGCCTTTCACAGGTATTTTATAAAATTTCTATTTAAATTGCAAGGAGTCCAAATGAGGGTCCAGATAGGGTCCAGACAGGGGTCCAGATAGGGGTCCAGTTGGGGGTCCAGAAGTGGGGGGGGGGGGGGGGGGGTTGTTAATGTGGTTAATGTCCAAAAAGATACAAGCAGGTACCGTATACATGTATGATAATACACATAATAATTATTGCTTGGAGAGTGCTTAATTAATTACAATTGGTCATTATGCCCTATATGTTAAAAATAAGGAAACTATAATTATTTTTGAACTTTAGGAAAGACTTCACTGTACACTTTTGATTTGTCAACATCCTCTTACTTAGCAGTGTAGTTCCAAAAATATACATGTATGTAAACCTACAGCTAAATCAGATTTTTGACACCACCCCTCCCCCCTGAATTGGGTATGCATGCATGCACACGCAAGTTGGAAACTAAAAATATATACATACCCTGTGAGGTAGCCCTAAAGATATACAGTGTACATGCAAATTGCTTACCATTACAGCTGGATCTGTTCGCTGTGGATCTACTAATGCCCATATTCCAATCATAAGGACTAGGGTGTTACTGAAGACATAAGAACCTGGCAGAAATGGAAACAAAGTTGCCCTGTAATGGAGGGAGAAAAGCTATTAGCTGCGTCATTTATATATCATTGTACCATTGCTGTTTGCATTAATGCTGGCCCACTACTCTGTAGTTTGAGCACTTTGGCATGGTACAGTGAACCTTTTAAACTGCCTTGTTGCAAGCTTGCTTGCTTCATAGCTAAGGTTCAGTCTGAAATCTCTGTTCTGCACTGATGAGCTCACAAAGAGCAAAACAGTACAGTCTGCAGATTGAGTATATATATATATATACCAGTGTTATTAGAGCTCATCTACATGAGATATTAGGGATGTGTACAGGCAGTACAGGATTTGAACCCATTTTTACCTTCCTGGCCATGCAGTCCAGGTCATTACAAAATAGTTTATAAAATAATATTTTTGTTTTCAACTCTATGGAAACATAGTAAGTTTTTGCATGTCCCTTGCTAGTTGGGAGAATTTTCATTGTCAAATTGATACTCTGGTTCCAGATCAGGTTGTCAGTGAGCTGCGAAGCAGGGAAGAAGAGAAACCCTCTGGTCTTGGTGGTACTGAATCTCACTTTCATGTTTTAAAAGATCTGAACCTTGTTCCCTAATTGGAGGAATTTTTAATTAGCTCTAAAAGTAGCTGGAGTATAGCCAGGCATTGTAGGGGGCACGTGATAGGGTGTCCCTGCCCTCATCTCAGCTTAATTGACAACTTATCAAAACAAACTTATCAAAACAAACCAATCAAAACACTAGGAAAACCAGTAAAGTGTCTTTATCTTGAAATTATAGACAGTTGTCTAGACAACGGTAATTAATATAGTTTAGACAACAGTAATTAATATAGTCTTACACAGTAACTAATGCTGTTGGACTTACTCTGACTTTAAGATTTTGTCTTTAGATTTAGTGTTTTTAGTCTCATAATCTAAAAGGAAAACATTAGATCAGGTACTAACAAATCATAAACCAAATAATAATAAAGTCAGATATGTTGGTACAATACATTGTACACATATATGTAGCATTGATTGTTACTGTACTGACTGTGAGATCATACTGATTCCCTCGTTTCTAGATATGTCATGCCGACTGTCTATTTACACTTTCGTGTTGACAATGTCAAATGATTTCAGTCATGCAATGGGAATTTAGCTGAAGGTTTCGGTTACTAAATTCACAAAGAACAACAGGACTGTCACGTTGCAGGCATTCATTTTCCTCTCTCACCCCATTCCCCCTAGAATGCCTCGCCATGTGCCACCTGCTACTCTAAAAGAGATGTGATTGGTCAGCTTTATTGTAACTATGGATGGAAGGGTAAGTGAAAATTGTCTTTGCTTAAGAAAGGGATAAAAAAATAAGAGGTTTGCTATAATTATTGTACATGTAGATCAGAGAGAGAACAAGAGTTTTTGGATAGTTTTACTGTGTCAAATATATTTTTGTGCTAAGATAAACATGTCTGAACAGTCACATGTATACGACTTCCATACCAGAATCCATCAGCTTTCAACAGCACTAAAACATTGCTTTCTGGATATATTTTATACAAGCACTAGAGTTATCAATCACCAAGACATGTTCGCCATTATATTTTATCTAGATACATGTACTAAGAGATGGATAAAGAGTGAGTAGAATGTTTCAGAGGTTGTCATACCCAAGGAATAATAATGATTTTATTCAATCTTTTTGTTATACATACTTTGTTACATGTATGCGTAACAAAGTTTGACAGTCTCAGTGTCTTGGGAATGATGGAGAAGCCTGAGGTGTTACTGGACCTGAGATTGTAACCATGGGTAACAGAGTGTGTGACAGAGTTCAGGATAGATTTCAATCAGGGCCAGAATCTTTGTTATTACTGACAAACTTCTCACAAATATTAGCCCCTGCAGTCCTCTTGTAGAGTGGATCTAAGTTGGCTGCCTCAAGAAAATTGAGCTGTACTCAAGGGCATGATAGTATATAAGAGGGAAATGCCACCCAAGCAATATGCTGTACTTGTTATTTCTCCATCGATATCCTTGGTTGACTATCAACAGCAATGGGTTTGATGGGGGAAACAGTTGATCAAAATAATAGGAATCATGGCTGGAAAATTCTCTTTTGTGTTTACAATTAAGCCCAGAGTCTTTGCTTCAGAACGAATAAATGGACTAGGAATTATGCTTCACAATCTAAGCAAACTGCATGCTAGTGTATGAATTAGGCAGGATTTTTGCTATCACCCATTTCCCATTCCAGCCATGAGTAACTCCTCAGCCTACCCAAGACATCTGCACTGAAAGAAATATGACTTAAACTCCAATCCTATATGGTGTTCTGGTCAATTGATGATTTATAATTATTCATTTTAAAAGTTTGACAGTTTTCTGGGACATGAATGTGAGATGTGATATAATATACCAGTACAGAGACCAGAGGTTTTCTCTTCCTCGATGCTTTGCAGCTCACTAACACTGCTTTTTAGCATGGCACAAAACCACGTGCAGAGAAAAAATAGTAGAAAACCTCTGGGTTTTCCCATTTTGTACTCAGTGTTTGATTTATTTAATAAATGAAATAGAAAATATTTTTTCTGAGTTTCCATGGAGTTTTAGAAACACTTGTGGAAGTTTGAAGAACTCGAAATAGCTGTGTAAAGTCACTCGCCGGCCTTTGGAATCGTGTTCCTACAGCCATTTCTCTCCACTTCGCTGTTTCTATAAATCTATATATATATATATATATATATATATGGAAACACAGAAAATATTAATTTAAAAAAAATGTTTTCAGGGTTAGTGTCCTAACTCCTCAGACTGCATAATCATAGGTTTAAAATCTTGTTGGTAGCATGACCAATATTACATACATGTATAATACAGTACACAATATATATAACAATATATACAATAATATATTTAATACTAAAAAATCATAACTGGATTAATTACCATGTCGTCAATATGAAATGAACCCCTATGATCATCTGTGAACAAATTATAAAAAAATAATTAAACTCTCATTGAGAAATATCAATGTTTAATCAGTCTTGAATTTAGGATTTTTGTCTAAAAAGTTATAGTTATTTATGATCAACATACATGTAATGCTAAATGAAACACTACAAATTTTCTTTGAGTGCAACCAATATTTTTGGTACCGATCTACACCGTACATGCCAATTTCAACTGTGCTTGGACTACTGATTTAGGTTGGGCAAAACTTTTCATTAATTAATTGGTTTCGCACAGATAAAATTATTAGGCAATAATGACAAATGTTATTATATTGGTTAGAGCCAATCTACTGATGCATGATGGGCCTTATTTGATTCCCTCATTAACATAC